>JAMPIV010000214.1:0-58377 GCA_024509875.1 Oreohelix idahoensis
AAGTTGGCGCAAAAGAGGGGGGCTTGCGAGGGGGCTGCAAACTACTACAGTGATATGATTGATAAATTGAACTTTTAGGCGAGGCTGAGGGGACACGAGAACAAGACGGCAGTCAACCGAAGAGAGCTTAGTGAAACTACTTGCCGAAAAAGATAAGAAGGCAATCACATGCTCTGGCTGTGGAACAACCGCAATGAGGCAATGGCAATCGTGAGCAATACCCCTGCGAGTACAGAAAACACCAAAAATTTCTAAGATCCAAAACAATATGTACGCAGCATTTTATTTTGGTGTACTATGTGAATAAGAGGCTGTGGACTGCGACACCGTGCAACAGGGGGCGGCGTATATTATAAGGGTGTTCAGGCACAGGAATTTCAGTGGCTTAGCGCGCAGTTGGATAGACTCGTCCCGGGTCGGGGGCTTTCGCGAGCATGTGTAGTCCCCTTAAGTCTGAGTATGAGCGAAGGTGCGACGTGGGGAACGATGAAACGAACAGAAGAAAAGGTAATAATAGTTTGTCCTTCTCTCTTGTGGTTATCTTTCAACTTACACACGCTCGTTTTCCAAAAACTCTTTCACTTTGCTACGTTCACGTGATTGGATTGAGTTACCATTCACACGAACTTGGCAGGCGACAGTTGTGTGGGATTGTTAAAGCTTCCTACCATAAAGTGAAATGGGTTCATTTTTTTTATCGACTACAAGCACAAACAGGAGTGCATGGAGACGCTTGGGAGTCGTGAGACCCAGCTGTGGGGGCCCGCACCCCTTAGAGTGGAAAAGGTAGATAAATCGGTCGGACACGGGTCCCAACGGGCGGAAAACTTTAATTTGCGATAGAACTTTACGGTGATTTCGGGATCGGGATCAAATCGTATCGGCTGGTCGTGCCATGAAACACTTGGTCGGAACGGAGGGGAGTAAAACACTTAAGTACCTTCTGATTTTGATCATTATTTGTCATCCCCCTGTATAGTATCGCTACTGTAAATAATTTCCCTACCATAGAGTGAGTGTGGTTCTTTAACTCTAATATATAGTGGTGTGTGTGCGTTTTTAAAACCTCTAATATATTGGAGTGTGGTCAAATCCGTCCTTTTTCTGTTGGAATTCCTTAGCCGCCGACCGACCGTCAAAGCAGGGACATTGGTGCCATATACGACAGCGTACGACGGGTACGGGACACATCTTACGCCCTGACATTGGCGGTCTTGTCGGTCGGTCGCAAAATTCAACAACAAAACTTGATCTACCACTTTGCTCGGTTGGCGGCCATAACACTCCCGGTAATACAGGTGCTCTCGCTCATGCCCCCACACCTCTGCGCTCTAATTATTTGCATCTCCACGTACCTTCTAAAAATTATAGACATTATCCGCAGAGTGCGGATAGCGCACATCGTACAATTCAGAGTTCAGGCATTGCGGAGATGGTATCCTACCGCCAAGCTTGAAGTTGTTTTTTTGGTCAGTGGGTAGGCGAGGGGTGGGAACGGCAGGGCCCGGCATGTGCCTCCCCATAATCCGGAACATAAGTCTCCTTTCTACATTGGTCAAGGTGGTCGGGCGGCGCCCTCGCCTCTTTCGTTTTAGTCCTTCAACGTTTTTCTTCACATATCGAGTGGTCCAAGCAATAGCTAAAGCTAGTTTCTTGAGATGGTAGCATCAATATACAGTCCGGGGTTCTCTTATCTTCGTTCTTGTGTCAGTCAATAGTTTCGCGACTCCGATGATAGCCCCCACCTAGCAGCGGTAATCGGTCGGGGGTCCTTCTTTCTGCGTGGACCAATGGCCAAGATCAAATCGTTTCGCAGGCTTCCATTGTCTCAGCGGTCTGCTTAGCTTATTAGGTCGTGCATGTCCTCATAGATTAGAGATGTGGAGACATTATTTCTTGATCACAAACAAGACTAACTCTCTTTGGAGGTACAGTCTTCCACTTTTAAACTGGCTGAATGCTTATCTCAACCTGCCTCTCTCCGAGTAAGCAGATCTTATGTCGCGTTGTCTGGCCGTATTTGGTGGCGCTACCGTTCTTGATGTGATGGAAAGAAGTGTGGGCAGGATAATATTCATTTACGGCACTGTGGAACTCACAGTCTTAGATGAATTAGAAGTGTCTAGTGCCCAAATCAATTAATATGAAAGCTTCGGAGTCTCGAATGGTGCAACCGAGATGCAGAGCTAGTAGTTCCCATTTACGCATTTCGAGGTCCTAATTTTTCTTTACTGTTTCATATTTCTGTTTTTGGCGCTGGGTCAGCTTGGTTGATAAAGGCTTAAAGAACACTTGTGGTACTACCCCACATGAGCCATTGTCGCAACACATGCCCCCCCCCTGAATGGCCATACAGCAAATAACGCCTTCTACTAGAAGAAAGCAAGTGTTGATGATGTACAAAAGGAAATAGAGGATAGAACACGATATTTCGTTCCGTTTTCGTGGCATAACATTATCCTTTCTCCACTTAAAATTACAGTGAGATATTATGCAAATAAATACAAGAGTTTCAATAAATCCACTTTCCATCCGCACTTCTCCTCTCGTTTGGTTAGTCACTCTCATTCTTACTTTTATATGAACCAGCTCACTCCACCCACCGCCATAGATGAATTCACAGAAAGTGCACACAGACACACACCAACACAGCCTCTGATATAAATCCAGAATTCTTTGGTGCTTTGTAGTCTGTACAGAAGAAGGACTTTCATGAAGTTGTTTTAGTAACTAAAAAAGTGAAACACAAAAAAGGCTGTTCTTTGTTTCTTTCCTTCGCATTTTCTATCTTTTCTGTACTTTCTCTTCGCTTACTTTCTTTTAGCTTTGTCTCTCATAGTGTTCCCTTTCTGTCCTGTTGTTGATAGTGTCTTTTTGTATCTATGCTTTTCTCCGTACATGTCCCGGCCGTCCACCTATCCCTAGGTGTTACTACTATATGCATGCACTTGCCTAAGGTAAGAAGAAAGGCATACTTGTGCTGTTTCCAGTTGCTGATGACGATCCTCATACTGATATGGGCTCTCAGGGACAGTGTTGGCTCAGAGACATTGAGCGTCATGCAACTTTTTCAGCAGTTTCAGTCTTTCACTTTAGGTTAGATGTTCAAAAACGCCGCCACCCTCCCCATCTGGCTTTAGTACTAATTAAGATCCCCTATCCTATATATAAAAAGTAACCTATGCTATAATATACCTAATTCTAATATAGATCTCCCCTTTTTCTTTTGTCTTTTTTTTTCCTGGATGATGTTGATGTTATAATGTGCTATGCAGTGACAAGTCATCCTGCCCACTACAGTTCCTCCCAGATCTATTCCAATGTAGAAAAAGTAGTCCAATCTTCTATATTCGATTCTTTAATTCCTCGTTGGATAAGTGTGGATTGTTATTTACACTTAAATAAAACATAGTGTTGTGATTTAAACTCTAAAAACAAAAAGTGTTTTTTTTTTTTTGTTTCACATCAAATATAATAGTGTGTAATTTTACGTCTATAATCTCTCTAATATATAGTGTGTATTTTACTCTAATAATATATACTCTAATATATAGTGTTGTTTCACTCTATATAATAGTGTGTGTTTTACTCTAATATATAGTGTGTGTTTTACTCTAATATATAGTGTGTGTTTTACTCTAATATATAGTGTGTGTTTTACTCTAATATATAGTGTTTGTTTTACTCTAATATACAGTGTGTGTTTTACTCTAATATATAGTGTGTGTTTTACTTTAATATATAGTGTGTGTTTTACTCTAATATATAGTATGTGTTTTACTCTAATATATAGTGTGTGTTTTACTCTAATATATAATGTGTGTTTTTCTCTCTAATATATAGTGTGTGTTTTACTCTAATATATAGTGTTTGTTTTACTCTAATATACAGTGTTTGTTTTACTCTAAAATATAGTGTGTGTTTTACTCTAATATATAGTGTGTGTTTTACTCTAATATATAGTGTGTGTTTTTTTCTCTAATATATAGTGTTTGATTTACTCTAATATATAGTGTGTGTTTTACTCTAATATAGTGTGTGTTTTACTCTAATATATAGTGTTTGATTTACTCTAATATACAGTGTGTGTTTTACTCTAATATATAGTGTTTGATTTACTCTAATATATAGTGTATGTTTTACTCTAATATATAGTGTTTGATTTACTCTAATATATAGTGTGTGTTTTACTCTAATATATAGTGTGTGTTTTACTCTAATATATAGTGTTTGATTTACTCTAATATATAGTGTGTGTTTTACTCTAATATATAGTGTGTCTTCTTCTTCTTTGATCCTTAGCCGCCGACCGTCAAAGCAGTCAGTGGCCATTACGCCTGGTGGCGTCTTGTAGGGCAACAACAAATTGATTCCACTTTGCTCGGTCGCGGCCATCCTTCTGTGATGGGGCCGAAAAGGAGACGCCCGCCCCCTACCTGTTTTTGGGCAGATTATTTTCGATGTGCGCGAAGCATTCTGGGTTGTGAAAAGTCTGAAGTAGAAGATATGTAATGAGGCCACAATAATGCCTTTAAATTAAGTTGTGGTGTAGAATTGTGTTATATTAAATAGCTGTAGGTTTTATTTGTGTTTTCGCTATTCCTAAGCGATAATCGCGTGTGATATTTAAGTAGCCAAGATTAATACGCCCAGCGCGCAGTAGTTGAGTGATTAGCCTAGTGCCTATAAAAAGAGATAGCGAACTACAAGCGGGCCTATTTTGCCACAGCCGCCAGAGAGAACAGACGACAGAGCCAAGCTGTAAATGCCTTGAGCACATTAGCATCCGGGCACTGTTGGGTGTTTTGTTGGGTTTTGTGATGTTCGCTAGTTTATTTGTTTAATGTTTGCTTTGTCACTGAATGGGCTGTAAAAATAAATATAGCCCCTGCCTCTAGAATCAAGAGTTTTATTGTTGTTCGGGTCGGTGCGAGTGTAAAAAGGAGAGTGATCACACATCACAATATAATCATCATCATCATCTCGCCCACCCTACCACAATTGGCGTCGTCGGCAGGATAAGGCAGACAGTGACACTGAGCAAACAGCAAGCGAACAAATATTGTAAACACCCAGCAGTGCAGTCGTGCAGCAAGATGGCTAATGCGCATATGAAGGTACTGTACGTGGAGGAGCCAGAGATAAGATTATTTAGTGGAGAGGGGAGACCCACTTGGCAAGAGTTTGTGGAGGATGTGGAAGCCGCGTGGAAGGTGGCGCCTTTTTGTGCAGAAGACAAGTTAGACATGATCTGGAACAACGTGACACCATTAGTATCTAGAGAATTACGGATACATGGTGGAGCCAAGGCCAGCCCTGAGAAGTTACTGGAAATTGTCAAAAAAGCCTACAGCGAGCAACCACAAGTCAGTGAGGTGAACAGAAATTTCCCTTGGGAATATGCTGTTTATGGTGAAAGTAAAAAGCCTGAGACACTGGTCCAGATAGCAAGTGCAGAAGTTAAGAAGGAGGAGGAGGCACTCAGAGCAGAATTATCCTTCCTAAAGTCCCAGATAGCACAAATGTCAGAGGCCAGTTCGCCAGCACAAGAGGAGGTGCAGAGAAAGAGAGCACCATGCCAGCCGCGGGAACAGCCAACGCAAGACGAGGGGGTGTGTCCGCGGGAGCAGCCAACGCAAGACGAGGAGGTGTGTCCGCGGGAACAGCGAACGCAAGACGAGGAGGTGTGCCCGCAGGAACCGCAACTAGCCCTTCTTGTATGTGAGAGTCAGGCTGTCGTCAAGGGAAGCTGTGAGCTGACAGCACCAATAAAAGCAGTGGCACCGACAAGGCGAAAAGGGATGTGCAAGTGGTATAGTGTCCACAGGGGATGGGGGTTCATCACGCCAGATGATGGAGGTATTGATGTATTCGTACATCAGACCAAGATCTACAGAAAGGGATTCCGGAGTCTGGCGAAGAATGAACGAGTAGAGTTTGACAGCAAACCATCGGTCCAGGGCATGGAAGCAATTTATGTATGCGGCATTGGCGGTCAAGAGTGTAAGGGCAGCAGAAAGCGACCCATGGCACAGAGGAAGCCCAGAAAGATAAGATGCTACAATTGTGGAGACCTGTCAGACCACATGGCAGCCAAGTGCCCTCAAGGCCCGCTTCCGAAGAGATGTTTTCGATGCAAGTCAACTGAACATTTGATAGCCGCCTGTCCCTCAAAGAGCTCTTTCCCGAGACGTGCTACCAAAACCAGGTTTCCTTCCGAGTGCAAGCCAAGAGATGACCGTGACAACTGTCACCCTAAGGGCGCCGAGAAGATTGGTAGTCGGTTAGGGGAGGAAACTCGTCTTAAGCAGAGAGGAGGGAGTGCAAGTCAAGGTTCAGAGGAGGAAACACATCAAAAGCAGATAGTGGGGAATGTTGGCCACCGTCCACGCAAAACGAGTGTCAAGCACGTCAGGAGCAATCCCCCTACAGATTCGACAGCTACAAGCACTGACAGGCAGACGTCACGGGCAGGCAGCGATGCGGCACAGGTGTGCGAGTCTTCTAGACCACAGCAACTGCCAGCCCGACAACGTACAACTGGGGACATAACGACCAAGAGGGTCTCCAGCCGAGTTATACCGAATACAGAATCTGAGCCCAAAACATCGCCGCTGAGAAATAATCAAACGCAGCACCAACGATCTAAGAGATGTCGACTGAAGCGCCAGAGGTAGTGATGTTGTCGGGACGACAACAAAATCAGGAGGGAGATGTGTGATGGGGCCGAAAAGGAGACGCCCGCCCCCTACCTGTTTTTGGGCAGATTATTTTCGATGTGCGCGAAGCATTCTGGGTTGTGAAAAGTCTGAAGTAGAAGATATGTAATGAGGCCACAATAATGCCTTTAAATTAAGTTGTGGTGTAGAATTGTGTTATATTAAATAGCTGTAGGTTTTATTTGTGTTTTCGCTATTCCTAAGCGATAATCGCGTGTGATATTTAAGTAGCCAAGATTAATACGCCCAGCGCGCAGTAGTTGAGTGATTAGCCTAGTGCCTATAAAAAGAGATAGCGAACTACAAGCGGGCCTATTTTGCCACAGCCGCCAGAGAGAACAGACGACAGAGCCAAGCTGTAAATGCCTTGAGCACATTAGCATCCGGGCACTGTTGGGTGTTTTGTTGGGTTTTGTGATGTTCGCTAGTTTATTTGTTTAATGTTTGCTTTGTCACTGAATGGGCTGTAAAAATAAATATAGCCCCTGCCTCTAGAATCAAGAGTTTTATTGTTGTTCGGGTCGGTGCGAGTGTAAAAAGGAGAGTGATTACACATCACAATATAATCATCATCATCATCTCGCCCACCCTACCACACTTCGTACAGTGCCCCAACTCTGGTTCATTATTTGCATCTCAGCCTCCGCAGTCCTCCGCCAAGTTGTTTTTGGTCGGCCTCTCTTTCGTTTTCCTTCAGGGGTCCATAGCATAGCTGTTCTTGTGATGGCATCGGGGTCTCTTCTGAGGACATGGCCAACCCAGCTCCAGCGTCTGCTAGCTATGATGGTGTGCATGTCCTCTTGCTTGCTCCGAGTAAGCAGATCTTGGTTGGTGATGATATTCGGCCAAAAGATTCGGAGAATTTTTCTTAGGCATGTTGTGTGAAAAGAGGACAATTTCGACATTTCCTTCTCTGTAACTCTCCAGCTCTCCACGCCATAGAGAAGCACAGAAAGCACACAGCTCTGATATAATCCTAATTTTGTGCTTGTGCTGTACTGAGAGGACTTCCAGATGTTGTTTAGACTAAAAAAGGCTGTTCTTGCTTTGTTCATTCTGTTGTTGATGTCTTTGCTTGCTCCGCCGTCTGGTGTTACTATGCATCCTAGGTATGTAAAGGCATCTGTCTGTTCCAGTTGCTGATTCCTTACTGATATGGGCTCAGGGTTGCTCACATTGAGCGTCATGACCTCTGTCTTCTTTAGGTTGATGTTCAAGTCCACCTGCTGGCAATACTTATTAAGTCTATCCGTTTTTTCCTGGATGTGTTGATGTGAATGTGCTAGCAGTGCAATGTCATCTGCATATTCCAGATCTTCCAATGTAGAAAATGTAGTCCATCTTATTCCTCTTGGATATAGTGTGTGTTTTACTCTAATACATAGTGTGTGTTTTACTCTAACAAATAGTGTTTGTTTCACTCTAATATATAGTGTGTATTTTACTCTAATATATAGTGTGTATTTTACTCTAATATATAGTGTGTGTTTCACTCTAATATATAGTGTGTGTTTTACTCTAATATATAGTGTGTGTTTTACTCTAATATATAGTGTGTGTTTTACTCTAATATATAGTGTGTGTTTTACTCTAATATATAGTGTGTGTTTTACTCTAATGTATAGTGTGTGTTTCACTCTAATATATAGTGTGTGTTTTACTCTAATATATAGTGTTTGTTTTACTCTAATATACAGTGTGTGTTTTACTCTAATATATAGTGTGTGTTTTACTTTAATATATAGTGTGTGTTTTACTCTACATGCTTGTTGATACTGTGGTCCTATTGACATCCTCATACTAGTTATCTGTAATAACATGCTTGTTGGTAATGTGGTCCTGTTGACATCCTCAAATTAGTTACCTGTAATAACATGCTTGTGGCTACAGTGGTCCTATTGCCATCCTCATATTAGTTACCTGTTATAACATGCTTGTGGCAACAGTGGTCCTATTGCCATCCTCATATTAGTTACCTGTTATAACATGCTTGTGGCTACAGTGGTCCTATTGACATCCTCATATTAGTTACCTGTTATAACAGGCTTGTTATACTGTGGTCCTATTGCCATCCTCATATTAGTTACCTGTTATAACATGCTTATGGCTACAGTGGTCCTATTGCCATCCTCATATTAGTTACCTGTTATAACATGCTTGTGGCTACAGTGGTCCTATTGCCATCCTCATATTAGTTACCTGTTATAACATGCTTGTGGCTACAGTGGTCCTATTGCCATCTTCATATTAGTTACCTGTTATAACATGCTTGTGGCTACAGCGGTCCTATTGCCATCCTCATATTAGTTACCTGTTATAACATGCTTGTGGCTACAGTGGTCCTATTGCCATCCTCATATTAGTTACCTGTTATAACATGCTTGTGGCTACAGTGGTCCTATTGACATCCTCGTATTAGTTACTGTTATAACATGCTTGTGGCTACAGTGGTCCTATGGACATCCTCAAATTAGTTGCCTGTTATAACATTCTTGTGGCTACAATGTGTAGCGAAATTTGGTTCCTCTTGCTTTGTTGTGAAAAAAAAATGTGTAGCACGACTCCCACACACACACACACACACACACACACACACACACACACACACACACACACACACACACACACCAACGCAAGGTCAGCGCGGCGGTCTTTCTTTGAAGTTTGTAGTAGACGGGAAATGTGAATTACGGTTAAAAGCCATACAGTATTACTGAAGAATGGGGAAATAGCTAATAGGAATGAATGGCGGACGTTCAAAGTTTGCATTTACTGGACATTAAATTATTCACTACAGGAGAACGCCTGGTTGGAATAATATTAAATAAAAATAATTCAACAAAGGAGATAGACTAGGAATTATATCCAAAAGGATATTATTCAATTATAAATAGTTTTAAAGATAATTAATATTTTTCACCTTCATCACATCGGCTAAAAGTTAGCTAATAATCTTTAAAAATTTATTACACTAACAAGCCTCAACGGATTTGTATAAAACTTATATGTAATGAAAGCCTCATATGGGGAAAAGGAAATGATACATAGAAAGGACGGAAGAATATAAGTGTGTGTAGTGAACAGAAGAAAAAAACAAGTACAGGAAAAACACAGATTGCTTCAAATAGCCTCAAACCAGGAGATGAAACGAAAATCTTTTGGGACTTTTAGAGGGGCTTTCTCGTACGCGCGAGAGACTGAAATATAAGGAGAGAGGGACGCGTTGAAAATCACACACACCAAATCCAGAAGCCAAAGTGAGAAACTGGAAGACAGTATCTGCAAGAAAAGTTATTTTTTCACGCTGCATGCAGGGCAGGTTAACTTCAACCAAAATAATCTCACCGTGTGCTTATAGATCCTAAGAGGGTATGTAAGTTTATTAAAGATATATGTATGAATAATATCATTTTATTTCAGATTTTATTTCTGATTGATTGTATCAGATATAATAAAAAAGAGAATGACGCTAACCAGAGATAACCTTCACCGGCATTGTCAGGAAGCATAACCATTAATTGGTTAGCCAAATATATCATGGCTAATTCTTGCCTGGAAGCTTACGACATACCAGCAAGTACATAAGTGACTTGACATCCATAAGTGGAAGGCAAAGGTTATATCGTACCCATGTATCATAACCTATGATTTATTCATGTAATTTGTTAATTCTGCACAGTATACATTATCTTATCATGCTGTCTCTGTAACATACTACCATGATTCATTCATTTATATACAAACACTGAAGACATGGTCGCATCATGAACAGCAGTGGGTGGTGAGATTGTTGGAACAACATGGCCACCTATTACTTCTTGTTCCAGGTTTTTATGATCAATGTTTATGATCATTCCTGATCGAGAAACTAAAGACTTGAAGAAGTTGATCCAGCTCACTGAAGCCTAGAGGTCAACCAAACTTCAACACCTTAGTCCCCCGTAGTTATAGGGCGGGCTGAAGGAAAGTCTTCCGTACTCCAGTGTGTCGGAGGAACCTCGAGCAGACGTGGCTAAAGTTGAGTTTCTTTGTATCCATCCAACAAATCCTGTGAGCAGTTTCTAAACGACTGTCTAATGATGACAACTAGATGGCAAGAGATAATGTGACAATCCTTTTGTTGTAAATTCAGTGGAAGATAAATCCAAGACTTTTTCTATTAGTTATTTTAATTTGTAACTGTAAATAATCATACATTTTACCATCTTCCAACACCCCTTTATCATTACAAGAATATATAGATGTACATAATAAACTGGATAATTGTACTCATTTAACTTGTTAAATTTTTAACTGTTAAATTTCGAGTTACCTTTTCAAATTTAATTATATTATCACATAAGGTTACGATAGCGAAAGTAGCAACTTATACTTCTGAAGCCTAAATCTATTGTCCAGCTCAGAGTATTCACAGCTGTAACTCACTTGTGATACCAGTGTACTTCTCGGGCACTGGAACTTCATACTTTCTGGAGAGAGATTCTACTTCTGCTCTACCACTATTATCATAATAGGAAAACCTTTCGCTACACTGGGGGCTCTTTCGCGGGATATTATTTTTTTATCCTGAGCCACTATCTATGTATTCTTCTATCTTGAGCCACAAATAGTTTGTAAAAATAAATTTTTTTTGAAAAAATTCTAAAACTTAGAAATTTTTTTCGTAATAGTGGTACCATTGAGTACGAAGGAAATAGGAAACGCTCACAAGGTTTTAAGGATTTGTCTTGTTCAAAGTAATTAATTGATTTTAATTAAGTTAGTTGGTTAGTGAAGATAAAATTATATACCCTCTGGTAAGTAAGCATCATGGCTGAATTGGTGAAGTTTAGAGCTGCGATTATGCAGGAAGGAAAAGACTTGGGTATGACAGGAGATGCTCTAATTCGACATATCACAACTGAAGTGGATAAATATTTAGATAGAGAGACTAAAAGAATGGAAGCTGAAGCTGAAAGAGAGACTAAATGAATGGAAGTTGAGGCTGAAGCTAAGAAATTAGAGGCAGAAAGAGAAGCCAAAAGAATGGAAGCAGAGAGAGAAGCCAAAAGGTTAGAAGCAGAAAGAGAAGCCAAAAGATTTGAAGTTGAGGCTGAAGCTGAAGAAAGAAGGTTACAAAGAGCTCATGAGTTAAGTTTAAAGGAACTTGAACTCCAGGGGGCAGCTAGCAATCATGGTGCTAGCTCACCTCACTCTTAGAGCTCCAACCACAGCACAGCAAATGGAGCCATGAGTTTCCACCTGGATCCATTTATTGAGAAGGAGGACGCCATTGAGTCGTACCTGGATAGATATGAGAGACTAGCCTCTACCTATGGATTAGAAAAGGAAAAATGGAGCCTTAAACTATCTCAGGGGTTGAGGGGAGTTTCATACGATGTTTATTTAAAACTCTCAAAATGGCCAGGAAGATTATGAAATCTTAAAACAAGCTTTATTGGTCAGGTACGAAAAGAATTCTGAATCTTATAGAAAGAGATTCCGAACTGCTAAGCTACTTCCAGGAGAAAACTATCACCAGTTTTCTGCCAGATTGTAAATCTTGCCAAATGAGTAACCACAATACTGCGGAATGCAGACGGAAAAACCCTCCTCATCACGCTGCATGCCTTACAACAGAGAACAAGGGAAGGAAGGACCTGGCAGATAGTCAGAAGGACCTCCATCATCCCCCTGTCTGTGAGGAAGTGACCTTGAATGGCACCCAAGTACTGTGCTTATATGATACAGGCTTGGACTTTGACTCAGTAGTGTGCTCTTCTCTGGTGAGTCCGGAACAGATAACCACAGAAACAGTGGAAATCAGAGGACCAGTCAAGGGAGCAGGAACCATGACACTGCCCATAGCCCGTATCAACATAAGATCTCGCTATGTGGAAGGAGAGATCAAAGCAGCAGTGATGGACAACCCTATCTACCCATTAATACTGGGATGTAGATATGTCTTTCTAGGAGAACCTATAAGACCCATAGTGATGGCAACAGTCCAGACCAGGGCAAGCTCTAAGAAAGAGGAGGACACTATCATAAATACTCATCCAGAAGAGATGAGAAAGGCTCAAACTGCTGACAGTACATTGAAGCCTTGCTTTGGCAAATTACCTAAAAGCCATAACCCTCCAGAGAAAGGAGACTTATATATGAAAAATGGCCTACTATATAGAAAAGCTGGAACAGGACCTAAAGGACATGGACAGCTTGTAGTGCCAAAATCATACAGGGAGCAGGTTATGAAGCTAGGACATGCTATACCCTTCAGTGGACATATGGGAATAGGGGCCACTGGACAACGGATAGCCTGTCACTACTTTTGGCCAGGGATCACAGAGGACATAAAGAGGTATGTGAGATCCTGTCCAGAATGCCAAAGAGTAGCTCCTAAACATAGGACTGCACCAGCAACACTGGGAGAAATGCCCATCATGGGAACGCCCTTCGAACGTGTTGCCGTGGATATTGTTGGACCCCTCAGTAGGACCAAGAAGAGAAATGCATATATCTTAACCTTGGTCGATACTTGCTCTATGTGGGGAGAGGCAGTAGCAATGTCATCGATAGATTCGAAACATGTGGCAGAGGCACTGTTAACAATATTCACCCGATTAGGTTTCCCACATCAAATATTGACTGACAATGGTTCTCAGTTTAGGGGAAAGCTAACACAAGAAGTATTCAGGTTATTTCAAGCTAGACATTATCACTGTAGCCCGTACCACGCCCAAGGAAATGGTCAAGTAGAGCGGTTCAATGGCACGCTCATTTCAATCCTTAGAAAGTTGGCTAGTGATAAACCTGAAACTTGGGACACATACTTACCCTCAGCACTATTTGCCTATAGGGAAGTCCCACATAACTCCACAGGATTGGCTCCAGCTACATTGTTGTTTGGACGACCAATCCAAGGTCCACTGGAAGCATTGTTGCGGACATGGACTGATGAAAAAGCAGAAGAAACCGTGACTTCTTTATACCAATACGTCAACGAGTTGACATCTCGATTGAAAACAAGTTGGAAACTGGCAAATGATAACTTGAGACAGGCCAGGAGGAAGCAGGCTGCTTACTACAATAAAACAGCAAAAGATAGGGAACTTGAGGTGGGAGAAAAGGTTCTGTTACTGTTGCCCAGCAGCAATAATAAATTGCAAATTGGATGGCAGGGACCCTACGTCATATTGGAAAAACTTTCCCGGACCAACTATAAGATTGACAAGAAAGGAAAGGAGAAAGTGTATCATGTCAACCTTCTTAAAAAGTATTATGACAGGGAAGCATCAGAAGTTGCACATATCATGACCCTGGCCATTGCAACAGAAATGCAGGATGAACCAATTTCCTCCATGGAATACACCCTAACAACTACGGAAAGCTATGCTCAGGTTAATGTGAGTGAACATTTAACTCTTGAGCAGAGGAAAAAGGTTCAGGAGGTGTTAGAAATCCATGCTGAGGTACTCACAGATAAGCCGGGGTGTACTAATCTGTTAGAGTATGACATGACGATTACTGACCCTACACCAGTTTGTATGCGGACATACCCTATACCTTATGCTAAAGGACAGGCACTCAAGGATGAGATTGACTATCTCTTAAAAGAGAAAATTATTTCAAAGTCTGAATCTACCTACAGCTCAAGTGTGGTGCTACTAAGGAAACCTAGTGGTGAACACAGGTTATGCATTGATTATAGGAAACTAAATGCTATCACTGAATCTCAGGTAGACCCATTACCTGACACCAATCAGTTGTTTGCTACATTGAGTAAGGCTCGGTATTTTTCAAAAGTAGATCTAAGCAAGGGATACTACCAAATACCAGTAAAACCAGAAGTTAGGAAACTGTTAGCCTTTAGTACACCGGATGGACATTACGAGTTCAATGTACTCCCATTTGGTTTAAAGAATGCTTCAAGTATCTTCACCAGAATGATGAGGAAATTGTTGGAACCATTACAAAATCCTCATATCACCAACTTCATGGATGATATTCTGATTGCTACCACTACGTTCGAGGAACACATAGTAGCACTCTCCATGTTGTTAGGTAGATTGAGAGAAACGGGATTGACAGCACGCCCAACTAAGTGTCATATTGGATGTGAGACATTGGAATTTTTAGGTCACACTATCTCTACAGGGCAAATGTCTCCGGACCCAAAGAATGTAGAGAAAATGAGAAAAGCACCAAGACCACAAACTAAGAAGGATGTAAGATCCTTTGTGTCACTGTGCGGGTTTTATCAGAAATATATACCCCATTTCAACTCATTGTGCGCGCCATTAACCGACTTAACCAAAAAAGGTCAGCCGGATAAAATACAATGGACTGCGGAGTGTGAACAGGCTTATACAGAGTTGAAAAATAAGCTGACAAATAAACCTATCCTTGCCCTTCCCGATCTCACACAAGAATTCGTACTAAGAACGGATGCTAGCAATGTAGGCATAGGAGCAACATTACTACAGCGGGCAGACACACCGCCACATATGCTATTACCAGTAGCTTTTGTAAGTAGAAAGTTAAATACAGCTGAAAGAAATTATTCTACCGTTGAACGTGAATGCCTCGCTTTGGTCTGGTCGATCAACAAATTCGCCCCTTTTCTTTACGGGAAACACTTCATTGTGGAAAGTGATCACCAGCCTTTGATGTTTTTAGCAGTGTCTAAAAAATTAAATTCACGACTTTTAAGGTGGAGTTTACAGTTATCTCCATATTCGTTCAATGTGAGATACATTCCAGGACGGGACAAATCTTGGACCCGATTTTTTAAGTCGTTATCCTATCAAAGGAGATATAGAAAAACAGAAAAGTAAGGAGAAACTGCAGCATGAGTTACCAAAAAGTTAACTGTGCATGCACTGTTTTAAAGAAGAGGGCTCTGTAGCGAAATTTGGTTCCTCTTGCTTTGTTGTGAAAAAAAATGTGTAGCGCGACTCTCACACACACACACACAAACACACACACACACACACACACACACTGTGGTAAAGTGGGATGTTATAAATATTTATAGGGGACTTAGTGTATTGACTGAGATCAGCTGTGAAGGTATCTGTATCTAATAGGTCTAGTGTTTTGCAGATAACCTTACTTGCTACCACATTATACCTCAGTCAGAATTATTCTGGAATATTGTGATGACTACGTTAAATGTCTAGGATATGTATATGATGAAGTGTAAGTCACAACAACAACAGACAGATAAACAATTTAATTTATTCCACCACACTTGACAACACTGTGACACTCACACACATTTAACACTCTATAAGACTATCTTAAATGAGTCACTGGTAAAGTTTCAAATATAAATATGTATTAATTACTTTCACTAATATATATGTCCTGATTCAACTACAAAGTGAACCAGGAATCACAATCAATTGTAATTACAATTTATATGTACAGAATTTATCAATATGAACCTTGTAGTGACATATTTTATTAATATTATCCTATGTGTGTCAGTTGTGTAGTAGTAATATGAGGTAATACTGGTTTTGTTTTTTCAAGCTATGTTGTTATTTGTCATCATGACTTCAAGTGTTTGTTTATCTTGGAAATAGTATGGGGAAAAGTTCACAGTTCCTATCAATTTAAACACTGTATTTTCCCTCTGTTTTATTATAAAGTCAGATTTTGAGGGGGGGGGGGGGGATAATGTTGAGCTCCTCTGGCCACAGACGCTTATCTTTCGTGATGGCGGCAGGAAAAGACTCCTCTGCTCGATAGCCTCCCTGTGTTCTGGAGACACCTCACTGGTCACTATCTGGACCCAGGAGTATGCTGTCAGCCTCTAGATTCAGCAAAGCTCAGACCAGGTGCTGCTCAATAACTTTAGGACCACGGTCCCTGAAACAAGATGGTTGTACCTCCTATTTCAGAACTAATTTATAATAAATTTCCAGACTGAACACAATACATAACAAACACTGAGTTCAGAGCGGTAGGCCAACTGCTATCTTCATCTGAAACAATTTTCACCAGTATACTCGTCCCTAATGGTTACTACTCCTCTGCAATTCCAGCATTATTTCTTTCTAGTCAATAAGATAGGTGTCAGTGTACTGTTTGGCAATTCCGTGTAGTGTTACTTTCCTCCGAACCTTCTGTTCAGGTTGGAGCACTATATAGGCTTTACCTCATGTTCGCTACTGAACCACACATATATACAGACATAAATTATCAATTTACATTCAATTTTCATTAAAAAGATATCAAATATTTCAAGCTTACCACAATTCATGGAATAATACACAGTTACGTTGACTGGCAATGAATATAGCACAATTTCGATCTGCCGATGTCCCAGGCTTTTATTTAGAAAAATATGCACTGGCGCTCAACGCACTGGTTCTTTAGTAAGTTTATTTGAAAATGTGGTGCTGACCTGACGCCTCTGATTGACTATATTGGCGGGTCTAACCAATCGTGCCATGTTTACACAAGCGTTTGAAAAAAAGTACTCCTACTCACGTTTCCCTAACAACAAAGAATCAATATTTATAGCCCGACTAATCGTGTTTAGCCTTACATTTACTTTCCGCCAATCAAATAGGAGGTAACATGGGGACCTATTTCCCGTACAATGGTGGTGTGAAAATCTGCCACTGAGCGATTCTGATTTTGGTGTTGTCTGACATCCCTCACTATTTCTTTTGGCTATAATTTGTTAATTCCTAGACTATTTGCGTAACGTTTAACATATTCTTTGTCAGCAAGTCCTAAGGAACCCAAATATATAAATTTATTGGGGCTAAGGGGCTGCGTTCAAAATATGTATTTTCTTCTAGGATAGTCGTGCTGTTTTTTTATTTTTTATGTTTAGAACCGCCACCTGTCCTGCTGTACTGTCAGACTAATGTCAGGATTTTAGACATAAAACAGTAGAATGTCATGTTTCCTAATAAGCGTTTTTCCGGTTTTTAAAACCTAACTCTCGTATGGGTAGTGTTTTTTATCACTGTCGATTTGAAAAAAAGTTAGTGCTTGTGGCCTTACACGCGTGTTAGGGGTGGCATTAATTGTGTATCGCGAGACTGTGGTAGTATTGCCTGCGTTCCGGCTTTCAGCCCCTCCCTTTCTTTCTATCCTTAGTCCATCTGTCTTTCGTTTATGGTAACTTAGTGTATAAAATGACATGAATGGAATATTAAATATAGGTCAGCTTGCGTATCTCAAGGTTTTTCTTAGAAAGGCAGTACACGTTTTATCGTAGAAAGCGGGTATTGAAGCAGTAGGCTTTTACTATCAACGTGAAACGTTACAATTTGCAGACGAAGGAGAAAACAAGGGGGATTTCGAGTACAGTCATTGTGACAGCACTGTTCTTTACCATTCTTCTTTCCTTTTATTAAATTTATTTGTTAGGCTTTACATTTACTTTTTAATTTATATATGTGGATTAGAATTTCACACGACAAATTCTCCCCACTTAAAACAGACGTTATATGTCAGTCTATAATTCTATATACACATAGAGAAATTTCTTATTATTCCTGGGGTTTAGGGTGATTCTCATCACACGGATGGCGGCTTAAAAAATCCGCTCCCAGATTTGTTTTTCCACTTATATACTCTATGCTAAACTCAAATGGCTGCATCAATAATGACCAACGGAGTAATCTAGAATTCTCATGTCTAGCCTGTGCTAGAAACGACAAAGGTTTGTGATCCGTTTGCAACTTAAATGCCTTCCCATACAGATAAATATTGAATTTCTTTATCGCCCATATTACTGCAAGACATTCCTTTTCGCTAGTTGAGTAATTGGTTTCAGCTTTATTCAACTTTCTGCTAGCATATGCCACTGGGCTTAATTCCCCATCCAATGCATCTGATTTCTGTAGCAAAGTTGCACCTAACCCAATATTACTGGCATCTGTCCTTACAATGAATTCTTGACTTAAGTCAGGTAATTTCAAAATAGGTTTACTTGTGAGCTTTTCCTTCAATTCTTGGTAAGCCATTTCACATTGTGGTGTCCATGTAATTCGATCTGGATTTCCCTTACGTGTCAAATCAGTTAACGGTGCACATATGGAATTAAAGTTTTTGATATACTTCTGGTAGAAACCACATAATGAGACAAAGGATCTCACGTCTTTCTTGGTTTGTGGTCTCGGGGCTTTCTTTAGTTTCTCTAAATTCTTGGGGTCAGGGGTCATGTTTCCCTGATAAACTGTGTGTCCCAAGAATTCCAATTCTTTACATCCAACGCAACATTTGGTTGGTCGGGCTGTTAAATTCGCTTCCCTAAGTCGATTAAACAGCATGTTCAGAGAGTCAATGTGTTCCTCAAATGTTTCTGTTGCTATAAGGATATCATCCATGAAATTTGTGATACATGGATTATTCAGAGGGTCCAATAATTTTCTCATCATTCTAGAGAAGACACTAGGCGCATTCTTCAATCCAAATGGCAATCTATTAAACTCATAGTGTCCTTCTGAGGTACTAAAAGCTAGGTATGGTCTAACCTCAGGCTTTACTGGAATCTGATAGTATCCTTTACTCAGATCCACTTTTGAGAAATATTTAGCTTTATTTAGTCTGGCAAACAACTGATTTGTATCCGGCAATGGATCCACCTGTCCTTCTGTAATAGCATTCAGTCTCCTGTAATCTATACAGAGTCTATGTTCTCCAGAGGGTTTTCTTAAGAGTACAACACTGGAACTATATGAAGATTCACTGTGCGAAATAATTCCTTCCTTCAACAAATAGTCTATCTCTTCCTTCAAAGCTTTCTCCTTAGCAAAAGGAATCGAATAGGGTTTCATACAGACAGGTGTGGGGTCTATCAGTTTCATATCATATTCCAATAAGTTTGTATGCCCAGGTCGGTCTGTTAACACCTCTGCATGATTATCTAGAACCTGTTGCACTCTCTCTTTCTGATTTTTTCGTTAAATGTGTACTGATTTTCACCTGTGCCGCTGTCTCACAGGGGTGTAATGGATATTCAAATGATGAAAGTGGTTCCTTTTTCATCTCCATGGCAATGGACAAGGTCAACAAGTGTGTCTCTTCCTGATGTTCTCTTTCCAAATATTTCTTCAGGAGATTCACATGATAGATTTTTTCTTTCCCCTTCTTATCTATCTTATAATTGGTTCTAGACACCTTCTCTAGAACTGTATATGGACCTTGCCATCCAATTTGTAACTTATTCTGGCTACCGGGTAGAAGAAGCAGTACCTTCTCTCCCACAGCCAAATCTCTGTCTTTAGCTTTCCTGTTATAATAGGCAGCATGTTTCTTCCTGGCTTGTTTCAAATTTTCATTGGCAAGTTTCCAGCCAGTTTTTAAACGAGTGGTCAGCTCATTCACATATTGGTATGAGGATGTAATATTTTCCTCTGCCTTTTCATCAGTCCACGTTCTTAACAGAGCTTCGAGTGGACCTTTTATTGGCCTTCCAAACAATAATGTTGCCGGGGCCATACCGGTTGAACTATGGGGTACCTCCCGATAAGCAAAGAGGGCGGCGTGAAGGTACTGGTCCCATGTATCTGGTTTTTCGTGTGCCAACTTTCTCAGGATTGACATCAACGTGCCATTAAATCTTTCCACTTGGCCGTTCCCTTGTGGGTGGTACACACTACAATGGAAGTGTTTGGCCTGGAAGATCCTGAAAACTTCTTCTGTTAGTTTCCCCTTGAACTGAGAGCCATTATCAGTCAAGATTTGATTGGGAAAGCCTAACCTTGTGAAAATTGTGAGCAATGCCTCTGCCACATGTTTAGAATCAATCGATGACAGGGCTACCGCCTCTCCCCACATAGAACAAGTGTCCACCAGAGTCAGAATGTAGCTGTTCCTTCTCTTGGTTCGGGTGAGAGGTCCCACAAGATCCACGGCAACTCTCTCAAAGGGTGTTCCCACTATGGGCATTTCCCCCAGAGTTGCTGTGCAGTCCAATGTTTAGGTGCTACTCGTTGGCACTCTGGACAGGATTTTACATATCGTTTGATATCTTCAGTTATCCCTGGCCAGAAATAGTGACAAGCTATACGCTGTCCTGTTGCGCTGATCCCCATATGACCACTGAAGGGAATCGCATGCCCTAGTTCCAACACTTTAGTCCTATATGAAGTGGGAAGGACCAGCTGTCCGTGACCATTGGATTCAGATCCAGCCTTCCTATATATCAGCTTGTTCTTCATATAAAACTCTCCCTTGCCTGGAGGTGTATGGGTTTTGGGCAACTTCTTGAAACACGGCTTGAGTGTTTTGTCCTCAGCCTGTGCCTTCCTCATCTCATCTGGATGAGTATTTATTGGATTATCCTCCTCCTTTTTAGACTGTGATCTGGTCTGCACTGTTGCCAATATCACAGGTCTCTTGGGATTCCCCAAGAAGACATATCTACACCCCAATATCAGAGGGTAGATTGGCTCATTTATCACTGCTGCTTTTATGATTCCTTCCACATATCGCGTTTTCACCTTTATCCGGGCGACGGGAAGTGTCATGGTAGCTACATCCTTGGTTGCAGTTTGAATCTCCACTGTTTCTGTGGTGTATTGATCTGCCTGCACCAGGTGAGAACTCACAACGGAATCGTAATCTATCATATAAACACCTTATAGTGACACCATTACAGATGACATCTTCACACACTGGGGGGTGGTATGGTTCCTGTAGTTCTGCAGGTTTGACCTTTTTTTTCCTTTTTCCCAGATGTCATAGCAGCACAATGAGGAGGTTTCCTTCTACAATGGTCAGTGTCATGATTGTTCATCTTACAATTTTTACACCACCTTTTCCCTTGGTTGAAAGATTTTCTTTCATCATATTTCCTTTCATCGAATTGTGGGGTTTTATTTTTTATTGTCATACCGTGGCCTATCAAATTGGTGCTTACCTTTGTTTTGATCTCTAGGATCAAATTTATTAAAGTTCTGTGGTGCCCTAAAATTTTCCACCTGTTTCTTTTTATTACCTGATACCTCTGCCTGAGCCGCTTGATACCTTTCTGCAACATTTAGCAACTCACCCAGCCTCTCTGCACCTTGTTCCATGAGAAACTTTCTCAGGTCTGGAGCCATGGACTCTCTTAATTGTTCTATAAGGACCATTTCCTTAAGATCTTGGGTTTTCCCCAGAGAAGTCCATTTCTCCAAGTATGTCTCTAACCGTGCAGAGAACTGGTGATAGGTTTCACCTGACAGTAGTTTAGCATTCCTAAATTTTTTCCTATAAAATTCTGCGTTCTTTTCATATCTTAACAAAAGAGCCTGCTTTAGCATGTCATAATTTTCCTGATCACCTCTGCTCATTTTGGCAAAAACTTCATAAGCTGCCCCACGAAGACCTTGAGATAACTTTAAGCTCCACCTTTCTCTCTCTAACCCATATGTGGTAGCTAATAGTTCATATCTATTTAGATAGCTCTCAATATCATCGTCTTTCTCAACAAAATGATCTAAATGAAAATTCATAGCTGAGGTTGAGGCTCCCTGGCTAGCAGTGGCATCAGAGGTAAAGGGACTGGCACCATTTTCAGGAGCATGGCCTTGAAACTCAAACTCCCTTAGTCGTAACTCATGTTCCCTTTGTAATCTCTTCTCCTCCTTTTCTGCTTCCCTCTCTGCAGCTAAACGCTTGTCTTCCCTTTCTGCAGTCAATCTTCTTTCTTCTGCTTCCAATTTCTTAGCCTCAGCCTCAATCTGAATTGTAACTTCTTAATTTCCTTTTCAGCCTCTAACCTCTTATCTTCGGCCAATCTTTCAGATTCTAGTTTTCTTTCGGCCTCTTTTTCTAATCTTCTTTCTTCCCGTTCAATATATTTGTCACATTCAGCAGTGACATAAGCAATCATAATTTGCCCGTCCATTCCTAACTCTTTCGCAGTCTGTACAGCAGCAGATCGAAATTTGGCCAGGTCCGCCATTTTCTAACAGGTAAATGTAGGTAATGTCTAACTAAACAATACACTCTGATATTACTTATCCAAAGACACCACAGGCACTGAGAGCTCAACGTTATTTATTTCCACCCAAGGATACCTTTTAATTCTTATTATTCCCAATATCTATAACAGGAGAAAGTTCAATATCCCTGGAGCGAGACCCCAATATATGTGGTAAAGTGGGATGTTATAAATATTTATAGGGGACTTAGTGTACTGACTGAGATCAGCTGTGAAGGTATCTGTATCTAATAGGTCTAGTGTTTTGCAGATAACCTTACTTGCTACCACATTATACCTCAGTCAGAATTATTCTGGAATATTGTGATGACTACGTTAAATGTCTAGGGTATGTATATGATGAAGTGTAAGTCACAACAACAACAGACAGATAAACAATTTAATTTATTCCACCACACTTGACAACACTGTGACACTCACACACATTTAACACTCTATAAGACTATCTTAAATGAGTCACTGGTAAAGTTTCAAATATAAATATGTATTAATTACTTTCACTAATATATATGTCCTGATTCAACTACAAAGTGAACCAGGAATCACAATCAATTGTAATTACAATTTATATGTACAGAATTTATCAATATGAACCTTGTAGTGACATATTTTATTAATATTATCCTATGTGTGTCAGTTGTGTAGTAGTAATATGAGGTAATACTGGTTTTGTTTTTTTCAAGCTATGTTGTTATTTGTCATCATGACTTCAAGTGTTTGTTTATCTTGGAAATAGTATGGGGAAAAGTTCACAGTTCCTATCAATTTAAACACTGTATTTTCCCTCTGTTTTATTATAAAGTCAGATTTTGGGGGGGGGGGGGGGGCATAATGTTGAGCTCCTCTGGCCACAGACGCTTATCTTTCGTGATGGCGGCAGGAAAAGACTCCTCTGCTCGATAGCCTCCCTGTGTTCTGGAGACACCTCACTGGTCACTATCTGGACCCAGGAGTATGCTGTCAGCCTCTAGATTCAGCAAAGCTCAGACCAGGTGCTGCTCAATAACTTTAGGACCACGGTCCCTGAAACAAGAAGGTTGTACCTCCTATTTCAGAACTAATTTATAATAAATTTCCAGACTGAACACAATACATAACAAACACTGAGTTCAGAGCGGTAGGCCAACTGCTATCTTCATCTGAAACAATTTTCACCAGTATACTCCTCCCTAATGGTTACTACGCCTCTGCAATTCCAGCATTATTTCTTTCTAATCAATAAGATAGGTGTCAGTGTACTGTTTGGCAATTCCATGTAGTTTTACTTTCCTCCGACACCTTCTGTTCAGGTTGGAGCACTATATAGGCTTTACCTCATGTTCGCTACTGAACCACACATATATACAGACATAAATTATCAATTTACATTCAATTTTCATTAAAAAGATATCAAATATTTCAAGCTTACCACAATTCATGGAATAATACACAGTTACGTTGACTGGCAATGAATATAGCACAATTTCGATCTGCCGATGTCCCAGGCTTTTATTTAGAAAAATATGCACTGGCGCTCAACGCACTGGTTCTTTAGTAAGTTTATTTGAAAATGTGGTGCTGACCTGACGCCTCTGATTGACTATATTGGCGGGTCTAACCAATCGTGCCATGTTTACACAAGCGTTTGAAAAAAAGTACTCCTACTCACGTTTCCCTAACAACAAAGAATCAATATTTATAGCCCGACTAATCGTGTTTAGCCTTACATTTACTTTCCGCCAATCAAATAGGAGGTAACATGGGGACCTATTTCCCGTACAATGGTGGTGTGAAAATCTGCCACTGAGCGATTCTGATTTTGGTGTTGTCTGACATCCCTCACTATTTCTTTTGGCTATAATTTGTTAATTCCTAGACTATTTGCGTAACGTTTAACATATTCTTTGTCAGCAAGTCCTAAGGAACCCAAATATATAAATTTAATGGGGCTAAGGGGCTGCGTTCAAAATATGTATTTTCTTCTAGGATAGTCGTGCTGTTTTTTTATTATTTTATGTTTAGAACCGCCACCTGTCCTGCTGTACTGTCAGACTAATGTCAGGATTTTAGACATAAAACAGTAGAATGTCATGTTTCCTAATAAGCGTTTTTTCCGGTTTTTAAAACCTAACTCTCGTATGGGTAGTGTTTTTTATCACTGTCGATTTGAAAAAAAGTTAGTGCTTGTGGCCTTACACGCGTGTTAGGGGTGGCATTAATTGTGTATCGCGAGACTGTGGTAGTATTGCCTGCGTTCCGGCTTTCAGCCCCTCCCTTTCTTTCTATCCTTAGTCCATCTGTCTTTCGTTTATGGTAACTTAGTGTATAAAATGACATGAATGGAATATTAAATATAGGTCAGCTTGCGTATCTCAAGGTTTTTCTTAGAAAGGCAGTACACGTTTTATCGTAGAAAGCGGGTATTGAAGCAGTAGGCTTTTACTATCAACGTGAAACGTTACAATTTGCAGACGAAGGAGAAAACAAGGGGGATTTCGAGTACAGTCATTGTGACAGCACTGTTCTTTACCATTCTTCTTTCCTTTTATTAAATTTATTTGTTAGGCTTTACATTTACGTTTTAATTTATATATGTGGATTAGAATTTCACACGACACACACACACACACAAACACACACACACACACACACACACACACACCAGCGCAAGGTCAGCGCGGCGGTCTTTCTTTGAAGTTTGTAGTAGACGGGAAATGTGAATTACGGTTAAAAGCCATACAGTATTACTGAAGAATGGGGAAATAGCTAATAGAAATGAATGGCGGACTTTCAAAGTTTGCATTTACTGGACATTATATTATTCACTACAGGAGAACGCCTGGTTGGAATAATATTAAATAAAAATAATTCAACAAAGGAGATAGACTAGGAATTATATGCAAAAGGATATTATTCAAATATAAATAGTTTTAAAGATAATTAATATTTTTCACCTTCATCACATCGGCTAAAAGTTAGCTAATAATCTTTAAAAATTTATTACACTAACAAGCCTCAACGGATTTGTATAAAACTTATATGTAATGAAAGCCTCATATGGGGAAAAGGAAATGATACATAGAAAGGACGGAAGAATATAAGTGTGTAGTGAACAGAAGAAAAAAACAAGTACAGGAAAAACACAGATTGCTTCAAATAGCCTCAAACCAGGAGATGAAACGAAAATCTTTTGGGACTTTTAGAGGTGCTTTATCGTACGCGCGAGAGACTGAAATATAAGGACAGAGGGACGCGTTGAAAATCACACACACACCAAATCCAGAAGCCAAAGTGAGAAACTGGAAGACAGTATCTGCAAGAAAAGTTATTTTTTCACGCTGCATGCAGGGCAGATTAACTTCAACCAAAATAATCTCACCGTGAGCTTATAGATCCTAAGAGGGTATGTAAGTTTATTAAAGATATATGTATGAATAATATCATTTTATTTCAGATTTTATTTCTGATTGATTGTATCAGATATAATAAAAAAGAGAATGACGCTAACCAGAGATAACCTTCACTGGCATTGTCAGGAAGCATAACCATTAATTGGTTAGCCAAATATATCATGGCTAATTCTTGCCTGGAAGCTTACGACATACCAGCAAGTACATAAGTGACTTGACATCCATAAGTGGAAGGCAAAGGTTATATCGTACCCATGTATCATAACCTATGATTTATTCATGTAATTTGTTAATTCTGCACAGTATACATTATCTTATCATGCTGTCTCTGTAACATACTACCATGATTCATTCATTTATATACAAACACTGAAGACATGGTCGCATCATGAACAGTAGTTGGTGGTGAGATTGTTGGAACAACATGGCCACCTTTTACTTCTTGTTCCAGGTTTTTATGATCAATGTTTATGATCATTCCTGATCGAGAAACTAAAGACTTGAAGAAGTTGATCCAGCTCACTGAAGCTTAGAGGTCAACCAAACTTCAACACCTTAGTCCTCCGTAGTTATAGGGCGGGCTGAAGGAAAGTCTTCCGTACTCCAGTGTGTCGGAGGAACCTCGAGCAGACGTGGCTAAAGTTGAGTTTCTTTGTATCCATCCAACAAATCCTGTGAGCAGTTTCTAAACGACTGTCTAATGATGACAACTAGATGGCAAGAGATAATGTGACAATCCTTTTGTTGTAAATTCAGTGGAAGATAAATCCAAGACTTTTTCTATTAGTTATTTTAATTTGTAACTGTAAATAATCATACATTTTACCATCTTCCAACACCCCTTTATCATTACAAGAATATATAGATGTACATAATAAATTGGATAATTGTACTCATTTGACTTGTTAAATTTTTAACTGTTAAATTTCGAGTTACCTTTTCAAATTTAATTATATTATCACATAGGGTTACGATAGCGAAAGTAGCAACTTATACTTCTGAAACCTAAATCTATTGTCCAGCTCAGAGTATTCACAGCTGTAACTCACTTGTGATACCAGTGTACTTCTCGGGCACTGGAACTTCATACTTTCTGGAGAGAGATTCTACTTCTGCTCTACCACTATTATCATAATAGGAAAACCTTTCGCTACACAGTGGTCCTATTGACATCCTCATACTAGTTACCTGTAATAACATGCTTGTTGGTACTGTGGTCCTATTGACATCCTCAAATTAGTTACCTGTAATAACATGATTGTGGCTACAGTGGTCCAATTGGCAACCTCATACTAGTTACCTGTAATAACATGCTTGTTGATACTGTGGTCCTATTGACATCCTCATACTAGTTATCTGTAATAACATGCTTATTGGTAATGTGGTCCTATTGACATCCTCACATTAGTTACCTGTTATAATAGGCTTGTGGCTACAGTGGTTCTATTGCCATCCTCATATTAGTTACCTGTTATAACATGCTTGTGGCTACAGTGGTCCTATTAACATCCTCAAATTAGTTGCCTGTTATAACATTCTTGTGGCTACAGTGGTCATATTGACATCCTCATACTAGTTACCTGTTATAACAGGCTTGTGGCTACACTGGTCCCATTGACAACCTCATACTAGTTACCTGTAATAACATGCTTGTTGATACTGTGTTCCTATTGACATACTCATAATAGTTACCTGTAAGAACATACTTGTGGCTGCAGTGGTCCTATTGACATCCTCACATTAGTTACCTCTTATAACATGATTGTGGCTACAGTGGTCATATTGACATCCTCACATTAGTTACCTGTTATAATATGATTGTGGCTACAGTGGTCATATTGACATCCTCATATTAGTTACCTGTAATAACATGCTTGTGGCTACAGTGGTCCTATTGACATCCTCACATTAGTTACCTGTTATAACATGATTGTGGCTACAGTGGTCATATTGACATTCTCACATTTGTTACTTGTTATAATATGATTGTGGCTACAGTGGTCCTATTGACATCCTCATATTAGTTACCTGTAATAACATGCTTGTGGCTTTAGTGGTCCTATTGACATCCTCATACTAGTTACCTGTAATAACATGATTGTGGCTACAGTGGTCATATTGACATCCTCACATTAGTTACCTGTAATAACATGATTGTGGCTACAGTGGTCCTATTGACATCCTCACATTAGTTACCTGTTATAACATGCTTGTGGCTACAGTGGTCATATTGACATCCTCATATTAGTTACTGTTATAACATGCTTGTGGCTACAGTGGTCCAATTGACATCCTCAAATTAGTTGCCTGTTATAACATGATTGTGGCTACAGTGGTCCTATTGACATCCTCACATTAGTTATCTGTAATAACATGATTGTGGCTACAGTGGTCATATACATCCTCACATTAGTTACCTGTAATAACATGATTGTGGCTACAGTGGTCCTACTGACATCCTCACATTAGTTACCTGTTATAACATGCTTGTGGCTACATTGGTCATATTGACATCCTCATATTAGCTACCTGTTATAACATGATTGTGGCTACAGTGGTCATATTCCCATCCTCATATTAGTTACCTGTTATAACATGATTGTGGCTACAGTGGTCCTATTGCCATCCTCATATTAGTTACCTGTTATAACATGATTGTGGCTACAGTGGTCCTATTCACATCCTCATATTAGTTACCTGTTATAACATGATTGTGGCTACAGTGATCATATTGACATCCTCAGATTAGTTACCTGTTATAACATGCTTGTGGTTACAGTGGTCCTATTGACATCCTTACATTAGTTACCTGTTATAACATGATTGTGGCTACAGTGGTACTATTGACATCCTTACATTAGTTACCTGTTATAACATGATTGTGGCTACAGTGGTACTATTGACATCCTTACATTAGTTACCTGTTATAACATGATTGTGGCTACAGTGGTCCTATTGACATCCTCATATTAGTTACCTGTTATAATATGATTGTGGCTACAGTGGTCCTATTGACATCCTCATATTAGTTACCTGTAATAACATGCTTGTGGCTACTGTGGTCCTATTGACATCCTCAAATTAGTTACCTGTTATAACATGATTGTGGCTACAGTGGTCCTATTGACATCCTTACATTAGTTACCTGTTATAACATGATTGTGGCTACAGTGGTCCTATTGACATCCTTACATTAGTTACCTGTTATAACATGCTTGTGGCTACAGTGGTCCTATTGACATCCTTACATTAGTTACCTGTTTTATAACATGATTGTGGCTACAGTGGTCCTATTGACATCCTTACATTAGTTACCTGTTATAACATGATTGTGGCTACAGTGGTCCTATTGACATCCTTACATTAGTTACCTGTTATAACATGATTGTGGCTACAGTGGTCCTATTGACATCCTTACATTAGTTACCTGTTATAACATGATTGTGGCTACAGTGGTCCTATTGACATCCTTACATTAGTTACCTGATATAACATGATTGTGGCTACAGTGGTCCTATTGACATCCTCACATTAGTTACCTGTTATAACATGATTGTGGCTGCAGTGGTCCTATTGACATCCGCATATTAGTTACCTGTTATAACATGATTGTGGCTACAGTGGTCCTATTGACATCCTTACATTAGTTACCTGATATAACATGATTGTGGCTACAGTGGTCCTATTGACATCCTCACATTAGTTACCTGTTATAACATGATTGTGGCTGCAGTGGTCCTATTGACATCCGCATATTAGTTACCTGTAATAACATGATTGTGGCTACAGTGGTCCTATTGACATCCTCATACTAGTTACCTGTTATAACATGATTGTGGCTACAGTGGTCATATTGACATCCTTTACTTCCCCAGAGACTCCGGTAACAACGTGAGACAAAAATAAATGATATTCTGATTTACAAAGGAAATAATAAATAAAAAAGATCAAGAGATGAAGAGAGAAAGTTTACTTGCAGACGATCTACATTTGAGAAAAATGGCGCTGGCACTTACCTGAGTATAATAAACGTCATTCATTCGTTCATTCATTACTTTTCATATCCCTAAGAAGCAAAGTCCGTTACAAACATATGGCCGTTCTCTTGTCATGAGCCATCCGCCCCTTTCACTGTTTTCTTCATCCCTTTTCTAGGCGAACAAAATGTGAACAGCAGTTCAGACTCCTTTCGGCTTTTCTGTGCTCCGTGTTGAGCCTCCTTAATATAGCACCTACTTTTGTATTGGATAACTGAGTGGAATTTAAATTATTTACTTTGCTTGACGTCCATATTGTTGTTGACGATTTTATGGCTTAAAGTTTCTACAGGAGGGGTAGCCGGCCCATTGCCCAACTTTCCTTAGTCCCCTTCTATGACATGCTTGATAGGTTACATTGTTACTACTCTCTGTCTTTCCCTTTCGAGAGTCGGTAACAAGCGGGCGAGAATAAACTTACCGTGGTGAAACAAACCATGCTGTTTTAGGATCTGCATGGCACTCATAGCTTCCTCACGTGACTGCACGTGATGCATCTTAAGCAACCAATCGATGACATCACGTCCAACGAAGCACTGTTTGTATTTCCTGAGATGATGACGTCTGTCTCGCACTTGTCCCTGGTCGTGCATCTGTTTTCTAAGGATGGATGTGATGTGATAAAACATGACTAAGGATGCATTGTCTATATCCTAAGAGTAACTCTCCACAAACTATGTCAGCAATTCAAAAGAGTTGTGATACAGTGGATCACTTCTCGCTGCAACATTCTCGGAAATGATGAGGCTGACAGATTGGCAAAGGAAGGTGGAAAGCTACCTCAGCTTAACACAGACATAACTTATGATAAGGCCAAGAGTTTCATCGAGAGGAAATACAGGAGCTAGTGGGAAACAGAGCATCCAGGCCACACACACACAAAGATTTACATTACCAGCTCAGCAGAAGAGAACAAGTGGTGATCTTCAGACTTCGCACAGGCCACGACAGATTGGAATACCATCTATTCAACAAGCTAAAGATAGGAACTACTGATGAGTGTAACTGTGGCACCGATAAAATGACTGCTGAACATTTACTTCAAAGGAGCCCAACATATGAGGAACAGAGAAAGAGCATGTGGTCATCACTAGTACTATTCGTGAAAAAACTCTACGGAGATGTCAACAACCTCAGACTGACAACTGCTTTCTTTGAACATATTCAAGTTGACGTCTGAGGGTGAACGAAGAAGAACAAGAAGCATAGTATATATTCAGCATTGCTCATAAAATGAATTCTCCAATCTCTCTGTCACATTAGTCCCATCTTTTCCCCCCAAAGTTGAAGTCTCTTTCATGGCGCATTTTTTTCTAAATGGGAACTAATTTGTTCGCCTGTTGAAAGGTGGATGTTTGGACACAATTTCTTGACTTTTCCCTATCTGTAATTTGTGTGAGTATGAATATGTATCTTATATATGTATCAATGGAGTTCGTTACATTTGCAGTACCTCGGCCGATTTAGTCGCTCAATTCGTTACTCCCTTAATGACTAGGAGGCGGAGTAATAGAACGTTTATTTTGAATTTTGCTGTTTTTTTAAGTACGTATCATAGCAAGATTTTTTTTTTAAATATCCCTACATTTACAAAACATGTTGTGATAATGCAGCTGTTAATTAAAAATCTTGCCTTGGTACATAGTTAAAAAAAAAAAAACTAAATTCGAACTCCTTTCATACATATATAAGATCGGGAGGTCCTGGGTCGGAGTGGCTAAGAGGTATGTCGTCCGCCTCGAATTCTAAAGGTACCGGGTTCGATTGCCTGTTTGTCGTAGATTTCTGATAGGGGAATTAAGACTTGGGTTGGTCCCTTCTGCATAGATTAGAATGAGTGATAGCCACAGTGAGAGAAGATAGTAGAAATAGATTTCCACGAGTGAGATGGTAGAAATTTATAGAGGCTGTCACGGAAAGCGAGAATCTTCTCTCTCTCCGCCTATCTTCTACAACAGATCCAGAGGAGTCAGACAGTCTATAAACTATATATATATATATATATATATATATATATATATATATATATATATATATATATATATATATTACCACTCACGTGCACACACACACAATTGACGACATATAGACGCACACACGTGGGAAAACTATAACAAATGATTATATAGATATTTGGGAACGGGCTGACCTGACACACTGATTACGTTCAAGGGAATTTTTAATTATCAGAAAATTCCATCACAACTCATAAAATTACATCAAAGCATATACAAATAGTCAAAAAAGTCAATAAAAAATGCTACAAGAATGATAGACCCACAGTATGATCTTATCCCTCAAGGTATGCCCACAGTCCTGTTAGAAGAAAGTGATAGCCCCAAGGAATCAAGGATACATTAGCGGTAATCTAATGATTTTCCCCTTTTTTAAAGGTATGAACAGACTTAGATATTAGTATGATATATCCTAAGGAAAAGTATCTTGTTTGCAACAAAACTTGCATAAAGAAATTACAAAGTGGGTGAAATTTGGTATAACATAAAAAAAGAGTCACTCGTTCCTGCTTTCTCTCGGTTCATTCATCAGGGCCCTGTCGTGCATTTCTCACTTTCTTACCCTATAGCTTGCTGTTGTTCGCCGTCTGGCGCACGTTCTGACACAATCTGTTTTATCGTTTGATGAAGCGGATACCCAGCTCTGCAGATCTTGGTTTCATCCAATTTGTCCGGGGAGCGTCATCTTCAGGCGATAATTTTGTTCAGATTTTAAGTTAGTGTCACTTTATCAGTTCAGGTAAGAATTAGTTTTCAAGCGGGCTCACAGGATCAGAATCACGAGGTTTCCACTACTTAGGAACAATGTCAGATTTGTAACTTCGATCAAAAGGTAAAAAATTTCTTGGTCACACCACAAATTGACATAATTTGCGGAACGTTACTGTTTGTAATAGTTTACTTGCCACAAGGGCTGAACTGTACTTAGTTTTTCTCAGGAAGAATAAAATATAGCGCAATAGGCCCGTTATGTCATTTCACCTTTAAAGTTCTTGTAAAGATTTTACACCAAGTCTTTTAAGGAAAATGTTTTAGTTCTTCTCAGATATTACTCATCAGTACTTAACGCTGGCAAAGTTTGGGTTAACCCCAGTTTTCTTCACTAAATAGAGGAAAAAACACATATAAAATAATTATACATACCATGTACTCGTTTACAACTTACATTATAAACTTAACATTTAACACTCCCGTGAAATAAGTTATATTCATAAATAAATCATCATGAATTAGGAATACATACGTATCCCGTCAATACTCACTGATGTAGCATTTCAGTTATAAGTTAATTTTAAAATATATTCTCGTCTGATTATTTAGCAGTAAAATCAAATTCATTTATAGCTGCATGATTTTAAGCTAGAAATATAATTTATTCTGCTTTCCACTGAAACACGTCCCTAGAAAATAATACAGACTATATTTTAATTCTCTCTGCACAAAGAACTAGTGAAAAATAGGCGATTCAACACTTAATCACTCACAAAATATTAGATACTTAATATAATAATTACCTCAATACAGAACTACGGTATCACATCGAAACTAAGAGTTTCACTTATAAGTTTAAGTATCTGGAACGAAGTGACCACGTCTACTGCAAATGGAGAATGAGTGAAATCAAGTTTAAAACTCTGATTATATCTATCAAACAGACAAAGATTCCACTATTTCCAAAAACCCGATCTCTCCCCTTTCCTAACACCTACGTACCTTAGAAGCTGGACATAACATGCCAAACGCGTCTTAGACCCCTCACGCTACGAAACTGGCCCTGAGTGCTGTGACAGAGGAAAATACCAGACAAATGTCTCATTCTGCGCCGTGTAGATGTCGGTTATCACACCTCACGCCGGAGAAACGTTCGTGTCAGGTGAAAATGCTAGCCAAAAGTCTGCTCCTATGTCTGAGATAGATGAATATTCACAGTTTCTCGTCTGACTGACATCTACGTAATAGAATGCGTATCAGCATGAGAAAGAAAAACGGTAAAGTGAGAATGGGAAAGAAAATATTTTTCGCAAACGAACGAATGCGAAAAATACAGGAAAAGGATAAAAGAGCGATAATAAAGTAAAAGACACGGGTAGAAAAAGAAGAGAATATAGAAAATGTATTGCTCATAATCTCTATGCGACACAGTTGAAGGAATATAATTTATGGAAATTTTTTTTCAGAACCAGTGGTCCTAATGTTGTCATACTCCCCCTGCATGATTCCTACATACACACATTGAGATTCTCGCCGGTGCTACGCAGTTCGTGATGAGATCAGCCTTATGGAAGGATCTATGGGAGGAAATCTGAGCACTGATGGAAGTTGTCCATGTGCAATGTGCAATGTGCAATGAAGAAAGTTCAACCCAAACCAAACTAAAATGATCAGTTTTCTCCTTTTCGATGAAGGACTTCTGTTTTGTTTGGAATATTTGATAACTTGGCGAGTGATAACTTTGTTTTTTTTTGTTAGTTACCAACGAGCATGCTATTCGAGATCAGAACTTGTTTGACTGTTTACGTCAATGGTATGCGACATTAAAACTTTTACAGAGGATTTGATATCCTTCTAAAGAAAGACTTTTTCAGATGTCTGCCGCAAATAAGACTATTGTCTATTGCTATATTTACCGATTTCTTTTTTTTGTTTTATAACAGAACCTCTAAAATATTTTTTTGTTTTATAACAGAACCTCTAAAATACTTTTTTTGTTTTATAACAGAATCTCTAAAATACTTTTTTGTTTTATAACAGAATCTCTAAAATACGTTTTTGTTTTATAACAGAATCTCTAAAATACTTTTGTGTTTTATAACAGAACCTCTAAAATACTTTTTTTGTTTTATAACAGAACCTCTAAAATACTTTTGTGTTTTATAACAGAACCTCTAAAATACTTATTTGTTTTATAACAGAACCTCTTAAATACTTTTTTGTTTTATAACAGAACCTCTAAAATACTTTTTTGTTTTGTAACAGAACCTCTAAAATACTTTTTTTGTTTTATAACAGCATCTCTAAAATACTTTTTTGTTTTATAACAGCACCTCTAAAATACTTTTTTGTTTTAAACAGAACCTCTAAAATAATGTTTTATATTATAACAGAATCTCTAAAATAATGTTTTATATTATAACAGAATCTTTAAAATAATGTTTTATATTATAACAGAATCTCTAAAATAATGTTTTATATTATAACAGAATCTCTAAAATAATGTTTTATATTATAACATAATCTCTAAAATAATGTTTTATATTATAACAGAATCTCTAAAATAATGTTTTATATTTTAACAGAATCTCTAAAATAATGTTTTATATTATAACAGAATCTCTAAAATAATGTTTTATATTATAACAGAACCTCGAAAATAATGTTTTATATTATAACAGAACCTCTAAAGTAATGTTTTATATTATAACAGAACCTCTAAAATAATGTTTTATATTATAACAGAATCTCTAAAATAATGTTTTATATTATAACAGAATCCTTAAAATAATGTTTTATATTATAACAGAATCTCTAAAATAATGTTTTATATTATAGCAGAATCTCTAAAATAATGTTTTATATTATAACAGAACCTCTAAAATAATGTTTTGTATTATAACAGAACCTCTAAAATAATGTTTTATATTATAGCAGAATCTCTAAAATAATGTTTTGTATTATAACAGAACCTCTAAAATAATGTTTTATATTATAACAGAACATCTAAAATAATGTTTTATATTATAACAGAATCTCTAAAATAATGTTTTATATTATAAAAGAACCTCTAAAATAATGTTTTATATTATAACAGAACCTCTAAAATAATGTTTTATATTATAACAGAATCTCTAAAATAATGTTTTATATTATAACAGAACCTCTAAAATAATGTTTTATATTATAACAGAACCTCTAAAATAATGTTTTATATTATAACAGAATCTCTAAAATAATGTTTTATATTATAACAGAACCTCTAAAATAATGTTTTATATTATAACAGAATCTCTAAAATAATGTTTTATATTATAACAGACTCTCTAAAATAATGTTTTATATTCCACGAAAGTTTTAAGAAAACCTCTGATAAAGACTTGTTTTCGTTATATTGCTTGATGGAATGAATGTTTGTATGTACTCGTCTGCTTGATGAGAGTACGTGGTCAACTCAAACCCGGCACAGTGTTGGTCATATAGGTCACCTTGTCCCGGAACGTAATGAGGCCCCGACAAGAATGTATTGTTGACAATGAGTGTTAATATGAGTGTCAATATGCGAATGCGTGAATGGTTCTGTAGAGTTGACAAATTGGTAGCAATGCACTCATACCCTCACGGTTGGAAGTCAATGATAACTGGAACTACTGTAGACGTTTTAGACAGTTTAATGATACACACTCTGACAGCACGGTTGACAGTCATTGGAACAGGTTGACACAACAAATCATTGGATACTTGACAAATGGGTGGCAACAGCAATTTGGCAATCTCATAGCAAGTAAATATAATCGGACGATAGGAGCAAATATATATTTATGATAGTCTATCGTCTCATACCTCCACTGACTAGTAGCATCAGTTCGAGTTAGCAATAATAATGGTCCTCACAATGCTCCCCTACAGACCCTCTGCTGACTATGTCTTTCAGGCTAAGTCTTTTAGGCTTTAAATTCAACAGGGTCTTTCTTTTAAGGTTGACAATCTCAAATAACAAAGAGTAGACTTCAATACATTGTAGGTCTTGGTATTACCATCAGGTAATAAGATATTTCCGTTCTCTGACTGACAATTCAAATAGACCAACAGTGGGATTCAAAATGGCGCCGGTCCCAGTGAGCGGCGTTCATCCATAAGATATCCTCACTACAAATGAAAGTTCCGTTCATTTGCTCATCTAATGTCATTGGGTTTTCCATACCCATAAGGAATGTTACATATGTCCACTCACAGTGCTGCTAGTACAGGAATCGTCTACATACGATCCATCAAATATATAGATAGATGATATAACATCTATGGCGTCGTTAGGCCTAGGTAAAGTTTTAGAAAATGTTCTTTCTTTACCTTCAGTTCAGAAAATACAAGTAACTAGCACACTAACATATATATTCTGGGAGAAGTATCGACCATCATAGTATACTGAGAGAAAACTCCTCTCTTTCCCAGAATCAATCACAATGACGAAAAACTTTGGACTCTCATTTGTCCGACAGCCTTCAAGATCCGTCCGTCATCACGGAAGCCCCAACGACGACTCATCGTCTCATTGGGCATGCGCTACTGTTAACCTTTCAACTATATTCAAGTGGGGCGACTATATATTTACTTTCACTCGAAGCATAAAATGAGTATTCGCCCTTTGACTAGAGTCCTAATCTTAGACTCAAAATATTACCAAATATTTCCAAACATAACAAGTATACAAACTAATAAATATCTTCCTATATATATATATAGATATATATATATATATATATATGTAGATATATATGTATATATATATATGTATATATATATATATATATATATATATATATATATATATATATATGTATATATATGTATATATATGTATATATATGTATATATATGTATATATATGTATATATATGTATATATATGTATATATATATATATATATCTATCTTCATTGTCCCCCAGTAATCTGTTGGTAACAACCTCTAAAATAATGTTTTATATTCCATGAAAGTTTTAAGAAAAGACTCGAAAAGCAGACCTTCTTCTGGAACTCTAGGGTAAAAGAAAAAATCAGACGATGGCTTAAAACAAAATTACACGGGGAAGGGATTTAAATACTGATATGAAAGGATTAAAGAAGACAATGAAATATCTTGAACGGATAGCACGAGACAAAAGGGCTTGATGTATATTTTCTGAGGCTTGCACTCCATGCTCCACGTGATGTATGAATGGCTCTATACCTCGTACTGTCCGTATTATCAGAATTAACAAGGCGTGTAAGATAGTTAGTTATATCTTGTACAGTCTGCAATAATAATCCGCGTGTAAATTCACAAAAGCAAAAAATACTATTGTTAAATTTTGTTAATGCAACTAAGAACGTAGGTTTCTTTAAATACAGTTTAAGTCCTATCTCTCTCTGATCTTTATAACCGCCGACATATTTCGTTGCAATTGTATATTGTCACGTAGGTCTTTATATCATTAAATTGCCTACATCTTTGTAAAGTGCAATCTTTACTATCTTGCAATATAATACATTTATATACTTATTATGTTCGCAAATATTTTGTAAACAAAGTATTTCCTTTTTAAGTGCTTAAGGAGAAGTCATTTTTGAGTTACTTCCCTTGAAAGGAGTTCCGTCATCTTCGATCGGACTCCGCGGACGATTCTAGGCCTACTGCGATTTATTCTTTGGCTGGGTAGGAATAGATTGTTCTTGCTTCAGTATATCTATGGCCTGAATTTATACGTAGTGTTTGTATGAGTAGGACGCGTCTGTCTTATATATGGATATCTTTACATTTCTAAGTCGAACTTTGTTGGTTGTCGCTAGAAAAGGTCAAAGGCTATGCAGCGGAAGTATCGCTAGCAGGGGGTGTGATTCATGGCTGTCATCCTGTCGGGATGTCGAATTTTGTTGTAGCCGGCTTATCGCCGAAAAGTGATCTATAAGTAGATGGGGGAAAGTGATAGTCATTTAGACATGTTGTATGTACTTTACCCCAGTGTTTATTCTCTTTTGCCAAGGAATGGCAAAGTTATATTTCGCATAGAAAGGTAAAACCACAATTTATTATGAACTTGGGCTTCGCCATCGTTGTCGATAAGCAGATGCACAGTGGTACTTTTGAAAAGAATATTTATTCAAAGGAAGATGACATTCCTATGTATCAGCACTAGATTATATGATATTATTCAATTACCTCTATGATAGAAGCTATGAAGAAATGAGGACATTTAACGAATGACCAATTTTGGTCTGTATCCAATAGTGAGTGAAGCTCACGAGAGAAGCACAGCCATGTTGAAATCCATATACTTTGTATTTATCGAGTGAGAAAAAGGGATGCCTGTACTATCGCTCGATGAACCAAGAGATCACTGCTACATGTGAGAACCCATGTCTGGGATTCCTATATCTTTATGAAAAATATATATATTGAACTTTACGTGAAGGGATATTCGCTAGACGAGGTTAAGTCTAGGAGCCTTCCTATATATTGGTTATGGACTGACGTGCCCAGTCAGTAAAGCCAGATGATTTACATGATGGAAATCTGAATGCTTATTTACGAATGCTCCATTATGATATTTGCCAAGCATGAATGCTAACTTAAGATGATATTCCTGTGACCAACATTATGCTGTGTATGTCGACATTTGTTCCTGTAACCATACACGTACTGTCCAAGTGTGCGTCTCATTAAATGTTATAAAAAGACCACCGTAGTTCCAGTACTTCTTGAATTCGAACAGTGTGAGTATGAGTGATGTACTACCAACCTGACAACTCTATCGAATCATTCTACCATTCGCGTACTGACATTCATATACACACTCATTGTCTACACTCACATTCTTGTCGGAGCCTCATCACGTTCCAGGACAAAATGACCTGTATGACCAAAACTGTGCTGGGTTTAATGAGTTGACAATCGTTACACTTTACTACACCAGTCCCAACATCTACATTTATCAACTGGTGGACATTCACGGCATTTAACAAATAAAACGTGATTTAACAACTACTGGCCAGTATGGATTTAACAACTGGTGTGCCAGCTTCCTGGGTCAACCTGCACAGTGACCATATTGAGAAGTAAACTACTGAGACCAGACGTTCCTTGGGGTCTGTTACGACACACAAATACATCAACAGTACAACTCTACAGTGATGTCAGCGTGACCTGTCCTGTCGAGAGTATGCAGTAACTAGGTCAGCGTTTGTTGACATTTGGTTCGTTGGACATTTGCCATACAACTGACAGTGTTACACAGCAAGCTTGGTTGAAACATAGAACATTACACATCAGGACTGGAGAATATTTGACAGTGTTTGCGAAAGGAAATGTTATTGAACTGAGAAGTCCTACATCGATTGTTATCATTCACATCAACGATGGAGCTTCTATTTCTGTGTTGAATTTAAAATAATTAGACCAGAAGTATTTGTTTAATAAAGTACCACAGTACTGTACTATTAGGCAGTGTAACTGAGCCTTCATTCCAACACATTCTTTCTGCAACACTCTATTTACATCATATTGCCATACTATTTATGCATTTATGTATTTATGTTTAAATATTTATATGTGATATTTGTTTGTATCCAGCGGGTTGTTGTTTTGGTTGGGCGGTGTCACACAACAGAGTATCCCACGTAATAGAGGGTCTGATGTGTGCGTTTCTATAGGTGCAATTTTCTTGATTGAAAATTTGCTGCGACAGCTGTTGCTATTAGTGTTAGCTGTGAAGACTGTACTCATTGTTGTTTTTGTAATATTCCTCTGTTCTTTAGTTTTTTTTGATTTGTTTGTAATTTGTTGGTCTACCCTATTCTATCTTTCAGTTCTATTCTCAATTTATATTTATATACTGTGGCGTTATTTGTATTTGTTATCCTCTTGCGGTTTATCTTTTATTGTTTTTTTCCCATTTGATTTATTTCATTTCCGCAAATGTTTTCATGTTCTTCTGTATAACTGTTTTTTGTTTTGTGCCTGATCGACATACACTATTTAAAATATAGTTGATCATATAAATTGATGTACAAGAATCAACTGATAGTTAATTGCTATTTACTAAAGGTACACAGTTGATGATATAAAACACTATTTCTGGTGCACTGCACTTATATTATAGAGTGAACCAGCAACTTATAGCTGTTATTATATAAGGATTTATACAAGACCTTTGTAAGGCTTGTTTCCCACAGTGATTGGGATAGTTAAGTACTATTTTTCCACAGGTTAAAAAGTTATCATACAAGGTCTTTGATTAAGACTAAGAAAGTGTATTTATTTACTTTTGTTATGATTATTAGACAGTTAATGTTAATTAGATTATTTTATTTACACATAGTGTTTTTCTTGATAAGGAGTTTCACGCAATCCCCAATTGCAATTCAATAGACAACCTTAGTTTTATGAATTGGGATAATAGTTAATGATATACATATCTTGCATTATTTAAAATAGTTGATCTTTTAGAGACATTAAGGTACAAAGATATCAAAGTTGAGGGGGACTAAAAATCATTTATTATTAGAATAGAAGAAGGAAAAGATTTACATTTTAACTAGTCATCTTTTAACTATCAACTTATTAGAAAGATGTCTAGAAAAAAAATTTCAATGTTGTTCAAACAAGTTTTAGTTTCAAGCTCTGGGGTTTTCACAGTTTTCAGTTTTGAATTAAGGAGAAAAGAGACTGAAGAAATTGAATGATGAATTGATTGACTCAGTAAAAAAATTACTGAGAAAAAAATGTGGCTAGTATGCTCAATATGAAAGAAAAGCATTAGATTCTGTGCTGAAGAAGAAAGAAAAGCATTGAGCTTGAAGAAAGAAAAGCATTGATTGAAGAAAAGAAATTAGCAGCTGAGGAGAAAAGATTAGAAGCTGAGGAAAAAAAAATTACAAAGAGAGGATGAACAAAAGAAATTGCAGATACAGACTGATGAAAAAAGATTCCAGATGGAAATGGAAAAAGAGAAAAGAAAAGCTGAAGCTCAAGAGAAAAAAGCAATAAGAGAACATGAACACAAAAAAGAACTTTTAGCATTTGAGTTAGAAAAGTTAAAGTTAACAAACATAAGTAATGTTAATCAAGCATCTGGTGGTAATGGTAAACCCTTTACTTACAAGGTCAAGGTACCCAGCGTTCAAACCCTTCCAGTGATGACATAACATTCTGGCTAAATAGATTTGAACGCTCTTGTCGAGCCCATAATGTGGACAAATCACAATATGCTAACCAGTTATCAGAAAATCTGAAAGGTGATTCTCTGACTAGTTTAAGTTTGGTTGAAGAGGCTGACAAAGATAACTATGATGTTATTAGGGCAGCCTTATTAAAGAAGTATCAGTTGTCTGAAGAGGGTTATCGGAAGTTGTTTAAGACAATGGTGCCTGAGGCAGGTGTAGAATTCTCAGAATTCATTGCAAGGACACGTCTTACATTTGATCGTTGGATTGAGCTATCCAAAACAGAAAAGACTTATGAAGCCCTTATGGACTTGATACTCAGAGACAAGATTATGTCAAGTATAAATAAACCTTTCCTCGAATTCTTACATGAGCGTAAACCTAAGTCTCTAAAAGAAATGGAACAGTATTGTACCCAATACGTCACTGCACATCCGGACGTAGCTATTAGCAACAGTAAGGTTAAAGAAGGTATGCCAGTTGCTTCTGCAACACCATACAACCCTAATCACTCTCACAAATTCCAAGGACCTCAAAATAGGTTTAATAAAAAAAGGTAACTATTACAGTTATCAGAACCAAGGTAACCAATCATTTCAGGGTTCTTCTTCGAATACCTGGAGAAGAGCTGACAGCCCTCGATTCAGGGGTGGTCATAATTACAGGAACTTTCGCAAAGGAAGTCATTCTAGAAACTATCCAAGTTTTCCTTCATGGAGACAACAAGATCATAATTACCGAGATACTCATTATAATGAATATGATGATAGTAACCAAAGGAGCTATGATTCAAACCCGAGTAGGGGTTATAATAGTGGAAACAATGATAAGTACAGAGGCAATAATAACAGAGGTAGAGCACAATTCAAAAAACATAAAGCTCATTACCAGGCGAACTCTGCACAGCAAGAGTCCCACGAAGCCTATAAACAAAATAAAGATAATGATGACTCTAATAATATGGCATGTGCCGCTTTTGATTTTGGGAGAGCATCTCAGTGCCCCCAATGCAAAACATTATTTGAGCCAACCACAGTGTCTACTTTAAGCTGTGGCCATCCTCTTCCCGCTCTTCCTGCGTCAATCGCGCATGATGGGAGAGGTTCTCTTGTCTTACACAAAGGTTTAGTAAATGACAATCCAGTCTCAGTACTTTTTGATTCTGGATGCACAACTATTGGGGTTAGGCAGTCACTCATAGATCCTTCTCATTCTACAGGCAAAGTAGTCAAATGCGTAACATTTGGCGGCACCATAGAGAAATACTCTACCGCTATCATTAGGATTGCTACTCCTTTCTTCACAGGAGATGTACACGCATGTCTTTTTGCCGAATCCGATCGCTGATCTTATCATCGGTCGCATTCACGGAGTCAAAGAATGCACTCCGGAGCAAATTTCCGTTTGGGAAAATCAAAATATGCAATCTGCTAATGCGGTAGTCACTAGAGCTCAAGCTCTCAATATGCCTGAAACTTCATCTGTTGAAGATAATGAAGTGCATAACCAAGATGATCCCTTGGTAATTTCTCGTGACTCGTTTTATAAAACAACAAGAAGAAGATCCGACTCTTAAGAAATTCTTCACTCTTGTAACGAAAGGTGATCCGAATAAAGATTCAAATTGTAAATCTTGGATTACAATGAAGAATGGCGTACTTGTACGTATGGTGCAAGACTCCACTAAGTCAAGTCATTCTCAGATTCTTGTACCCAAGAATTTGAGAGTTAAGATCTTACAACATGCACACGACTCTCAGTGTGCTGGTCACATGGGTTTTTTCCCGTACAAAGTCAAGAGTTCTTGCGGCTTTCTTTTGGCCTTTTGTGAACAAGGACATACGGATCTATTGTCGATCCTGTAAAGTATGTCAAGAAGTCAAATCCAAAGGTCCTCGTCATGCTGCGCCTATTCAGGCTGCAGATATTCCTATTCGTCCATTCCAGAAAATGGCGATAGACATCATTGGTCCATTCAAGATCAAATCTGCTAGAGGACATCAGTTTATCTTAACGTGTGTAGACATGTGCACACGTTGGCCAGAGGCTATCCCTCTAAAGAGCATTACTACCGCTGACATTGCAGATGCTCTTTGGCTTATATTTTCTCGGCTGGGATTCCCCGGAGAAATATTATCAGATCATGGCACCCAACTGATATCGGATACCATGTCTCAAGTAATGTCTACTCTACAGATAGAGAGATCTTTGAGTAGCATCTATCATCCTATGTCCAATGGGATGGTCGAGCGACTAAATAGAACACTTAAGAACTTATTAGGGAAGATAACTGAGGATCATCCTCAAGATTGGGATAGGGTTTTACCCGCGGCCCTCTTCGCGTACAGAGAGGTCCCCAATGAACATACAGGGTTTTCTCCCTTTGAACTTGTCTTTGGCGCGCGACCGCGCGGCCCAATGTCTTTGCTGCATGATCTTATAACAGCTGACAATATTGACGATGACACAAAATCTTCTTACGAGTATGTCATCGCGCTGAGACAAAAGATTATCGAAGCATGCAAATTGGCAACGTCCTCTTCTGAATTTGCTAAGCAGAAGGCAAGACAATTTGCTAATAAGAAGAGAACTTTACGACAACTTTGTCCTGGTGACAAAGCATTTGTTTTGCTACCTTGTCGTGAAAATAGACTCCTTATTAGTTGGAAAGGTCCGTACGATATAATATCGAAAATTTCAGATGTTGACTACATCGTCGATATTAACGGGAAGCATAAAACCTTCCACATCAATATGCTTACGGAGTTCCATGAACGTCCTGACTATCTACAGCCTATTTTCCAGGCAACGGACGATTCTCATGTCAAACATGGTCATTACTCATCACTGTCTGTAATACAGGATGAGGAAACAAGTTTTTCGGATGTTAATCTTCCGCTTCCAATGATCCCACTTCATTCTAGTGAATCATGGAAAGACGTTACTGTTTCTCCTGATTTGTCTCTAGGAGAACGGCGACAAGTTTCGTCTATGTTACAAACATTTCAGGATGTCCTCACTGACATCCCTGGACAAACTCATGTCATTGAGCATGACATTGTTCTAACTGAACATACTCCAATTAGGGTTAGACCTTATCCTATCCCTATACATTTCCAAACACAGGTTGAAAAGGAGTTGGATGAAATGATAGATTTACAAATAATCGAACCATCCACTTCTGCATATTCTTCGCCGATGGTTATTGTTCGAAAAAAAGACAATAACATACGTCTTTGCGTTGACTATCGCAAATTGAATCAAGTTACGAAGTTCGATGCTGAACCTATGCCTTTACTAGAAGAGCTACTTACTCGTCTTTCTAAATCGCATTTTTTCACTAAACTTGATTTGTCTAAAGGATATTGGCAAGTTCCATTATCCGAACGCGCCAAACCTCTTACCGCTTTCTCTACTCCCAGAGGCCTTTTCCAATGGAATTTTATGCCTTTCGGCCTTATGAACGCACCAGCTACATTTGTACGCATGATGCGTCGAATCCTATCGTATCGGTCAGATGTCATTGCTTATCTAGACGACATCTGTCTTTTCAGCGATACTTGGGAAGATCACTATTCAGGGTTAGTTGAATTATTATCAACTCTGCGTGAGTATAACCTGACAGCAAAACCATCCAAAGCTTGTATTGGCTTTAGCGAAATTGCTTTCTTAGGCCATCGAGTAGGTCACGGTTTCTTGAAGACAGAAGACCATAATATCACTAAGATACTTAACATCTCTATCCCTAGGACTAAAAAGCAAGTGCGAAGTCTTTTAGGTCTCATACAATTTTATGGACGTTTCATTCCGAATCTGTCCTCTATCATGGCACCTCTCTCTACACTATTAAAGAAAGGGTCGCCTAACATGGTTCACTGGTCTCATGAATGCCAATCTTCACTAGAGAAGATCAAAACTATGTTTTCATCACCACCTATTTTAGTGTTACCTACAACAGATAAGACATTTGTTCTTCGTAGTGACGCTTCATCCACTGGGATTGGAGCGGCACTAATGCAAGAGTACTCTGGAACTCTGCATCCTGTAATGTATATATCCAGAAAACTTAATGCTGCAGAAAGGAATTACTCGGTTTTAGACCGTGAATTATTGGCAATGGTTTGGTCAATTCTCAAACTCCAAAGATTCCTTCTGGGCGCGCATTTCGTAGTGGAAACTGACCAAAAAGCTCTTACGGCTATCCAAAGTAAGAACTTGAAGAGCTCGAGATCAACTCGATACGCAATCGCTCTTCAACCTTTTCATTTCTCGGTACGAGCTATCCGTGGTTCAGAAAATGTGATGGCGGACATTCTGTCCAGATGCCCACATGATGCCACTTAACTGTTAAATATTGGATCTTTTTAATATGTATAACTTTACAACAGTTATTTTTTGTTTCTTTACTAAGATACACATTTGTAATTTAATAATAGAATGATGGTATCTCTACTTAGCGGTTTATTGATGTTTATTCACCGCTGTTCTTTGATGATTGTTTCTTCATAAATCATAAATTTAAGATTATAGTGTGAATTTTTGGTATGCATTGTATAATTACCAGAATTGTATTATACGTACATCACACCTTCCTGGAAACATTTATTCGTAGAGAAACAATTTCTCTCAGATTTTGAGATATATTCTCACTGGTCATATTAGGAATTATAGTTATTCCTGATATTTTCATCTGCGCAGTATTCTTGCGTTGTGAGCCTATTCTACGTTGCTCCTAGATGTATTTTTAAAAAAAAAAATTTTTTTTTTTTTTTCCCGGGAGGTGTGGTAAGACTGTAAAGTGCAATCTTTACTATCTTGCAATATAATACATTTATATACTTATTATGTTCGCAAATATTTTGTAAACAAAGTATTTCCTTTTTTAAGTGCTTAAGGAGAAGTCATTTCTGAGTTACTTCCCTTGAAAGGAGTTCCGTCATCTTCGATCGGACTCCGCGGACGAATCTAGGCCTACTGCGATTTATTCTTTGGCTGGGTAGGAATAGATTGTTCTTGCTTCAGTATATCTATGGCCTGAATTTATACGTAGTGTTTGTATGAGTAGGACGAGTCTGTCTTATATATGGATATCTTTACATTTCTAAGTCGAACTATGTTGGTTGTCGCTAGAAAAGGTCAAAGGCTATGCAGCGGAAGTATCGCTAGCAGGGGGTGTGATTCATGGCTGTCATCCTGTCGGGATGTCGAATTTTGTTGTAGCCGGCTTATCGCCGAAAAGTGATCTATAAGTAGATGGGGAAAAGTGATAGTCATTTAGACATGTTGTATGTACTTTACCCCAGTGTTTATTCTCTTTTGCCAAGGAATGGCAAAGTTATATTTCGCATAGAAAGGTAAAACCACAATTTATTATGAACTTGGGCTTCGCCATCGTTGTCGATAAGCAGATGCACAGTGGTACTTTTGAAAAGAATATTTATTCAAAGGAAGATGACATTCCTATGTATCAGCACTAGATTATATGATATTATTCAATTACCTCTATGATAGAAGCTATGAAGAAATGAGGACATTTAACGAATGACCAATTTTGGTCTGTATCCAATAGTGAGTGAAGCTCACGAGAGAAGCACAGCCATGTTGAAATCCATATACTTTGTATTTATCGAGTGAGAAAAAGGGATGCCTGTACTATCGCTCGATGAACCAAGAGATCACTGCTACATGTGAGAACCCATGTCTGGGATTCCTATATCTTTATGAAAAATATATATATTGAACTTTACGTGAAGGGATATTCGCTAGACGAGGTTAAGTCTAGGAGCCTTCCTATATATTGGTTATGGACTGACGTGCCCAGTCAGTAAAGCCAGATGATTTACATGATGGAACTCTGAATGCTTATTTACGAATGCTCCATTATGATATTTGCCAAGCATGAATGCTAACTTAAGATGATATTCCTGTGACCAACATTATGCTGTGTATGTCGACATTTGTTCCTGTAACCATACACGTACTGTCCAAGTGTGCGTCTCATTAAATGTTATAAAAAGACCACCGTAGTTCCAGTACTTCTTGAATTCGAACAGTGTGAGTATGAGTGATGTACTACCAACCTGACAACTCTATCGAATCATTCTACCATTCGCGTACTGACATTCATATACACACTCATTGTCTACACTCACATTCTTGTCGGAGCCTCATCACGTTCCAGGACAAGATGACCTGTATGACCAAAACTGTGCTGGGTTTAATGAGTTGACAATCGTTACACTTTACTACACCAGTCCCAAAATCTACATTTATCAACTGGTGGACATTCACGGCATTTAACAAATAAAACGTGATTTAACAACTACTGGCCAGTATGAGTTTAACAATCTTCTTCCTATTCTCTCACCCGCATCCTTTATTTTATTATCTTTCCTTATTTGTTTTTTCCTGTATTTTTCGCATCACTTGTTTTGCGAATAATAATTTCTTCAGTATCCTCAAACTTTACCTTGTGTTTTTTTCTCATACTGGGATACATAATTTTATTACATAGATGTCAGTCAGACGTGAAGTGCGATTTAGTTGCAGTCCATCTCAGACATCGAGCCGACTTGGGTCTGTACCTTCAGATGACACGACACTCCTGAGTTAGATTCTCGACGTAAACGCGTGAGAATGCTAGGAGAGAGCCGACATCCGTCTGCATTTTCACCGGTCAACAACGAGTCGCGTCGGCCGAACGCTTAAGTAGGAGCGAATATTTACACCTTATAGTCGCAGTTTCAGACGGTTGTCTGAGATTTGCAACTGACACGCGCTTTTCCCGGTCAGTTTGTTAACGCAGGTGCGTAATCGCACTGGTGGCAGTTAAGTCACGCCTCTAAGTTAAACGTAGCTGTTATGAGAAGGGGGAGAGATCGGGGCGGGGGAGATAGTTCATCCTTTGTCTGGTTTAAAATATTAACCCACGTTTGAAACTATTTCATTTCACTCAGTAACTTTGCAGTTAGACTAGAACAACCTTCGTTCGATTTCTAAATAATCTCTGTAAACAGAGATGGCCTTTAGTTTGGTCGAAGTGGTTTAAGGTTCTTAGTACTTCTGTGTTTGAGGTAAATATTATATATAATAGGTCTCTAGTATTTTGTGAAGTGATTAAGTGTTAAATCGCCGATTTCAATTTAAACTAGTTCTGTGTGCAGAGTGAATATTTTGATAGTTTGTTATTTCTTTAATCGACGATCTGACAGTGCATATGCAAACAGAGTTAGACAGAAATACTATATCCCACTAAGGGGTTTTCAAAGACTGTAATGATCAATACTGGGCCTGTGAACCAGATCTTAATTTCTTCCATAAACTCTACGTAAATTTTCTGCCTGGCGGCGAGAATAATTACAATAAATAACATTAACTTTCCGACATTGTTGACAAGTGAGTGGGGAACTAAGATTTTCTGTTTGAGAGAAGTTGTCCACCGGTCATCTTCCTAATTAAGGGAAACTTCGTGTTCTGACATTTTGTGCTCGTTTAAGCCTAATTCTTACCTCGTGAGTCAAGTGACATTAACTTTAGTCTGAAATAACTATCGCCTGAAGCAGACGCTCCCCAGATCCATTTTGATGAAACCAACAAACAAATCTGCAGAGCTGGGATCTGTTTCATTAAACGACAGTAACAGATAAAAAGTGTGAGTGTCCAAAATTTGCGCCAGCCGGCGAAACCACAACACGATTGTAAGTATATCAGGGCCCTGGTGAAAGAACCGACTGAAAGTGACGGAAGGATGTTCGTTGTATAATACACTCACTTGTTATATTTGTTTTTTCCTTAGGCGAGATTTGCTGCTTAAGTAACGTGTTCCTTTAGAATAGATACTGCTGTCAAAGTCAGTCTATACCTTCAAAGGGGAACAATATTAGACCCTAACCACATGCATCTATAACTCTTTGGGCCATCATCTGTCATCCTAACGGGGCTGTGGGCTAAACCTAGAGTTAAGATCATAACGGGGCTATCATCCTTGTAGCATTTTCCTTGAATTTTATGACTATTTGTATATGCTTTTCCTTGATGTATTTCTTTGGTGTTGTGAGAAGATTTTTATTAGATGATAATAATAAAATCTCTTTTGAACTAAATCAGTGCGTTGGTCAGCTCGTTCATATATATATATATATATATATATATATATATATATATATATATATATATATATATATATATATATATATATATATATATATATATGTATCATTGTTATAGTTTTCCCACGTCTGTGTGTGTAACTGTCGTCACGTGTATGTGCGTGCCCGTGAGTAGATAGAAATATATGTAATATATATATGTGGTAGACTGTCTGACTGCTTAAAATCTGTCGTAGAAGATAGGTGAGAAAGAGAGAGAAGACTTTCTCGCATCTCAGAGACAGCCTCTATCACTATTCTATCATCTCACTCGTGGAATCTATTTCTTCGACTAACTCTCACACGGTGACTCTCACTCATTCCAATCTATTCAGAAGGGACCAACCCAAGTCTTAATTCTCCTATCTAAAATCTACGACATATATAGATCTTTACATTAGTTGATATACTTACCTTCAAGTGTGTGTGTGTAGGTATGTACATAACTTTGTATCCTTAACTTCAACGTGGGTATAGATCTTTCCATTAGTTGATATACTTAAAGTTTATGTAGATCTTTGCATTAATTATTATACTTAACTTTAAGTGTATGTAGATCTTTCCATTGGTTGATATATTTAACTTCAAGCTTTGCATTAGCTGATATACTTAACCTCAAGTGTGTGTAGATATATGCATTAGTTGACAAACTTAAGCTCAAGTGTATGTAGATATTTGCATTAGTTGACATACTTAACCTCAAGTGTGTTTAGATCGTTGCATTAGTTGATATACTTAACTGCAAGTGTGGGTAGAAATTTGCATTAGTTGGTAAATTTAACTGCAAGTGTGTGTAGATCTTTACATTAGTTGACATACTTAAACGCAAGTGTGTTTAGATCTTTGCATTAGTTGACATTCTTAACCTCAAGTGTGTGAAGATCTTTGCATTAGTTGATATACTTAACTGCAAGTGTGTGTAGATCTTTGAATTAGTTAATATACTTAACCTCAAGTGTGTGTAGATCTTTGCATTAGTTGATATCTTAACCTCAAGTGTGTGTAAATATTTGCAATAATTGATATAATTAATCTCAAGTGTGTATAGATCTTTGCATTAGTTAACATACTTAACCTCAAGTGTGTGTAGATCTTTGTATTAGTTGATACATTTAACCTTAAGTGTGAGTAGATCTTTGCATTAGTTGATATACTTAACCTCAAGTGTGTGTAGATCTTTGCATTAGCTGATATACTTAACCTCAAGTGTGTGTAGATCTTTGCATTAGCTGATATACTTAACCTCAAGTGTGTGTAGATCTTTGCATTAGTTGATATACTTAACTGCAAGTGTGTGTAGATCTTTGCATTAGTTAACATGCTTAACCTCAAGTGTGTGTAGTTCATTGCATTAGTTGATACTCTTAACCTCAAGTGTGTGTAAATCTTTGCATTAGTTGACATACTTAACTTCAAGTGTGTGTAGATCTTTGCATTAGTTGAAATACTTAACTGCGAGTGTGTGTAAATCTTTGCATTAGTTGATGGTCTTAACCTCAAGTGTGTGTAAATCTTTGCATTAATTGATATAATTAACATCAAGTGTGTATAGATCTTTGCATTAGTTGATATACTTAAACTCAAGTGTATGTATATCTTTGCATTAGTTGACATACTTAACCTCAAGTGTGAAGATCTTTGCATTAGTTGACTTACTTAACCTCAAGTGTGTGTAAATCTGTGCATTAATTGATTTAATTAACCCCAATTGTGTATAGATCTTTGCATTAAGTTATATAATTAACCTCAAGTGTGTATATATCGTTGCATTAGTTGATATGATTAACCTCATGTGTGTGTAAATCTTTGCATTAGTTAACATACTTAACCTCAAGTGTGTGTAGATCTTTGTATTAGTTGATATACTTAACCTCAATTGTGTGTAGATCTTTGCATTAGTTGATATACTTAACCTCAAGTGTGTGTAAATCTTTGCATTAGTTGACATACTTAACTTCAAGTGTGTGTAGATCTTTGCATTAGTTGAAATACTTAACCTCGAGTGTGTGTAAATCTTTGCATTAGTTGATGGTCTTAACCTCAAGTGTGTGTAAATCTTTGCATTAATTGATATAATTAACATCAAGTGTGTATAGATCTTTGCATTAGTTGATATACTTAAACTCAAGTGTATGTATATCTTTGCATTAGTTGACATACTTAACCTCAAGTGTGAAGATCTTTGCATTAGTTGACTTACTTAACCTCAAGTGTGTGTAAATCTGTGCATTAATTGATTTAATTAACCCCAATTGTGTATAGATCTTTGCATTAAGTTATATAATTAACCTCAAGTGTGTGTAAATCTTTGCATTAGCTGATTTACTTAACCTCAAGTGTATGTAGATCTTTGCATTAGTTGACATACTTAACCTCAAGCGTGTGTAGATCTTTGCATTAGCTGATATACTTAACCTCAAGTGTGTGTAGATCTTTGCATGTACAGACACCAGTGACGAGTTAACTTTAAGTGTGTACAAATCTTTGAACCAGTGACATGTTAACTTTAAGGGTGTGTAGATCTTTGTACCAGTGACGTGTTAACTTTAAGTGTGTACATATATTTGCACCAGTGACGTGTTAACTTTAAGTGTGTACAGATCTTTGCACCAGTGACTTGTTAACTTTAAATGTGTGTACAGATCTATGTATCAGTGACTTGTTAACTTTAAATATGTACAGATCTTTGCACCAGTGACTTGTTAACTTTAAATGTGTACAGATCTATGTATCAGTGACTTGTTAACTTTAAATGTGTACAGATCTTTGCACCAGTGACGTGTTAATTTTAAGTGTGTACAAATCTTTGAACCAGTGACATGTTAACTTTAAGTGTGTACAGATCGTTGTACCAGTGACTTGTTAACTTTAAGTGTGTACATATCTTTGTACCAGTGACTTGTTAACTTTAAATGTGTATATATCTTTGTACCAGTGCCGTGATAACTTTAAGTGTGTACAGATCTTTGCACCAGTGACGTGTTAACTTTAAGTGTGTACAGATCTTTGCACCAGTGACGAGTTAACTGTAAGTGTGTACAAATCTTAGAACCAGTGACATGTTAACTTTAAGTGTGTGTAGATCTTTGTACCAGTGACGTGTTAACTTTAAGTGTGTACATATATTTGCACCAGTGACTTGTTAACTTTAAATGTGTACAGATCTATGTATCAGTGACTTGTTAACTTTAAATGTGTACAGATCTTTGCACCAGTGACTTATTAACTTTAAATGTGTACAGATCTATGTATCAGTGACTTGTTAACTTTAAATGTGTACAGATCTTTGCACCAGTGACTTGTTAACTTTAAGTGTGTACAGATCTTGGTACCAGTGACTTGTTAACTTTAAAGTGTGTACAGATCTTTGTACCAGTGACTTGTTAACTTTAAATGTGTACATATCTTTGTACCAGTGCCGTGATAACTTTAAGTGTTTATCAGTGACGTGTTAACTTTAAGCGTGTACAGATCTTTTTACCAGTGACTTGCTAACTTTAAGTGTGTACGTATACTTGCACCAGTGACTTCTTAAATTTAAGTGTGCGTAGATCTTTACAACAGATGATATATGACTTTACGTGTTTGTAGAACTTCGCAGCAAATGATATATTTAACTTTACGTGTGTGTAGATCTTCACACCAAATGATACATTTAACTTTACATGTTTACCGATCTTTACAACAGATTGTATAATCTTTAAGTCTGTGTAGATCTTCACAGCTATTGATACATTAAACTTCACTTGTGTACCGGTCTGTACAACAGATGATATAATCTTTAAGTCTGTGTAGATCTTCACAGCTAATTATACATTTAACTTTATGTTTCTGTAGAGTGAAAACTTACCGTAACTGCTCCCCAATTACGAAAATCTCAAAAACATTTGAGGCCCATCTGGTATTACGACGTCCCATTTGTCCTCGGGATGAAATAATTCCCTTGAGTTTTCAATATAGAACGTTATATTCCGTCATCATCTATGTGAGTTGTAACGTTATCTACATTAGTGGGTTGACTGCCAGGTTATCTTGACTTTAAAAAGAAAAAACCCAACGAATAATCAATTGGTCCTTGCAACATTTAAGCGTGGATAGAAAAGAAGTAAAGGAATGTAGTGAAGCTAGTAGCAGTCGCTAAGAGGTGTAGTGTGAACGTCAGACAAGTTAAAATATAGGACAACTTTATCAACACGGCCATTGTTTCAGAGGCTGTTATTTTTAATTAGCAACACTACGGTGATATCAATCTTTATCAACTCCTGCTGATTACGGTAACCCGAGAACTGGTGTGGTATCACGTACGTCGTGCTTTGTCTATATCAAGAAAGAGATTAAAATAAAAGTTGTGTTAAATACTTTTGAAACAATTTTTATTTGTGCTTCAAGCAAAAATATACAGAAAAATTTACAATATGCTATATATAATAAAGAACACTATATATAATAATTATTATAATGCACATAGGGTTGAAGGGGATACTACATGCTTGAGAAAGACCTCACATTTCGTTATCTTGGTTAAAAACAAAACAAAAATGTAGATACGATGAAATGGAACAATGTAATAGTATTAACTTGCATTCTTAGCTGATGTTGATAATGCAACGCTTTATACACACATATTATACTGCACCACAACGAGTCTTTGATTTATGTTTTATCAATTGTTTTTCCCCCTTCAAATATAACTTTTTTTCGTGTGATTGTGCAAACATTGCTCCAGCTGCAATGAAATATGAATACATGTATACAAACATAACATACTTTATGGCTGCTAAGGGGTAGAGATGAGGTGACGTCATGTTTGTGACGGTGAGACTGATATTTTGATGTTATTGTTGCGTGCTGTGGTGTGCCTTGTTGTCATTCTCGCTCTCACAGTCAGCCCTCACAAATTAAAAAGACAACTCTAATCTTTTACAGGGCTTCCATTTGAACTTTATTGCGAAATCCTATTAGGCAATAGGAAAATTAAACAATGCACCCAAAAAATATAAAGCGATACAGCAAGATGCAAATTCACAGGATATCGGGCAAGCGAAACAATCATCCACCATTCATACAACTCCGATTACTCATGTGTACTGTTGTTTAGCGGTGGTTGTTGTTGTTGTTTCACTAGGGCTGCTGAGCTTCTCGCACTTTTGCAGCCATTACCAAGTTGAAGACTCCTTGGTATTATCTACACTGTAGATCTAGGCTTTTCCTGTGGCTTTTCTGCCATTCCAAAATATGTTGAGTTGAAGTCATGAGCTCCAGTTTCTCCAGCTTGACTTGCATTTAAAGGATCGTCGCATCTGGTCCCAAGCTAGGAGTTAGAAGCGCGTGGCATAATGTGCATTCCCCGCTATCCAACTGTGAAGAGCTAAAATACTGTGCTCTGGTTCTGGGCTCTCCCAAGAAATTGTCACGTCCTGCACAGAGCCACTTCTCAGCTCACCCTGCCTATCACTGGGTCCATAGTGAGATCCTCCTGCATACAGTCAACCAGGTCAAAGCCAAAGAATCACGTCTGGGGCTCAATTGACTTCTCCAAGCTTAGTGTGCAATGCTGGGTTCTCAACAAGTTTCACCACAGAGGGAATCCCGTGGAAGTGTGTGGATAATTTTAAGAGTCAATGAAAGTGTAATTAGCCTCACAGACAGAGGTTCACTTCCACATATGTATATTGTAGCATTGTGCGAAGCTGGTAGTCATATAAGGATGACTCCAGATATTATTACTCAAGAATGCTGCAATTGCCCAGGAGTACTACGATTACTAAAACAATTTCTCAAGATTAATATTACTACGATAATTATCCAGCAGTAGTCACTTAACAATTAGTACTACTCCGACAATTACTCAGATGATCCAGCAATTATCTAACAGTTACCCATCACAGACGGCTGTAATACCTCTATTTCGATAGCTCTGTGACGAAATCGGTAAATCAGTTGTGTCCTTTTACATTATTTTCGTTCTCTCCTGCATTATCAACTTATTTCTTCATTTTCCTCACTCATCGTCCTATTATTTGGCATATTTTATGCACCTGCATTCTTGCCTAGTCACTCCCAGACTTGATTACGTTTCACCATGTGAATCGTGGTATTACGAGACTAATTAAACAGGTTATCGGATAATACTTTTATCACTTAAGTCGTCTAGCCACCTTTGATATAGACGGTTATTTGTTGACACAAGCTGGTGTCGTACGATCAACGAAAAGCAAGCCAGTTTGGCTGTCTAAGAAATCCGTATGGGAGATGTACGCAAACACAGTTGATAATATGTAATCACTTCCGCTGGATCATCTCTGTAGCAATAATACGGATAACCTGTCAGAGGAGACAATATGGGCGGATGGTATTAGCCAGGAAATCAGTTCACCGATGTGATTGTGAGATTGTACAAATGCAATCGTAAGTATTACTGCCATATTTGAAAGAGGTCACGAGTTTAAATTTTAAAATTGATATTTTAAAACACGCAGGGGATATTAATGATTTAACACCCCGATACACCTAGTTCTAAAGAGACAGGATTGGTTTAACTTGAGAGCCGGAATAGACTTTAGCTTTCATTGGAAAGTTTGTCGGAAATACCATCTGGGACTTGAACTGAGAAATGGAAATATAATCTAGCGAAATCGGAGACACAAATCAGACTGCATCGCAACGTCAAATTAGCAACTCCCAGGAGCCAGAGAGACATCGGACTAGAATTCCAAATTATAAGTGACAGACGAAGTATTTGGGCATCTTTGTAACTTAGAAGAAAGAAAACCCGCAATTTTAAATACCAAGACTGGAGACTTAAGGAATTAGAACAAAAGTCATAAGAGGGATTCTGAAACTACCCCAGACCAAAGGTTCGAAGCAGGTAATCAAAGTTGCTGTGTCCATTCATCTGTGCCATGAGATTGTATTTCCCATTTGGGGTGAGTGTAAACATTTATTTTACCATGTGAATTTCGACATGTCTGTTCTTGCTAAGTGGTGATACAAGGCAAAAAGAGGCAGGCAACCTCAACATATGAAAAAAACAGTATGTTACTTCATAAACCCCTACAGCAAGCACTGGTGTTTGCTTTATGCTAGTTCGCTCAGGAAAGCGAAAGCAGAAGCGACCCCAGACTCCGAATGAAGCAGTGAGATGATTACCTCACATGTGCCTAGAGTGTATAGTATCATTTGGTGAGATATGTGTACCTTGTTAATTGTAATTCAGGCAAGCCATTGCACTCGCACTGTCCAGGCACATTTTCCCCATTTTAGAGACCAGAACAATAACCGTTATTTATAATCATACTCCCTGAGTATTATACTGTGTACACTCAGGGAGAGTAATTATTTAGAGAGGCTAACATTGTGGTGGGTGGACAGCGAGACAATGCGTCTGTTAATCTGCAGCCCACAAATGTACTTAGCAGAGGCATATATGTTCTTTTATTTTTTCTAAAGTTGGAGCCGCGTAGGTAGCATAGATTGGTTAGCGCACTGGCTTCCTAGCTGTTGCGGACTTTTTTCTCTGATTGATTGGGTTATTCTTGTATTATGTTTCATGTAATGTTTGATCATCTGTTCTGCTTTACACCCCGTTTTCGTTTTTGTATTACAACAATAGATTCGTTTCACATTTCTTTCAGATTGTTGCCTCTAAACGTTCATTCAATAAAACTTCTTACATATTTCACTGTTAGTGTTTTATTCTTTCATATTATTTCTTAGTGACGATAGAGTGTTGTAGGCTCTTGACTCGTACCTTGAAGGTCAACGGTCGTTAGTCCCGTATAACAGAAACTGGAACTTTCAAAAGACTTCAATGAACCAGTCTTGTTCGGACGACTATAATATTTTTAATAATCATGGCATCGTTTCATCATGAGTTCTAGACAATACTATAATTCACATTTAAGGACACTTGCTATCACAGTTCAGAGTCTAAATCTTTAGCAGACATTGCACGTCTGTCATGAAACCGTTTTTAAATATCGTTCATGTTTTTTAAACCAAATCTTTCTATTAGCTTCATTATAATAATTACGCAGTGAACCTATTCCAATAGGTTTAGCATACCGCTAGCTTATCTCTTAGGAGCCTTATTATATATAAAATCTCTGGCTAGTTTATCATATTTAATTTGGCTGCTCACACGCCATCATACACTGCCATAATTGAACCGGTTAGCCTTAATCTACACACACCGTATTATATTTAATTAGTCTATGCGTT
>JAMPIV010000215.1:0-307500 GCA_024509875.1 Oreohelix idahoensis
CTTGGAGGTTACTTCCTCATTTAAACATAATTTTTACACTTTAGTTCGGAAGTAAAATATTATAAATCAGCAATTTTAGAATAATAAAAAGCAACCACGTTTACTTTGTTTTTATTTTTATTTAACTGAGGTCTGTAGGGAGAGGCATATATACACATTGACCTAAATTATTTTCCGTGATTATCAAAGAGTAGCATACAGAAGTTGATCTCAAAATGGCGTACAACAGGGTCGGTCGTTAATGCCGAAAAATGTATAGTGCCAACTGTTAGGACGTCACATTTCTACAACGCTAGGACTACTTGGCCATTCACATTACTTCCGACACAATACGTCAGCATTCCATGACGTCACGGGCCGCTTTTTCGTGGAACACCCTGTAGTTCTTGTGTCAGGTATGCTACTTTAGCCAGTATCAATAATTCTGGCTGATTTTATGAATTGTATATGATGCTCATATACAATTACCCGAGACCTAAGGGTTTTTTATATTTGGACATGCGCCCTAATATAACCGACTAGGTTGAACGGGACGCGCCTCGCCAAAACGAAGCAAACGTTTTAAATTAAAAAAAAATTTTTTATGAATGAATTTCGTCTAATCTAATTACTATCTCCCGCCCATTTGTCCTGACGCTAAATTCGCTGCCGAAGGGTACGAGCAGTTACAGTTTCAATATTAAGCTTGTCAAGTTAAAGTTACAAACGTTTTCAGCGTTCTACACCTCTGCAAGAACACGTGACTGCTTGTTACAAGATTCCTACAAGGGAACCAACTGCTGTGCTGGCTCCATGGTCTGTAAAAGTACACGTAGTTCCCATGCAGATAATGCCGTAGGGGTGAAGTGTTAGAGATTTCACTATACTAGGTCCAGCATCGAGAGGTGGGGTGATAAGTTCCTTTCCTAACTCAAGAAAAAAGTCAGGTACCCATTTACAGCTGGGTAGAATGGAGAGTCACGATACTGTGAAGTGAACCCGCGAACGCTACCATTGTCTATAAGGAGCGCAAAAGAAAATGGTAATGATTCTGTTGACAAATAAAACATTCATAAATTATTCTTCTGCACAGAATTGAACTTTGTGACACGAGACGAAATTCTCGGTCTTCGGTTGAGCGCGCCTGGAACAGAAGTTTGGATGGGTATGGTCAAAAGTCACACAACCGCTGATAAGGTACTGTCAATGATTCAGTGTTGTTTAGTGTTCTGCTGTCCTTCGTTGCCGGATGTACAACGCAGTTTGTCATTGATCAAGATAGAAAAATCAGGCCACACAGTCTGTTATATTTGGACATGCGCCCTAATATAACCGACGGACCCTTTGTCAAGGTTAAACGGGACGTTCCTCGCCGAAACGAGGAAAAATTTAATTTAAAAAAAAAGGTACATAATTAATATAGAAGGTACTTTATATTTGGACATGTGTGCCCGCGTCAGTTATGTTAAATGCGCAAGTAGTTATATTGATTTTATTTACAATCAGAGTTAATCCTTTATATGTTGTTGTTGTTCAAGTGCTACAGGCTTTCCGCCTGAGATGGAGATTCTTGACTTTTGCTCATTTTTCTTCCCAGGTTCATTCTTCCCTTTAGGTTTAGTGATAAGCAAAACAGTCTTAACATGACAACGTATATCCAAGAGAAATACTATAAAGTTCCAAAAACAGCAATGCAGTAAATTCAACCAGACGTTTATTGATCGAAATTTGACAAGCACTGGTATTTTCACAATGATATGATCGTTACTTACTTATAAACAAAATAGTGTAAATCCAAAAGGAAAATGTATCCAACAGAAGAAAAAAAAAATAAACTGGTCTTGATAACTTCAAAGACGAAGTTCACCTAACACTACAAACGGCCTAGCACAAATTTCTATCTATCTAATCTCTAAGACGAAACTCGAACCTGGCTTGCTGTCGTGAAACATTCTAAATCCACATATATAAATTAAAAGGTAAATGTAAAGCCTAACAAATAAATTCTATACAAGGAAAGAAGAATGGTAAAGAACAGTGCTGTCACAATGACGGTACTCGAGATCCCCCTTTTTATGCTCCGTCTGCAAAATTGTAACGCTTTCACGTTGATAGTAAGCCTACTGCATCATACACGCGTTTCCACAACACAATAAAACGGGTACTGCAGTTCTAAGAAAAACCTTGAGATATGCAAGCTGATTAATGACCTAAATTAATACTAACATTAATTACACTACGTTAACATAAACGAACGGACAGATGGACTTAGGATAGAAAGAAGGGAGGGCTGATCGGAGGAACACATGCAACACTAAACACGCGTCTCGTGATATTAATGCCACCCCTAACAAGCGTAAGGCCAGACGCAATACTTTTTTTCAGATGGACAGTGATAAAAAAACACTACAACTACGAGAGTATGTTTAAAAACCTGAAAAATGCTTATTGGGAAACATGACTGTGACAACTTGCCCAATCTTCTCTTCATTTTTATTATTATTTACGTGACATCGTTTTTTCTCATCCTCAATGCATGATCGCAAAGTCCCGGGAATTGTCACTTGCGGAAAATCTCCTAGCGTTCGGTATTTTCTCCTCGCTATTTTTAGATACGACGTCATTGTTGACCAATGACCTCGGTAGCGAGAAATCCGTTTTAATTTAGAACTGCTTGAACTTGGGAGAACCAGTTTAGGCCATTTAGGAAGACATCACGTGACTTTTAACATTAATGATTGGAGCGTCTAAAACGAGGCTAAGGTCACATGATGCACGCTACGGATCACGTGTCCAAGCGGAAATGACCCGCTAAAAAGCGGCAAAGCCAGCATTTTGTCACTTGCCCAGGAACCCTCAAGAAAGCTAGGTCTAAGCCAGATCGGCGAATTCTCGCATTAAAAGCACTGAAGCCACGTGTCTAATTGCGGGTTAGCGTCCATCTTTGAGTAGGTAAGTGAAATCTCGCTAGAATATAATGTGATGAAATGTGTGTAGTGCCTTGCAAGATCGACGCAAGATTGGTATGTTTACTTTATTCATATTTTTGTTTTTGTACGATCACATCCAGCCACATGTGATCGGGTATATTTTATGATCCCACGGGATATGTACATGTTCATAATAATGTATAACGGGAATATATATCTACATAGCTATTAATTTCCATATTATTTGATTAATTTCGACCCGACGTTTAGACTAACGGAAATTAATATTAACGATAATGTTGACAGACCGTGACATATATTCATTATAAATTATATGACGATGCGACCAGACATGAAGTGTGTGATAATGTTGTCAGACAATTCAAAAAACACGGATGTCCAATTATTTGTTAAATTCATCATCATGACATACGTTTATACCCTAGAGGCACAGAACTAGAATACTGTTGCCGACATTTCTATGATAAATTTGGTGGGTTTAACTGACATTTATAATAATTCATCGGGTTAAGCTGACGATAAATCAGTCTAAAGAATTATAATACTGCCACTGGGGCAGAGAAATATAATAAAGGACAGACAGGAGAAACTTGAATTCAAGATTAGACTCTAGACATATGATGTTAGAGACTAAAATCTGAGATGACTGGCAGAGGGACGGCTTAGGGAAAGACTGCTTTCTAAAGCTAGAAAATTAATGAAGCCGTCGTATTTGTCTTCAGTCTATGGTGGAGCCTTGCACGACAGTCCAATCTCAGCGCAGAATACGATTCGGCATGAGAAGTCAAACCCAACCATTTCAAGACCTACCCTGGGCAACGTCAGGAGAAGAACTACCACACCACTTCACTATACAGCCGGGGCCTGAAAAGCTACTGCCAAGTCCATGAAAAAAGGTTGGTGGAACCCTTAAACTGACCCGAGGTAGATTAATCACCCATGCTGTTAAGCTGACGATAAATCAGTCTAAAGAATTATAATACTGCCACTGGGGCAGAGAAATATAATAAAGGACAGACAGGAGAAACTTGAATTCAAGATTAGACTCTAGACATATGATGTTAGAGACTAAAATCTGAGATGACTGGCAGAGGGACGGCTTAGGGAAAGACTGCTTTCTAAAGCTAGAAAATTAATGAAGCCGTCGTATTTGTCTTCAGTCTATGGTGGAGCCTTGCACGACAGTCCAATCTCAGCGCAGAATACGGAGTCGAGCACAGAGAAGGCAAATCCGAACCATTCAAGACCTACCGGGGCAACGTCAGGAGACCGGAGAACTAACCACACTTCACTATCAGCCGGGGGGCTGAAAAGCTAAGTCCACGAAAAAGGGAACTCACTACATCAATGCCTAGTTTAGTCATCAATGATGAAAAACACTTGAATTGTGAGACACATAATACATACAGCAGACACTAATTCCATCGACAATACTATCATTCACCATCTATTCATTTTATTGCAATAAACCAATTGGGTGTATATACTGTACCCCACGCTTTGTTCCTTCCATTAGATGTTGAATATTGTCTATGTTTATCTTACTTTATAAGGGGGGGGGGGGCTCGTAAAATATAATATATAAATTAAAGAATAATAATAATAGATAACTGAGAAGGGGACGACGGTAGCGAGAGACCAAATATCTCCTTACAATCTTTTCCAGACCTGTCGAGTTAGGAGAATTTACCCTCTTCGTCACCCTTCGGAAGTGGGAAAACCCAGCAGGGATTCCTTGAGCCAAATCTTCCACATCAGATCTATTATCCTTTAAACGCTACGTGACTCTGGTGTCTCGGTCCGGGATTTGAACTTATGTATTTTATCATACCTCTGGGATAGTATCATCCATTCAGTCATTACAGTATACCATTTTAACACATGTATTTTCACACAGTGAGCTCTAGAAAGACAGAAAACATTTTTTCTAGAAATTCAGGCATTGATTGGTGAATCCCTTTATATATGTTGTGTTTAATTAAGTTAGTTCTTGATTTTGTATTTCATTGAATTACAGACCTTAAGTCTCCATAACTGTAGTAATTTCATTCTACAGCAGTCTGATAAATAATTAGTATTTACTTGTTGTTAGAAATACTATTGGAAGGTAGCACTAGCTTACTCAGTGTGGACTTTAACTGCAAAAGATGGCTGAAATAGTTAAGCTTAAGGCAGCACTAGGGGAGGCCGGTCGAGATCTAGGTTATAGTGGGGTGGACCTTGCAAATTATGTCAGTGTTGAGACTGATAAGTATTACGCTCGAGAAACAGCGAAAGCTGAAAGAGAAGAGCGAATAAAGTTAGCAGAAATAGATGAGAGGATAAAAGCTGTAGACGCTAGAGAAAGAAGCGAGAGAGATGAACGCGAGCATGCATTGAAGATGAAGCAGTTAGAGATGCAGGGACAAGCTCAAAGAGTTGAACCGGTAGCCGGTGCGACCGCATCTACCTCCTCAGGCAACCTATCGCCACGGTCAGATGATATGCCCTCCTTGCACGCAGGGGGCACAGGACCTTTGCCATCCTCACTCATGTCAAACTTGGGACCCTTGACGTTTCCATTCGAAGCTTTCTCAGAACGAGTTGACTCGGTCGATGTGTATCTGGACAAATTTGAGAAGTTTGCCACCACGTTTGGTTTGGAGAAGAGCAAATGGAACCTGAAACTGTCGCAAGGGCTTAGAGGAACTGCTTATGACGTGTATAGCAAGCTTCCTCCAGGTTTACAGGATGACTACGACTCTTTGAAAAAGGCACTATTGGTTCGTTATGAGCTACATGCTGACGCCTATAGGAAGAGGTTCCGTAACTCTAGGAGGGAAGTTGGCGAGAGCGTTGCTCAATTTGCTGCGAGACTGGATTCCTACGTGGAGAAGTGGGGTGCCCTAGGGAATTTTACTCATGATTGGGAAGGCCTGAAGGAAATGGTCATGATCGAACAACTGAAGGACACCATGACTTCCGACATGAGAAGATTCCTGACAGAGAATGGGGCCAGCACTTTAGAATCCATTGTCCAGTTAGCGGAACGATATCAGGCAGCACTATCAGAGAATCCACCACCCAGACGGAAACAACCAGATTACATACCTAGACAGACAGCTCAGTCACACATGGACCCCCAAGTGAAACCACCGTATACTAACTTCAAAAAGCATGACAAGCCAGACTACAAGACTACTCAGAGATCTAATTTCCAGCAGCAGAGGCAAGGGGAAAAATGATGTAAGCACTGTAGAACCATCACCCACAATACGCAGGAGTGCAACCGGAAAAACCCACCTCATCATGCTGCCTGCTTACGTAAAAGTGCCGCAAGGGGAAATGGACCGGAAGAACCTCTGGACAAACCCCGACATCCCCCGGTCGTTGAGACAGTCCTCGTAAATGACCAAGAGGTGACCTGCCTTTATGATACAGGCCTTGCATTCGACGCAGTTGTCTGTGCATCCCTAGTCAAGCCTGACCAGATGACAGAAGACACTATAGAAATACAAGGACCTACTAAAAGTGCAGCACCTATGCGTTTGGCCATAGCCAAGATTAAGGTCAAATCAAAATATGTGACTGGGGAAATCAGTGCAGCGATCTTGGACGACCCTATTTATCCCTTGATCTTAGGGTGTAGGTATGTGTTCTTGGGAGAACCCATTCACCCTCTGGTTGTGGCGGCTGTCACCACTAGAGGACAGGCCAAACGGAATACGGAGTTGGAATCCCCACCCAACATCCTTCCTGAGGAATTAAAAAAAGGCACAAACGGAGGATCAATCTCTAGCACCCTGCTACAAAAAACTACCGAGAGCGCACACTCCTCTCCAAAAGGGAGACTTCTACAAGAAAAATGGACTGTTGCATCGGAAAGCAGGAAATGGAGGACAGGAACATGGGCAACTTGTGGTTCCATCAGCATACCGAGCCCAGGTCCTAGAAATGGGCCATGCCCTTCCGTTTAGTGGCCACATGGGCATAAGTGCCACGATTCAGCGTATTTCATGTCATTATTATTGGCCAGGTATCAACGCCGATATCCAGAGATATGTGAAATCATGCCCGCAGTGCCAGAGGACAGCGCCGAAACACTGGACGGCCCCAGCCACTCTGGGAGAAATGCCAATCTTGGGCACACCCTTCGAACGAGTAGCGGTGGATATTGTGGGTCCACTTACTCGTAGCAAAAAGAGAAACAGTTATATACTCACGTTAGTGGATTGTTGCTCCATGTGGGCAGAGGCTATCGCTATGCCCGCCTGTGATTCCAAGCATGTTGCTGAGGCTCTGCTCACCATATTTACTCAGCTAGGGTTTCCGTCACAGATCCTGACAGATAATGGTTCGCAATTCCGAGGAAAACTCACCGAGGAAGTGTTTAGGATATTTCAGGCCCGACATATCCACACCTCTCCCTACCACCCCCAGGCAAATGGCCAGATGGAGCGGTTTAACGGGACCCTTATTTCCATCCTTCGGAAACTTGCGCAGGAAAAACCAGAGAGCTGGGATCAATACTTACCCGCAGCACTATTTGCTTACCGCGAAGTACCCCACAATTCTACTGGGATGCCTCCTGCCACATTGCTGTTTGGTAGACCTATAAAAGGACCTTTAGAGGCACTGTTACGTACTTGGACAGATGATAAAGCTGATGAGACGGTCACCTCTGCATCCCAATACGTGAATGAGTTGACCCAACGCCTCAAAACAGGATGGGAACTGGCAAAGGAAAATGTACGCCGTGCCCGTCGTAAACATGCGCGTTACTACAACCGCACTGCGAAGGATAGGGAGCTAGAAGTAGGAGAACAGGTATTATTACTCCTGCCCAGTAGCAATAATAAATTGCAAATCGGGTGGAGAGGTCCATATAAAATCATTGAGAAAATGTCGCGCACCAATTACAAGATTGCCATAAAGGGGAAGCAGAAAATTTACCACATAAACCTGCTGAAGCGATATTATGAAAGACCAGGTGCAGAACCAGCACATTTCCTGACACTGGCTATTGCGACGGAAACTGAGGCAGAACCCCTGACCTCCTGTGAATACCCTCTTCGTCAGTGCGAAACTCATCAAGATGTTCAGATTAGTTCAACTTTAACGGAGGATCAGCAGGCACAGGTTCAACAGTTGTTGAGAAAACACACTAGTACACTCACGGATAAACCTGGCATGACCAACCTGATAGAATTTGATATGAAGCTAACAGACCTCGCCCCGGTACGAGTTAAGAACTATCCTGTTCCTTATGCTAAAGCAAAGGCATTGGGTGAGGAAATCGAGTACCTGCTTAAGGAAAATATTATCTCAAAATCAGAGTCGCCTTATAGTGCGAGTGTGGTGTTGCTTAGAAAATCCACAGGAGAACATCGCCTCTGCATAGACTACCGAAGGCTCAACGCTGTAACGGAATTTCAAGCGGAGCCCTTACCGGATCAGAATCAGCTTTTCACCAAGCTGAGTAGAGCACGATACTTTTCGAAGATAGACCTTAGCAAAGGGTACTACCAGATCCCGGTAAAAGAGGAAATTCGACATATGTTAGCATTTAGTACTTCTGAAGGCCATTACGAGTTTAATGTATTGCCATTTGGGCTAAGCAACGCCCCAAGCGTCTTTACTCGTATGATGAGGAAGCTACTGGAACCCCTGAACCACCCTGGGATAAGTAATTTCATGGACGACATACTTATTGCCACGAACACCTTTGAGGAGCACCTGGACGCAGTTTCCCTACTCTTCGAAAGACTTAGAGAAACAGGACTCACCGCTCGCCCTACAAAATGTCAAATTGCCTGCGAGCAACTAGAATTCCTGGGACACACTATCTCGCATGGATGCATGTTCCCAGATGCACGTAATATTGAGAAGTTACAGCGGGCCCCACGACCCCAAACTAAAAAGGATGTAAGGTCATTTGTGTCTCTATGTGGCTTCTACCAGAGATATATTAAAGATTTTTAATACCCTGAGTGCGCCACTGACCGCATTAACCAAGAATGGGAACCCGGACAAAGTAACCTGGACAGCGGAGTGCGAAAATGCCTACACGCTGCTGAAGGAGAAACTCACAGCTAGGCCAATTCTGCGACTGCCTGACTTAACTCTGAACTTTACGCTGCGAACAGATGCTAGCAATATAGGGATAGGAGCCACTCTCCTGCAGCCTAGTGATAGACCTTCTGCAACTCTATTCCCCATTGCATATGCTAGTAGGAAATTGAACCCTGCTGAACAGAACTACTCTACCATCGAACGAGAATGTCTGTCGCTAATATGGGCTGTGCAGAAGTTTCAACCATATTTATACGGGAAAAAGTTCACGGTGCAGTGTGATCACCAACCGTTGATATTTCTTGCAGCGGCGAAGAACCTTAATGCCCGGCTTATGAGATGGTCACTACTGTTGCAGCCATATTCATTTCACATAGAATACATACCTGGGAAGAACAACGTAGGGGCAGATTTTTTGAGCAGACATCCGGACGCAACCTAGGAGATATGAGAAACTGAAAAAGAAGAGGAAGACAGGACCAGAGGAGTTGGACGGAACGTCAAACTTGAGGAGGGGCTTGTGTGACAACTTGCCCAATCTTCTCTTCATTTTTATTATTATTTACGTGACATCGTTTTTTTCTCATCCTCAATGCATGATCGCAAAGTCCCGGGAATTGTCACTTGCGGAAAATCTCCTAGCGTTCGGTATTTTCTCCTCGCTATTTTTAGATACGACGTCATTGTTGACCAATGACCTCGGTAGCGAGAAATCCGTTTTAATTTAGAACTGCTTGAACTTGGGAGAACCAGTTTAGGCCATTTAGGAAGACATCACGTGACTTTTAACATTATTGATTGGAGCGTCTAAAACGAGGCTAAGGTCACATGATGCACGCTACGGATCACGTGTCCAAGCGGAAATGACCCGCTAAAAGGCGGCAAAGCCAGCATTTTGTCACTTGCCCAGGAACCCTCAAGAAAGCTAGGTCTAAGCCAGATCGGCGAATTCTCGCATTAAAAGCACTGAAGCCACGTGTCTAATTGCGGGTTAGCGTCCATCTTTGAGTAGGTAAGTGAAATCTCGCTAGAATATAATGTGATGAAATGTGTAGTACCTTGCAAAATCGACGCAAGATTGGTATGTTTACTTTATTCATATTTCTGTTGTACGATCACATCCAGCCACATGTGATCGGGTATATTTTATGATCCCACGGGATATGTACATGTTCATAATAATGTATAACGGGAATATATATATATATATATATATATATATATATATATATATATATATATATATATATATATATATATATATATATATATATAGCTATTAATTTCCATATTATTTGATTAATTTCGACCCGACGTTTAGACTAACGGAAATTAATATTAACGATAATGTTGACAGACCGTGACATATATTCATTATAAATTATATGACGATGCGACCAGACATGAGTGTGTGTGATAATGTTGTCAGACAATTCTAAAACACGGATGTCCAATTAATTGTTAAATTCCTCATAATGACATGACGATTAGGCTAGAGGCACAGAACTAGAATACTGTTGCCGACATTTCTATGATAAAAGTTGGTGGGTTTAACTGACATTTATAATAATTCATCGGGTTAAGCTGACGATAAATCAGTCTAAAGAATTATAATACTGCCACTGGGGCAGAGAAATATAATAAAGGACAGACAGGAGAAACTTGAATTCAAGATTAGGCTCTAGACATATGATGTTAGAGACTAAAATCTGAGATGACTGGCAGAGGGACGGCTTAGGGAAAGACTGCTTTCTAAAGCTAGTAAATTAATGAAGCCGTCGTATTTGTCTTCAGTCTATGGTGGAGCCTTGCACGACAGTCCAATCTCAGCGCAGAATACGGAGTCGAGCACAGAGAAGGCAAATCCGAACCATTCAAGACCTACCTGGGGCAACGTCAGGAGACCGGAGAACTAACCACACTTCACTATCAGCCGGGGGCTGAAAAGCTAAGTCCACGAAAAAGGGAACTCACTACATCAATGCCTAGTTTAGTCATCCATGATGAAAAACACTTGAATTGTGAGACACATAATACATACAGCAGACACTAATTCCATCGACAATACTATCATTCACCATCTATTCATTTTATTGCAATAAACCAATTGGGTGTATATACTGTACCCCACGCTTTGTTCCTTCCATTAGATGTTGAATATTGTCTATGTTTATCTTCCTTTATAAGGGAGGGGGGGGGGGGGCTCGTAAAATATAATATATAAATTAAAGAATAATAATAATAGATAACTGAGAAGGGGACGACGGTAGCGAGAGACCAAATATCTCCTTACAATCTTTTCCAGACCTGTCGAGTTAGGAGAATTTACCCTCTTCGTCACCCTTCGGAAGTGGGAAAACCCAGCAGGGATTCCTTGAGCCAAATCTTCCACATCAGATCTATTATTGCCTCTAAATAATTCTCTTATCCTTTAAACGCTACGTGACAATGACATTCTACTGTTTTATGTCCGAAATCCTGACATTAGTATGACAGTACAGCAGACACCCTAAAAGTTTGGAAGTGAGGAGGTGGTAACAGCACGACTATCCTGGAAAATACATATTTTGAACGCCGCCACTTAGCCCCATAAAACTTATATATTTGGGTTCCTTGGGACTTGCTGACAAAGAATATGTTAAGTGTTATGCAAATAGTCTAGGAATTAACAAGTTATAGCCAAAATAAAATAATGGTGCTGTCAGACAACACCAAAATCAGAATCGCTCAGTGGCAGATTTTTAAACCACCATTGTACGGGAAATAGGTCCCCATGTTACCTCCTATTTGATTGGCGGGAAATAAATGTAAGGCTAAACACGATTAGTCGGACTATAAATACTATTTTTAGTAGTTAGGGGAGACGGATGGAAGAGTACTTTTTTTCAAACGCTTGGGTAAACATGGCACGATTGGTTAGACTCGTCAATATAGTCACTTAGACGCGTCAGTTCCACACCAGATTTTCAAAAATACTTTCTAAAGCAACAGTGCGTTGAGAATCAGCTTATATTTTTCTAAATAAAAGCCTGAGACAGAAGCAGATCGGAATTTGTGCCATAATTTGTGCCATTATTCTTCACCAGTCAACGTACCTGTTTATTATTTCCATGAATTGTGGTAAGCTTGAAATATTTGATATCTTTTTAATGAAAATTGAATGTAAATTAATAATGTATGTCTGTATATGTGTGTGGTTCAGTAGCGAACCTGAGGCAAGGCCTACATATATATAGTGCTCCAACTTGAATAGAAGGTGTCGGAGAAAAGTAAAACTACATGGAATTACCAAATAGTACACTGACACCTATCCTATTGTATAGAAGGACTTACAGCTGAAAATTGCAGAGGCGTGGTAACCATTGGGGGGGCGGGGGGGGGGGAGAATACTGGTGTAAATTATTTCAGATGAAGATAGCAGTTGGCCTACCGCTCTGAACTCAGTGTTTGTTATGTATTGTGCTCAGTGTAGAAATAGAAGTATAAATTAGTTCTGAAGTAGGAGGTACAACCTTCTTGTTTCAGGGACTGTGGTCCTAAAGTTATTGAGCAGCACCTGGTCAGAGCTTTGCTGAATCCAGAGGCGGACAGCATACTCCTTGGTCCATATAGCAAACAGTGAGGTGTCTCCAGAACACAGGGGAGCAATCGAGCAGAGGAGTCTTTTCCTGCCGCCATCACGAAAGATAAGCCTATGTGGCCAGCGGAGCTCAACATTATGTAACCCCATCTTAAACTGACATTGTATAACCATAAGAGGGGAAATTAATTGTTTTAATGCCAGGAACTGAGAACATCTCCAATACTAGTTCCAACAGAAACAAACACTTGAAGTCATGATGACAAATAACAACTTAGCTTGAAATACAAAACCAGTATTACCTCATAGTACTACTACACAACTGACCCACATAGAATAATACTAATAAAATATGTCACTACAAGATTCATATTTATAAATTATGTACATATAAATTGTGATTACATTTTATTATGATTCCTGGTTCACTGTGTAGTTGAATCAGGATCTCTATTAGTGAAAGTACTTAATACATATATATTTGAAAATTTACCAGTGACTCATTTAAGATAGTATCATAGAGTGTTATATGTATGTGAGTGTCAAACTGTTGTCAAGTGTGGTGGAATAAATTAAATTGTTTATCTGTCTGTTATTGTTGTGACTTACACTTCATCATTTACAAAACCCTAGACATTCAACGTAGTCATCACAATATTCCAGAATAATTCTGACTGAGGTATAAATATGTGGTAGCAAGTAAGGTCATCTGTAATACACTACACTTATTAGATACAGATACCTTCACAGCTGATCTCAGTCAGTACACTAAGTCCCCTATAAATATTTATAACATCCCATTTTACCACATATATTGGGGGCTCGTCCGGGATTTTGAATCTTTCCCTATTATAAATATTGGGGGTAATTCACTTCAGGGAATAATACAATTTAAAAGGTATCCTTGGGTGAAAATAAATAAGGTTGAGCTCTCAGTGCCTGTGTGTCCTGAGTTAATTAGTCATAGATAAAATTGTTTAGTTAAATATTTTAGACATTTACCTGGTAGAAAATGGTGGACCTGGCCAAATTTCGATCTGCTGCTGTACAGACTGCGAAAGAGTTAGGAATGGACGGGCAAATTATGATTGCTTATGTCACTGCTGAATGTGACAAATATATTGAACGGGAAGAAAGAAGATTAGAAAAAGAGGCCGAAAGAAAATTAGAGTCTGAAAGATTGGCCGATGATAAGAGAATAGAGGCTGAAAAAGAAATTAAGAGGTTGCAGATTGAGGCTGAGGCTAAGAAATTGGAAGCAGAGGAAAGGAGATTGACTGCAGAAAGGGAAGACAAGAGATTAGCTGCAGAGAGGGAAGCCGAGGAAAGAAGATTAGCTGCAGAGAGGGAAGCAGAAAAGGAGGAGAAGAGATTACAAAGGGAACATGAGTTACGACTAAGGGAGTTTGAGTTTCAAGGCCATGCTCCTGAAAATGGTGCCAGTCCCTTTACCTCTGATGCCACTGCTAGTCAGGGAGCCTCAACCTCAGCTATGAACTTTCATTTAGATCATTTTGTTGAGAAAGACGATGATATTGAGAGCTATCTAAATAGATATGAACTATTAGCTACCACGTATGGGTTAGAGAGAGAAAGGTGGAGCTTAAAGTTATCTCAAGGTCTTCGTGGGGCAGCTTATGAAGTTTTTGCCAAAATGAACAGAGGTGATCAAGAAAATTATGACATGCTAAAGCAGGCTCTTTTGTTAAGATACGAAAAGAACGCAGAATTTTATAGAAAAAAATTTAGGAATGCTAAACTACTGTCAGGTGAAACCTATCACCAGTTCTCTGCACGGTTAGAGACATACTTGGAGAAATGGACTTCTCTGGGGAAAACCCAAGATCTTAAGGAAATGGTCCTTATCGAACAATTAAGAGAGTCCATGGCTCCAGACCTGAGAAAGTTTCTCATGGAACAAGGTGCAGAGAGGCTGGGTGAGTTGCTAAATGTTGCAGAAAGGTATCAAGCAGCTCAGGCAGAGGTATCAGGTAATAAAAAGAAACAGGTAGAAAATTTTAGGGCACCACAGAACTTTAATAAATTTTGATCCTAGAGATCAAAACAAAGGTAAGCACCAATTTGATAGGCCACGGTATGACAATAAAAATAAAACCCCACAATTCGATGAAAGGAAATATGATGAAAGAAAATCTTTCAACCAAGGGAAAAGGTGGTGTAAAAATTGTAAGATGAACAATCATGACACTGACCGTTGCAGAAGGAACCCTATAGTTATGGCAACCCTTCAGGTCAGGTCGACCTCAAGAAAGGAGGAGGATATTCTGTTAGATACCACTCCAGAAGAGATGAGGAAGGCACAGGCTGGGGATAAGACCCTCAAGCCTTGTTTTAGGAAATTGTCAACTTGTCATACAACTCCAGGCAAGGGAGATTTTTACATGAAAAACAAGTTGATGTATAGGAAGACTGGAGCTAGATCCAAAGGTCAGGGACAGCTGGTACTTCCTAAAAGATATAGGGCAGAATTAATAAGGAGCCTACATGTGAAACCAGATGGGGACCATGAGAAAATAGGTACCATCATCCAAAAGGTGGCTCACAATTATTATTGGCCCAAGGCAAGATGGGACATTGAGAATTTTGTAGAAAGGTGTAGCATAGCACATGAGGGAACACCCACAAGTGGGAACATTGATCAGGACCTGGACACGCCAAAGGGCAAACTTAGGCCTGACAATAGAAAGAAAAATAAATTAAATAAAGTGGACCAAATGAAATGGGAAGCCCCTTTTCACGGACAAGCTTCAATTAACTGTTTTACAATGGCCACTATGCAGAGAGTGTAAAAAGATGTCTTACCCCAGGATAAGCCGAAAATCCCTCAATCGGACTTAAACAAACTGGAGGAAGAGGATGTAGAGAGGAAATCTCTCATCAAGAATTCTAAGTGGGGAGAAAGCCCCAAGAAAAAAATTGGTAGCGGTCGTTTTGTGCATGATAATTCTGGGAAGAAAAATCATCACTATAGCGCTTCGAGTGGAAGAGACCATACCGGTGCATGGACAAATAGGTCCACAAAATTAAAGGTCCATATGTAACGCTGTTAAGAACGTGGACTGATGAAAAGGCAGAGGAAAATATTACATCCTCATACCAATATGTGAATGAGCTGACCACTCGTTTAAAAACTGGCTGGAAACTTGCCAATGAAAATTTGAAACAAGCCAGGAAGAAACATGCTGCCTATTTTAACAGGAAAGCTAAAGACAGAGATTTGGCTGTGGGAGAGAAGGTACTGCTTCTTCTCCCCGGTAGTCAGAATAAGTTACAAATTGGATGGCAAGGTCCATATACAGTTCTAGAGAAGGTGTCTAGAACCAATTATAAGATAGATAAGAAGGGGAAAGAAAAAATCTATCATGTGAATCTCCTGAAGAAATATTTGGAAAGAGAACATCAGGAAGAGACACACTTGTTAACCTTGTCCATTGCAATGGAGATGAAAAAGGAACCACTTTCATCATTTGAATATCCATTACACCCCTGTGAGACAGCGGCACAGGTGAAAATCAGTACCCATTTAACGAAAAATCAGAAAGAGAGAGTGCAACAGGTTCTAGAAAATCATACAGAGGTGTTAACGGACCGACCGGGGCATACAACTTTATTGGAATATGATATGAAACTGATAGACCCCACACCTGTCTGTATGAAACCCTATTCGATTCCTTTTGCTAAGGAGAAAGCTTTGAAGGAAGAGATAGACTATTTGTTGAAGGAAGGAATTATTTCACACAGTGAATCTTCATATAGTTCCAGTGTGGTACTCCTAAGGAAACCCTCTGGAGAACATAGACTCTGTATAGATTACAGGAGACTGAATGCTATCACAGAAGGACAGGTGGATCCATTGCCGGATACAAATCAGTTGTTTGCCAGGCTAAATAAAGCTAAATATTTCTCAAAAGTGGATCTGAGTAAAGGATACTATCAGATTCCAGTAAAGCCTGAGGTTAGACCATACCTAGCTTTTAGTACATCAGAAGGACACTATGAGTTTAACAGATTGCCATTTGGATTGAAGAATGCACCTAGTGTCTTCTCTAGAATGATGAGAAAATTATTGGACCCTCTGAATAATCCATGTATCACAAATTTCATGGATGATATCCTTATAGCAACAGAAACATTTGAGGAACACATTGACTCTCTGAACATGCTGTTTAATCGACTTAGAGAAGCGAATTTAACAGCCCGACCAACCAAATGTTGCGTTGGATGTAAAGAATTAGAATTCTTGGGACACACAGTCTATCAGGGAAACATGACCCCTGACCCCAAGAATTTAGAGAAACTAAAGAAAGCCCCGAGACCACAAACCAAGAAAGACGTGAGATCCTTTGTCTCATTATGTGGTTTTTACCAAAAGTATATCAAAAACTTTAATTCCATATGTGCACCGTTAACTGATTTGACACGTAAAGGAAATCCAGATCGAATTACATGGACACCACAATGTGAATTGGCTTACCAGGAATTGAAGGAAAAGCTTACAAGCAAACCTATTTTGAAACTACCTGACTTAAGTCAAGAATTCATTGTAAGGACTGATGCCAGTAATATTGGGTTAGGTGCAACTCTGCTACAGAAATCAGATGCATTGGATGGGGAACTAAGCCCAGTGGCATATGCTAGCAGAAAGTTGAATAAAGCTGAAACCAACTACTCAACTAGCGAAAAAGAATGTCTTGCAGTAATATGGGCGATAAAGAAATTCAATATTTATCTGTATGGGAAGGCATTTAAGTTGCAAACGGACCACAAACCCTTGTCATTTCTAGCGCAGGCTAGACATGAGAATTCTAGATTACTCCGTTGGTCATTATTGATCCAGCCATATGAGTTTTGCATAGAGTATATAAGTGGAAAAACAAATCTGGGAGCGGATTTTTTAAGCCGCCATCCGTGTGATGAGAATCACCGTAAGCCCCAGAAATAATAATAAATTTCTCTATGTGTATATAGAATTATAGACTGACATATAACGTCTGTTTTAAGTGGGGAGAATTTGTCGTGAAACATTCTAAATCCACATATATAAATTAAAAGGTAAATGTAAAGCCTAACAAATAAATTCTATAAAAGGAAAGAAGAATGGTAAAGAACAGTGCTGTCACAATGACGGTACTCGAGATCCCCCTTTTTATGCTCCGTCTGCAAAATTGTAACGCTTTCACGTTGATAGTAAAAGCCTACTGCATCATACACGCGTTTCCACAACACAATAAAACGGGTACTGCAGTTCTAAGAAAAACCTTGAGATACGCAAGCTGATTAATGACCTAAATTAATACTAACATTAATTACACTACGTTAACATAAACGAACGGACAGATGGACTTAGGATAGAAAGAAGGGAGGGCTGATCGGAGGAACACATGCAACACTAAACACGCGTCTCGTGATATTAATGCCACCCCTAACAAGCGTAAGGCCAGACGCAATACTTTTTTTTCAGATGGACAGTGATAAAAAACACTACAACTACGAGAGTATGTTTAAAAACCTGAAAAATGCTTATTGGGAAACATGACATTCTACTGTTTTATGTCCGAAATCCTGACATTAGTATGACAGTACAGCAGACACCCTAAAAGTTTGGAAGTGAGGAAGTGGTAACAGCACGACTATCCTGGAAAATACATATTTTGAACGCCGCCACTTAGCCCCATAAAACTTATATATTTGGGTTCCTTAGGACTTGCTGACAAAGAATATGTTAAGTGTTATGCAAATAGTCTAGGAATTAACAAGTTATAGCCAAAATAAAATAATGGTGCTGTCAGACAACACCAAAATCAGAATCGCTCAGTGGCAGATTTTTAAACCACCATTGTACGGGAAATAGGTCCCCATGTTACCTCCTATTTGATTGGCGGGAAATAAATGTAAGGCTAAACACGATTAGTCGGACTATAAATACTATTTTTAGTAGTTAGGGGAGACGGATGGAAGAGTACTTTTTTTCAAACGCTTGGTAAACATGGCACGATTGGTTAGACTCGTCAATATAGTCACTTAGACGCGTCAGTTCCACACCAGATTTTCAAAAATACTTTCTAAAGCAACAGTGCGTTGAGAATCAGCTTATATTTTTCTAAATAAAAGCCTGAGACAGAAGCAGATCGGAATTTGTGCCATAATTTGTGCCATTATTCTTCACCAGTCAACGTATCTGTTTATTATTTCCATGAATTGTGGTAAGCTTGAAATATTTGATATCTTTTTAATGAAAATTGAATGTAAATTAATAATTTATGTCTGTATATGTGTGTGGTTCAGTAGCGAACCTGAGGCAAGGCCTATATATATATAGTGCTCCAACCTGAATAGAAGGTGTCGGAGAAAAGTAAAACTACATGGAATTACCAAATAGTACACTGACACCTATCCTATTGTATAGAAGGACTTACAGCTGAAAATTGCAGAGGCGTGGTAACCATTGAGGGGGAGAATACTGGTGTAAATTATTTCAGATGAAGATAGCAGTTGGCCTACCGCTCTGAACTCAGTGTTTGTTATGTATTGTGCTCAGTGTAGAAATAGAAGTATAAATTAGTTCTGAAGTAGGAGGTACAACCTTCTTGTTTCAGGGACTGTGGTCCTAAAGTTATTGAGCAGCACCTGGTCAGAGCTTTGCTGAATCCAGAGGCGGACAGCATACTCCTTGGTCCATATAGCAAACAGTGAGGTGTCTCCAGAACACAGGGGAGCAATCGAGCAGAGGAGTATTTTCCTGCCGCCATCACGAAAGATAAGCCTATGTGGCCAGCGGAGCTCAACATTATGTAACCCCATCTTAAACTGACATTGTATAACCATAAGAGGGGAAATTAATTGTTTTAATGCCAGGAACTGAGAACATCTCCAATACTAGTTCCAACAGAAACAAACACTTGAAGTCATGATGACAAATAACAACTTAGCTTGAAATACAAAACCAGTATTACCTCATAGTACTACTACACAACTGACCCACATAGAATAATACTAATAAAATATGTCACTACAAGATTCATATTTATAAATTATGTACATATAAATTGTGATTACATTTTATTATGATTCCTGGTTCACTGTGTAGTTGAATCAGGATCTCTATTAGTGAAAGTACTTAATACATATATATTTGAAAATTTACCAGTGACTCATTTAAGATAGTATCATAGAGTGTTATATGTATGTGAGTGTCAAACTGTTGTCAAGTGTGGTGGAATAAATTAAATTGTTTATCTGTCTGTTATTGTTGTGACTTACACTTCATCATTTACAAAACCCTAGACATTCAACGTAGTCATCACAATATTCCAGAATAATTCTGACTGAGGTATAAATATGTGGTAGCAAGTAAGGTCATCTGTAATACACTACACTTATTAGATACAGATACCTTCACAGCTGATCTCAGTCAGTACACTAAGTCCCCTATAAATATTTATAACATCCCATTTTACCACACTTGCCTAACACAACAAAATGAATACCTAGCAAATCTCTCAGCAAATCTCTTAGCAAATCTCTGCCCTTTCTCGCATTTCTCCAACTTATATACAGTTACTTCTTTTTCCCGCCATTTTTCACACGTCTCGCTAATTTTACACACGACTCGCTAATTTTACACACGTCTCTCTGTTTTCGACATTTTGCACACGACTTTCTGTTATTTCGACTTTTTTCACACTGGTGATCTTTTCCACCTTAACAATTGGATAAAAAACCCAAGATCACACAACATTCATTTTACACTTTCCGCGCATAAAACCCATTCATTATTATTATCTGGGACTGCCCTACATTTTCCCTCTCAGAGCAGTGACTGCCAACTGAACTTTAATGACACTGCGTTTTGTGCGAAAACACCTTATCTGCTTTTTTTATGGCTGTCATTTTTATATGTACCATTATAGCACGCATGAATGCAAGTGTAGTAATAATCATTTAATTATAACGTCCTTTTGAAAGAAAATTGTATACAAAGTATTACAACAGCAGGCTATCTAATCCTCATTCCTCCTGCGAACCGAACCCACTCCATCTAAATTGCAACTTCTAAATCTTCTCCATGTTTTATAAATTCTGCCAACTTGAGGCAGTTTTATCAGCATTTTCGTTATATATTAAATTACTGTCCTGATTTATATTTAACAAAATGCTGATAAAATTAACAATAACATTTTATAATTATCTTATCCTCGACTATTACTATTCATACCACCTTTATAATATTCCCATGTTTATGACAACCTAGTGGGCCTGGGAAGATCTGAATGGACTGCACCCTGATGACTTGTTTATCCCGACCATGAGAATGGCTCTCGTCATGCCCACCTTCGTAACTCCAGACAACGCAGTTCTGTGCCCAGACCAGAAATGGAAACCGGCATCAAGCTTACCAGACTCTAGACTTGGGTATGTTCTTATACTTACTAGACTGATCTTAGAGAGGCATTAACGTTCTGAGTGTTTGACAGACAGTAAGATTTATGTATTGGATGTTAGAGAGGCATTTATGTTCTGAGTGTTTGACAGACAGTACGATTTATGTATTGACTGATGTTAGAGATGCATTAATGTTATGAGTGTTTGACAGACAGTAAGATTTATGTATTGGCTGATGTTAGAGAGGCATTAATGTTATGAGTGTTTGACAGACAGTAAGATTTATGTATTGACTGATGTTAGAGATGCATTAATGTTATGAGTGTTTGACAGACAGTAAGATTTATGTATTGGCTGATGTTAGAGAGGCATTAATGTTCTGAGTGTTTGACAGACAGTAAGATTTATGTATTGGCTGATGTTAGAGAGGCATTAATGTTCTGAGTGTTTGACAGCCAGTAAGATTTATGTATTGACTGATGTTAGAGAGGCATTAATGTTCTGAGTGTTTGACAGACAGTAAGATTTATGTATTGGCTGATGTTAGAGAGGCATTAATGTTCTGAGTGTTTGACAGACAGTAAGATTTATGTATTGACTGATGTTAGAGAGGCATTAATGGTCTGAGTGTTTGACAGACAGTAAGATTTATGTATTAGCTGATGTTAGCGAGGCATTAATGTTCTGAGTGTTTGACAGCCAGAAAGATTTATGTATTGACTGATGTTAGAGAGGCATTAATGTTCTGAGTGTTTGACCGACAGTAAGATTTATGTACTGGATGTTCAAGAGAAATTATAAATTAAGAAAGCAAATATTTGCTTGCAGTATAGACAGTAGGGCTCTGTATATTCCATCGGATTTAATTGGTAGACATTGTTCCACAATGGATTTGAGGAAAAATTTGAACAATAAATGACGTGTTACCCGTGTAGTTTCCGGGATCTCCGAAGAGGCAAAGTAAGACTTGGACTACTGTACTTTGAGGCAAAGTAAGACTTGGACTACTGTACTTTGAGGCAAAGTAAGACTTGGACTACTGCACTTTGAGGCAAAGTAAGACTTGGACTACTGTACTTTGAGGCAAAGTAAGACTTGGACTACTGCACTTTGAGGCAAAGTAAGACTTGGACTACAGTACTTTGAGGCAAAGTAAGACTTGGACTACTGTACTTAGAGGCAAGTCGTGGAAGGCGGCTAATCTGAAATTGTGCTACCAGCTGGCAATCTCATCTTGTAAAACACATTGCCAGAGGAAACACCACTGTAGGAGCATGTGATTGTTTGGTGCAGGCTTCTTTCAAGGGGGGTCCAGTTGTAGTCGTGGTCCAAGCCCAATAACAAGCGAAAAGGAAAATGATAGTTGTTTATCCATTTGTTACTTTGGTCTTAAAACATTCATACACAAATGCTTAGAATTGCACGCCCGCGAGCACACAACGCTAAAGTGAACTACAGTCGGCCCTCCGTATCCGCGGGGGATTGGTTCCAGGACCCACCGCGGATACCAAAATCCGCGGATGCTCAAGTCCCTTATATAAAATGGCGTAGTACTGTATTTGCATCTCTAGATTACTTATAATACCTAATACAATGTAAATGCTATGTAAATAGTTGTTATACTAAATTGTTTAGGGAATAATGACAAGAAAAAAAAAGTCTGTACATGTTCAGTACAGACGCAACCATCGAAGGCCTAACTACATAGTACACGTCAGCAACAACGTTACATTTTTCTTTCCTTCAACACTTATACGAGGGGCGTTTAGAAAGTAATGCACCACATCATTTTTCTCAGCTAATAATGAAGATAGAAGCATGCAATTTTGCACGCTTCAAATGTGGTATGTGCCAATTGTGTGTACCAAATTGCACTACAACCGGCCAAATAATACGGCTGCCCTAAACCGTTAAATTGGAGCGTGTTAGCAACTTGCCTTATAAGCAGCGAATTGTGATAGAATTTCTCGTTGCAGAGAAGGAAACTGTTGTGAACATTCACAAGCGTCTATGTGATGTGTATGGAAGTTTTGCAGTCGACAGGAGTACAGTCAGTCGCTGGGTTCAGAAATCAAAGAATCAGGAAATGGAGATACTGAGCTGCTTGATCGTCCGCGCAGTGAACGTCCTGCCACAGCCACCAACGGAGAAATGTTGAAATGCGCTGAGGGCATTATTCATACTGATAAGCGAATCACTACTCAACAATTGGCCTTACAGCTGTCAGTCAGCATTGGTAGTGCAAATGCAGTTATAAAAACTCTAGGATTTTCTAAAGTTTGCGCAAGATGGCTTCCTCGAAGTCTCACAAATGACCACCGATTGCAAAGGAAAGCAATTTCTTCTGAATTGTTGGAGCGTTTCAATGCTGATGGAGAGAACTTTTTGGCTAAGATCGTTACAGGTGACGAAACCTGGGCACATCATTTTGAACCTGAGACAAAAAGACAGTCAATGGAGTGGCATCATCCGCAATCACCAAGAAGAAAGAAATTCAAGACAATTCCTTCAGCTGGAAAGGTCATGATCACTGTCTTTTGGGACATTGAAGGTGTGATTCTTGTGGACGTTATGCCAAGAGGAGAGACAATCAATTCGCAAGCTTACATAACGACATTGAAAAAACTCAATCAACGTTTTCGCAGAGTTCGGCCGCACAAGAATCCAGCAGACCTGCTTCTCCTTCACGACAATGCGTGACCTCACACAAGTCTGGCAACACGGGAAGCAATCACCAAATTGGGTTGGACTGTACTACCCCATCCACCCTATAGTCCCGATTTGGCACACCCTGATTTTCATCTATTTGGTCCACTTAAAGATGCACTCCGTGGGACAAGGTTTGAAGATGATGAAGGAGTGATTCATGCAGCGAAGAAATGGCTACATGATCAAGACAAAATCTGGTACGTTAGTAATACATGCACTTGTTTTGCGCTGGCATAAAGCCGTACAAGTTGATGGGGATTATGTTAAATAATACCGATGTTTACATGACATATCCATGTATATTGTGTATAAATTTCATGCTTTTTTAATAAATAGCTCCTGAGGAAAACGATGTGGTGCATTACTTTCTGAACGCCCCTCGTAGATTGCTTTCGTTTAATGACCTGAAAGACAAATACATAGAATAAAACACAGAATATTTAAAATACAAGTACATATAGAAAATATAATTATAAATAGCGAAAATATAAATTCATTCTCTTTCTCTCTCTCTCTCTCTCTCTCTCTCTCTCTTTCACACACACACTGTGTTAACACCCACCAAAACCCTGGTTCTTCTCTCTTGATAACCCTCGTATGATGACGATGATGATTGCTGTATGGTGCCTACAGTGCCGATGTGGTGAGGCGACGAGATGTGTGGCACTGTAGGTAAGCTGGGAGACATCAGGCTAACTTGAACCTTCTGACAGGACGTCAGAAGGATCATCTACGTCGGAAGAACCAGGTTCCGATTGCAGACATTGAAGCTTTGGAGGAGGCTCAATAATACTAATGTCAGGATCTGTGGAGGTTGAGGGCTGAGGATCTTCAAGCGTTGAAGGTCAAGGCTTCACAATTGCAGATGATTTAGTTAGAAACATTGTTATAGGAAGCTGTTTCTTCTTTTTCTTTGCAGCATCAAACAAATCTTGCAGTGGTTGTAGGCAGGTTGTTATCCCTCGGGTGACACGGAGGCTTCGTTCCATCGAAGGATCGTACTTTAACTTCCTTTAAATCCTTTAACAATTGCGCCTGTTGAAAAACTGCTGCAAATTTTTCAAGTGTCCAAATTGATGGCTCTGTCTCCTGTAAATCTTTTGCATCATCATCATCATCATCATCTGTAGCTTATTGCTTGTTAGGAGCCATTTTTTCAAATTCAAGTTTTGCTTTTTGAAACTTTCTGGAATTTTTTTTTTCTCGATCCGCTGTAAGTTGAATCCGCGGATGCGGAACCCGCGGATAAGGAGGGCCAACTGTACACACAAAAAAGTACTAGCTATCTCTTCATTCGCTGTTACTATTGTATTATGGTGTGCGTTCATAATGTGTTACATGTGGCTAGGGCCAGAGAAGTGTGTTGATGATACTGGCAATAATGTGTGGTAGATATAAAAAGATGGAACTAGTATGGGAAGATCTCTAACACCTGACGGACATACGGCAGTTTCTGCTACGGGACTACCTTTACCTTTTAAGACTGAGATGTGTGGAACTGTAGCTATACACAACGGTAGTGTGACTGTGCGAAGACGATGTGTGAAGATGAATAAGAATTCGTGTAATGTTGTCGTCACTCTCTCTGGCCTACTTTCACACACGTTCCGCAGTCACAGAAAAACTCTCTTGATGACAGGGGTCCCACTTTTATTAATGAAACCCTATCAGGTAGCATATGAATCATACAGAAAACAACGTTGTCCACAAGTTTACTGTGAAGGCAATTCCTAAGCAACACCGTATAACCTAGATATTTAGGTATTCTCTACGTAACACCATATAACTTAGCACAGACTGCTGGACTCTCTCTATGTCGTTAGTTCTCTTAGCACAGACGCAACATTTGCGATATCAAATCCTCTACCTCACTGGTGTATCATACTGAGGATGCATACATCACAAGAAGACGATCTGGCTTCTTTTCAACTCTGACTCGACTCCTCACTGTTTCAGTTTAAATCTACATATCCACTCCTGTACCACATGATAGCCAAGTCAAAATGTCAGGCAAAGCTCCGCCCATCCCTCTAGGGAGCAAATCAGTCCTATGCTCAGTTTGGATGACATGAGATCACATCTTAGTAAAGATTATCTTCCTAATCGACACAACTCAAGGTCCGCACACTAATGGTGACATTCCCACGATATCTGTTGCCCGAACCACACTTCTTACGGTTTTGTGCTAAAAAAGGTGTTTTCCTCTGGTGTCAGACAGCGCCGAGATGTCTAAGACCAAGGGCCGTCTCTCATTACATCTTCTGAGTATCACACGTTGTCTTCCTTTCAGATGGCAAAGGTGTTTCGTTTAGATCACCCATTCCTGTGTGATAATGCCAACATGAGCAGAAATCTACACCGTAGACAAGATCGACAACTATTACTCAGTCTAAAATTACACCTTTCTGGACACACGGTCACAGTAGCCTCCTTAGTCAATTTGCAGGAAGCCTGCACAAAGCATTCACTTGCTCCTACAGTAATTGTTTCTGCAACAATTTGTTTTACATGTATGAGATTGCCAGCCTCATGCGCATCCTAAGAAAGCTGTAGACTTATTATTTATTTTTCGCATAAAACACCCCGATGAACTACACGGGGATTTCCACATGTTAATAAGATTTTTATTTTCTTGCTGGTTATCTACTCTTTTTCTTTGTTTTTAGCTACATCTGCGAAGATGACCACCCTTCTGAATTCTACGGTCCTGGATTTTGTCTCAGACTGTCCCAACTATCAGCCCTTGAACCTTCAAAGATCAAAATCATATTTGACGCCAGGAATCTACGATGCTATTACATCATATATTCCTCAAGTACTTGGCCTGAAGCTCATGAGACGTGTACCTCTGAGGTCGGACTGAATCTTGCATTTTTGGAAACTCCTGCAGAGTCCATGTGGCTTTCAAATGAGCTTTTGTCACGGTATTACTTACTATTTGTCTGAGAATTTTCTATAAAAAAAAAAGAAAAAAAGAAGGGTAATAGTAAAGATACACCGCAATGCTAATAATACATAACATAATATCTCAGTTGTATTCTTTCTTCTGAAGATTCTTCTAATTTGTCTTTCAGTGGTATTTTTAAGTCTGGGTCACACGGACAAGTAATGGCCAAAAGTATACATGAAGATTTACAGGCAGTTTCTGAATAGTGTTAGAAATCCGACTCAAGGTATTGGATGTTTATGGATTGGATGACATCTAGAAGCTGGAATAAAATAAATTCCAACCAGATATGTGTGATGGGACCGAAGACGCAGCAAACGAGATGAATGCAGTCAGCGACTCATAGCTTGACTGCTTGCGTCATGGTCAGCGAACCAGAGCTGACCAAGACTCTACTCCACCTCCAAGTGGTGGTCCTGGAAACAGGCTGCATCTGGCTGAGAAAGTAGGGATCGAAGAGGGAAGGCAAACCCGGTCCCAAAAAATGCCGTGCTGAAGTCGGATGTGTCGGCCGAAAGGCGCAAATATCGCAGCTCTGCTGTAAACGGACACAACGCAACCAACGTCCTTTTCAGGACGAGCGAGGAAGAAGATTTGCAGCCCCTTGAACTACTCCATAATGAAAGCACACCTGCCCAACATTATTCTCAAGGAGCAAAACATTAAAGGGCAGGACAAACTGAAATATCTTGGAGTAACGTTCGATGTCGAGCTATCGCACAAGTATCATGTTGATCAGACTATACATACGTCACTAATACACTGGAAGCTGCATACCTCAAGCAGAAACTACTGTTTATCCTATATCATCAACAAATCGATTATGGGCTGGGAATACTCATGCAGCTCGCGGTCACATGGTGAACGATTTGAACACTTTAAAAAAGTAAGAACGTCTATAGTCTTGGGCTGCGCAAGAGATACCTTTGTGACGATAGGCACATGTTTGGACTTCTAAAATCCAGAATGCCATGGTCCCCCCAAAAGCCTATATGCGGTTAACTACAGACAAAATCACACACGGCATGCGACAATAGCTGACATCAAAGAAGCTGGAATAAAGAGAGATCTGTCATGTATGACACAAGCAGAGACAATGATTGCAGGTGATGCAGGTGACTACAGCTGAAAACACATATTTAAGGGGGAAGAGTGGAGTAATTTGAGAGAAAATTGGGCAAACTGCCAGCAAGTCATCATCACCCTTGGCAGGTATTGTAGAGATTGCTGCAATGGGAAAACAGAGCTAGAAATTAATAAACTTAAAAATGATAGTGCTGGGGATGATGATGTATTATTATATACTGACGGATGTGTACTCCACGTTGAGAAATCAGGATCGGGCTTTTGGGGCTTGAGTAACGAACAATGTAGTTGATGAACAGAGCAGAACTTACATGGCAACAACCTCCAGCATGTGAATGGAGATAGAGGTAGCTACTGCAGCATTGATATGACTGTGTGAAATTACATTAAGCAGGACAGTTATTGTATCAGACTCTCAGTCTATGCTTCGAAAATCCAAAATAAATCGCCAAGAAATGAACTGAACACATAAAAATGACTCAAACCTTCAGAAACTGATGTTGGTCTGGTGTTCTGGTCTTGGAATGAGAGAGCTGACAGACTAGCTTCGAGAGCATGCATAGTGCAGCCACTGGATATGGATGAGGGAGAGATCCTGAGGGCAATTAACGATCACCTGTTTGGAAATAATACTGCAGTAAACACGGCTCAGACCACTTGAATTTGGCATTAAACGTAAGACTAGCAGAGAAGGACGCATGAGAGGATGGGTCAGGCATGTATACAACAAGTGTTCTGCATGAGCAATTATCATTCATATCTTTCGACATCTGCTGAGGGAGAATAAACACCTACGGGTTTGCCCGCAGTGCAATGATGTCGGTTCTGAACGACAATATCAATGTCGGCTAGTTAGGACAATTTGACATTCAGGGAGTGAACATGTGCTTCTTCTTACAGTGTTCCACTGGCACTGGGCTGGTTCTTGCCATCAGTTCCACATTGGTGATCTTGCCATCAGTTCCACATTGGTGATCTTGTCATCAGTTCCACATTGGTGATCTTGCCATCAGTTCCACATTGGTGATCTTGTCATCAGTTCCACATTGGTGATCTTGCCATCAGTTCCACATTGGTGATCTAGTCATCAGTTCCACATTGGTGATCTTGTCATCAGTTCCACATTGGTGATCTTGTCATCAGTTCCACATTGGTGATCTTGTGGTACCATTTCAATCTTCCAATTCACGCAAGCACTTATTCATGAAAGTCTATAACTCTATGAGGGCTTTCTACGCTTCTCACGAAGCATTTGAACTACTTCACTATGGTGTGCACTTTCTTCCTCACATTCTGAGGACATTTCTCTTGTGTCTAATGTCTTAGTTGCTATCAATAAATATATTTAGTTCCCCAAGAATTATATGCCTTCAACAAACATAAGTCAAATCTTCCTGACTAGTGCCATCAGCTCTAATTCTTTCTGTCTTCCTCATCATTTTTATGTTTGTCTTCAGTTTCTTGCTATTCCATTTTATTTTGTTTCACACAGTTCTAGGATGGCAGACTTTTAATCTCTCAATCAATGTGCCGCGTATGCAGTTTTCCTTTGTTCATTTAATATACGAATGCTCTATTTGCCAAATGGGGAGATTTTCCTAGAAGAAACAATGGTCAGTAACCTAGACTCGTTTTAACTTCATCTGGATTGCGCCAAAATCCTCCTTTCCATGAGAGCTTTTTTTTTATCTTGGATGGATTCTATATTAATAATCTTCTCATAGTCCTCACCAGAAACTACAATCTCATTTCTGTATCTTCATATTCCTTATAGAAAATTGTTTGCATCTAGCCCTCTCAATTTTTGTTGTGTTCTCAGATCGTGCCTTTTCCAGCCTTTTTACTTTCTTCTGTTATTGATTTTCTGTCTCTTGCATTATCCTTACTGCTTACTAAATTGAGACAAAAATTGTTTCCCTCCATGCTTAAACCCCCATGTAGTGAAAACACCGAAACCTTTTGGATTGGCCTGGATTTGGAATCTCCAACAAACACGTGGGTCTGGCGTACTCATGCAGCTCGTGAAACGGTACCTCATCCTCAGTGGAATACACCCCCGGATTCAAGTTCTCATTATGGGTACCTCATGCCAGACAAAAGAAAATGGGATTCTACTGCCTCTGGTGAGCTTTGAAAAAACATTTAATTGCTTGATTTCATCATCATCATCACCATTTTTATTTTCGTTCCTTATGAAGCTCACAGCCACCACTGCAGCCGGAGGTCATTGTTCAGGAAGCATGTACATAAACATTAACATGCTGTTGTAGCCGTGGATCCTATAGCAGTTTGTTTGACATGATCAGGTTGCGTGCCTCAAACACAACCTTATATTAGTCACCTTGTACGACTATGTCTCACTCAAACATGTCCTCTTGTTATGCCTCTAGTTCCAGTTTGGGGCAGAAAATTCCAGGCCGTTGGCGAAACCTTAGCTGTTTTATTAGAGTCTAATGAATGACAGTTGCGGTAGTTGATATCTATGTTTTCAGAAACCGAAATGTAATTTGTTTTTCATTTTCATTTTCGCCCCTTATTGAGCATAGAGCTACCAGCTGATACCCTTACAGGAAGCCTGCACCCAGGCGTTCACATGCGCGTGCAGCGGTGGTTTCTGTGGAAATTTGTTTTACATAGTGAGGTTGGCAGCCTCATGAACAACTTCATATTAGTTGCCTTGTACGACATGCCTGAAGGAGCAGTAGGCATATTCTGTCTATGTCTGATCAGAGACCCCTACACCGGGTGTATCTTTAGACCATATGTTACGGGTGTATCATTAGACCATGTGTTACGGGTGTATCATTAGACCATATGTTACGGGTGTATCATTAGACCATATGTTACGGGTGTATCATTAGACCATATGTTACAAATAAATTAACTGAAAGAAGAATTAAGCAAACTATCGCTTCGCTAGCTGAAACATTTGTTCACAGATTGCCTGTCATTTATATGCGAAGAAGACATTTTCTTAAGTGCTTTAAATGCTGTGATGTGCGGAAGACCTGGGCGTGAGAGGAGAGCTTTCTTTCTACCAGTTACAGAGTCATGCTACTTGTTTGAATCTGGAACACAAACGTTTTCAGAAGCTAGGGTAAGTTAAAGACCTTGGTACCACCGCTTGAGATTTTTATATTCAGAATTATGTTGTTGTAGGCGTTACGTTTTTGTTGTATTTGTTAATGTCGCTGTTGTACAAAGCGACTAATATAATGTAGTGTATTAGGCTGGCAATCTCATCATGTAAAGCAGTTTGCCACAAAAACCACCACTACATTAGTACGTGAATGCTTGAGGCAGGCTCTCTGCTATAGGACCAGCTGCAGTGGTGGATGCATGATCCGTAAGGAAGGCAAAGGACAAAGGTGATAATGTCGCCGCTGTTTTGTTTTAAGTCCACAAGATGCTCAACTGTTTACACAGTGATGTCCATAAAAAAAATTTTTAATTTTAAATTTTGTGTTTGATGTGCTCATTTTCATTATTTTACGTTTCGCTCCCCCATGAAGCAGGGCATGTGGAGATCAGAGAAAGCAAGTCCAACACAAAGATAGGAATCTTCAACTGAAATCTCAAGTCAGTCCTATTATATGGCTTTGTGGCGGGATTGTCTCCGCTGCTCTGCTTTAGTGGTTCAACAATGGCCCAACTTAGAGTATAAACAAGAGAGTCTTCAAAGGTATCAGCCTTCGCTCAAGAGAGTTCGCAATAAGATATTGCCTTTTACACATGATTTTCGAACTCCATAACCATATAAGGTCTTGCCACTTTCATTGTTACTTGTCAGGTGTCAAAACTCATTACTACACAGATCTATCACTGATAATATCTTCCAAGATGTTGCTTTCTCGTCATTGATTATCACAACAAAGTCAATTTGTCGGAAGTATTACATGAATGTTCGTGTCTTAATATTTAACAAGATTGTCATTTTCCGACATCCCAGTGAAATAGGTCGTGTATTTGGGCACGTCATGTTTGCGAACTGAGCGTTATCTCCCAAGACCGTCTGTCATCCAAATTGAGAAACTAGAAGAACATTGATTTGGGACTATTATCTGCTACCGATGTCCCCGTATCTAACGTTGGTTCAATCAATCCGTCTCGCTACTTACGCCATTTTTTCTGTGGGCCGGAAGCTGTTACATAATTTAGTACACAAAAAACTTCCACCAGCACAAATAGGAGTCAATGTTGTTTCAGAAACAGGTCAAACGATTAGGTAATAATAAGGGAGTGACATGATATGACGAGAAAACCCTGAATGATGAAAGCAAAAACAACGAATACTGGAAAAATTAGCACGTAAAAAGAAGGGTAGAGTAATAATGCAGGAGAAGAGTGAAGACCACCAAAAGAGAATGAACGAAACAAGTAAAACAACAACTAAAGAGCTACAGACATTCATAAATGGGTGCTTGTGTGGGTTGTTTAGTTTAAAGGTTTGACATGGTATAACAAGGTCACCAGTATGGAACTGATTAAAAAAACAAGTGCCAGTGGAACAAGAGATGAAAAGACGACGCTGACGATGGATAGGATACACGTTGAGGAAACCTGTTGACAGTATTATAAGACAGTCATTGTTCTGGAATCCTCAGAGAAAGAGAGGCAGAGGTAGAGGAAAACACACGGAGAAGAGAGCTAGAGACTCAAGTGAAAATGCTGCGGAAGACGTGGAAAGAATTTGAGCTGATGGCACGTAACAGGAGAACCTGGCATGTGATGTTGAATGCCCGAGCTCCTTGAGGAGCTAACGGGTATTGACTGATTGATGGAGCATATCGCTTCCACTACAGCTGGTCTCTTTCATCTATTTACTCTTGGAGAAGTGCTTTCTCTGGCAGTTTGATTTACATGATGTGGTAGCCAGCTCAATTCACAAGCTCATATTAATCAGCGTTTATGACTTGCCTGAGGGAGCAATATTCCTATTCTATCTTTGTCCCCTCATAGCCCCAGGAAGTTCATAGGTCATGTCTAATGTCAAAGGTAAATATTGTCCGAGAGATAATACTGCCGTAGGGGAGTGAAGTGTTAAAGACGTCCCTTCACTTGGTCCAGCATTATAACGTGGAGCAGCCAGTTTTCTTCATCGCTGCCACTACCTTCTCTAACTTAAGAGCAGAATCAGGTAAACATTTACAGCTGGGTAGACTAAAACGTGACGCTACCAGGCTTCTAAACCGTAACCCCGTAATCTTGCCGTTAGATGCGTGCTCTTTAACGATTCTGCCTATCGGGCGCTCAATGTTTGATGTAGGAAATAGAATTGGTGCTGCATATTCTTTTATAAACTCGCATTAATAAAACAATATACAAACGTGACGATAGTGAACCATGGTTGTTCAAAACTCTTATATATTAATAAAACAATACACAAACGTGTCGATAGTGAACCAGGGTTGTTTAAAACTCTTATTTATTAATAAAACAATACACAAACATGTCGATAGTGAACCAGGGTTGTTTAAAACTCTTATATATTAATAAAACAAAACAGAAACGTGTCGATAGTGAACCAGGGTTATTTAAAACTCTTATATATTAATAAAACAATACACAAACGTGTCGATGGTGAACCAGGGTTGTTTAAAACTCTTATATATTAATAAAACAATACACAAACGTGTCGATAGTGAACCATGGCATTTAAAACTCTTAAGGGAATTCCACATGTTTAGGTTTGCTACTTTCGGTTCAGTAGTTTTTCCATTAATGAACTCGGCCTCTTCAAGATTACTATTTACAGGGCATAAAGTACACGATAAGGGTAGCCATGGATAAATGGACAAATGATGAAAATTGAACTATGATTTGTAAACAGATATTATAACAATTCTTTGTAGTCAGTAAAGAAACGTGAAGAGACACAACTCCCCAGAGAGAGAGAGAGAGAGAGAGAGAGAGAGAACTATGTCAACTCAAGTGCAGCGCTGAAGCTTGAAAGGGCTAGTTTGTTTCAGTTAGCATGGTGAAACCCTGAAAAGGGGTCCTAGCTTCTGTCAGAATAGTGAAACCCCAAAAGAAAGCAACTACTTTCTACCAGTTAGCATAGCGAAACCCTGAAAAAGCCACTAGTTTATATCAGCGTGGTGAAACCGTGAAAAAGCCACTAGTTTCTATCAGTTAGCATGGTAAAACCAAGTTTCTATCAGCTAGCGCTGAAAAAACGGTTATTTCTGAAAAGGACTGCTAGCATGTCGCGATTTAATAATGTGAGATAACTTTCCTCATTCATCTATATTCAGATGGAGTGCTCCGGAAAAGGGGGCCACCTGCTTTCACTAATGTCGTCTACGGAAGAAGATTATCTGCTGAATCTTATGCACTCTATAGATAAGGCTTCATCAGGTGTGTGGACAGGACTTAGATTTTCAACAGGCTGGTTCTGGGATGTAGACAACAGGAACAAGCCACTTGGAACATACACACGGTCAGTAGGTATAATAATAATAATAAATTCTTTAAGCACCAAACACGGCGCATAAGGCAGAAACCAGTGCTCTCCAGGTTGTTCGTTGTAGGTATGTGGGCACATAAATAGTTGTTCCTGTATCGATAAGTGCAAAGGTTGTTTATTCAATGGATTTGTCTACTGAATGATAAATTGGTTGGTGGGTTGGTTATTTGGTTTATTGGGCAGCTGAAGGTCTGAAGTTGGTTGATTGAGAGGTTGGTAGAGTGGTGGACTTGTTGGATGGTTGCTGGACGTTTTGATTAGTTGTTTGGTTTGAAGGATGGTTGTTTAGTTTATTGGTTAGTTGTTTACCATGTTGGTTAGCTGAGTGACGGGTTAATTGTTTGACTTGTTGGTTTGTTGTTTAATTTGTTGTATAGTTGTTTGCATTCTTGGTTAGTTGTTTATTTTGTTGATTTTTTGGCCTTATTATTTAACTGTTTGCTGGTGTGTTGTTTGCATTGTTGGTTTTGTTGTTGGCTTATCGATCAGTTGTTTGTGTTGATTGATAGTTGTTTGCCTAGTTTGAGGTTATGTTCTTTGCTGGATAGTTGTTTGACTTGTTGGGTAGTTTTATTGTTGGATAATAGTCTTATCGGATAGTTGTTTGACTTGTTGGATAGTTTTATTGTTGGATAATAGTCTTATTGGATAATTGTTTGACTTGTTGGATAGTTTTATTGTTGGATAATAGTCTTATCGGATAGTTGTTTGACTTGTTGGATAGTTTTATTGTTGGATAGTTTTATTGTTGGATAATAGTCTTATCGGATAGTTGTTTGACTTGTTGGATAGTTTTATTGTTGGGTACTAGTCTTATCGGATAGTTGTTTGACTTGTTGGATAGTTTATTGTTGGATAATAGTCTTATTGGATAGTTGTTTGACTTGTTGGATAGTTTTATTGTTGGATAATAGTCTTATCGGATAGTTGTTTGACTTGTTGGATAGTTTTATTGTTGGATAATAGTCTTATCGGATAGTTGTTTGACTTGCTGGTTAGATGTTAGCCCAGTTGGATAATTATTTGCTTTGTTTTGTTAGTCGTTTGCTAATTAAAACAAAAGAGTATAAATGTTAGAATTTTATCCAGACCAACATAACTAGTAAAATCAGGTTTCAGTAGAGTCAGCTTTCAGTAATGAAGGAACTTAATTGAGTTCTGTGTGTCGCTATGCTTATAATTATTGTTTTTAACCTACCTAAGAAGTTGACTCTCTTATCTTTGGAGATGAATATCTGTGAAAGAAAACTACATTCAACAACATGAGACAAATACTGACATCTAAACACCTAAACTCACAAATTAAAACTGAGAATCATTTGGTGTTATACCTTGTATATATATTTTTCTTTACTGTGTGGTGTAGAAACATGAACAATGAACAAGCTATTGGAAGAACTGAGCCTCTCGAGATGTGGATATATAGAAGAAAGAGTCGCATCTCAAGAGACGAGAAGAAAACAAATAAAGAGGTCCTAGAAAACCTAGGAATGAAAAGAGAATTAATGAAGAAGATTAAATTAGCTACAATAATTTGGCCATATAAAAGACATAACAACGTGCAGAAGACCATAATGGAAGGAAGGGTTGAAGGCAAACGTGCAAGAGGAAGACAGCGCTATAAGTGGGTGATAAGGGTGGATTAGGGCTAAATGATAATGGTGCGCCACAATGCCAGGTACGTTAGCTCCGTATAAGATTGACGACCACTTGCCACCCCTATCGACACCTGGTATTAAAGTGCAAGATGTAGGTGTCTTCTCTGATTTTAGGATGTTGCTGTGTATGTGGTAGTAGAACAGTTCACAGGGTATAACACAGGCAACATGATGTGTAGAGTCATAGAAATGGTAACTTCGTTGTATAATTTTTTTCCATTTATTGCACGCCACAAAACAGTCAGGATATTTATATCATCAACATAGTTCAACGAGTTCAGCATTCAAAATCATAGAGTTCTAGTTCGTGAAGCTGTATAAATAATATATATAAATTCTGCAACAGTGTCAGCTGCAGATCATCACTGTTCATAGACAATAATAAATATTCCCTTTCTGATGCTAGCAGATCAGATGTATACAATCAGTCCGTTTACTGTCTGCACGTGAATATCATACATGGATTACAGGTCAGCTCGACCTTTATAATGTTTCTAAGTCTAACCATCTGACTTGGACGTGATCTCTGATATAACGAATCCTGGAACACAGACAATAGTCTTGTTGGTCTAGAGCGACCCATATATATATAACTAGTTCAGGTATAAAGATACCGGTGACTTAATCCTAGTCAAAGTACCTCTCCATTTTGAATCACACAGGCGAGCAAAAAGGCGACAAAATGACGAACCTCTAGATGATAGCATAAAGTTCGATACAAGAGGAATTACCTTATTTCGGAAAATCAACCATGAACATATGCCTCCAGGCAGGCTTGAATAATACTGGGAAATAGTCTAGTTAGCTAACTAACTCACAAAGACAATGTATTTCCCTCAGAAAATCACAAGATGCAGGTCGTGTCTGCTCGCTACATAGACCATTTCTAAACTGCCCCGATCTGGGCGGAACCACAAACGAACTCCCAGTTTTTGACATGCGCAGAACGACAATCTCTGAGTCGCCGTTCACAATAAGACGATTCTAAGAACATTCGAGATAAAAGTCTTACACAGTCGCGCCTTTTATGGTCATGAAAAGAAGCGTTAAGACAGGTTTTCAGACATCTACCATAGTTGACTGGTACTACCAAATAAGGAGATGTGGTCACGCTTCGTTCAAGAAATTATAGACCGAACGTGTCTCTATACAAGAGGAGGTAAACTCCTAAAAAATAGCAGTATCAATATTTCGGGTTCTGTCCCTTTGACTGTAAATATATATAATATACATTTCAGTCAAAAAAATGATCATACATACGAAAAATGTTTATACAAACGAAAAATAATAATGATCCGTGCGTAACATTACCGCACCCTCCCGGGAAAAAAAAAAATGAAACTTTTTTTTTTTTTTTTAAATCCTGGAGCCGGAAAAAAAATCTAGGCTCCTAACGCACGTATGATGCGCGGATATATACCTAACAAATTAGCTCAACGCATGGAGCGACACTGAGATCATATCTCAGATCCTTAGAGAAAAAATTTATCTAAGTATACGCTTATATATTCCAGGAAGGTGCCACCAACACACGCCACAATGATGGCAACATCATAATGAAAATCAAATTATTCTCATACCAATATATGAAATTAAATATATTATTATGGTATCATACAATGTGTTGCAAATAGCGGTGTAATTTACTAATATACCGCACTATATTATTACATTATATAAAGCAACAGTAATTAATAAGTAATACATGTGTTGATCTTCGTTGACATAAAACATTCAATAGAAGAAGATGTGGACATCATCCGCTCCCAATCTAGGACAGGACTTGATATCCTCAAAGTTCCACAATGGACATAAACTCGCAGACTTCAATGATGTGCTGCGAAAATATCAATAACACAAATCTTAAAGACAACTGGTAAATCTCCTAATACAATCCTGAAAATAATTTATTTAAATGTGGCCGAGTGATCTTTTGGCCCGTATATCACTAACTAAGCCTTCTTAGATAATTACATGGTACAATGTTATAAATTCCCCCCCAAAAAAGTGAGAAAAAAAAATCTACTAACATGTCATTATAATATTGGCTTGTATATCAGGAAATATATATGACAGAAGAATCATGTGGAATCGTGTGGCCATCTGGACAGAATGTCTGCCATCACATTATCCGAACCACGGATAGCTCGAACCGAGAAATGAAATGGTTGAAGAGCTATGGCATAACGAGTGGACCTCGAGCTCTTCAAGTTTTTGCTCTGAATAGCAGTAAGCGCTTTCTGGTCGGTTTCCACAATGAAATGTGCGCCTAGAAGAAATCTTTGTAACTTCAGAATAGACCATACCATAGCCAATAACTCACGGTCTAAAACCGAGTAATTCTTTTCTGCAGCATTTAATTTCCTAGAGATATACATCACCGGATGCAGAGTATCAGAATACTCCTGCATTAGTGCTGCCCCAATCCCAGTTGACGAGGCGTCACTCCGAAGAACAAAAGTCTTCTCAATAGTAGGTAACCTAAGAATAGGTGGAGATGAAAATAGGGCTTTAACCTGGTCCAATGAGGATTGACATTCTTTAGACCAGCGGATCAGATTAGGCGACCCTTTCTTCAATAAAGTAGAAAGCGGTGCCATAATGGAGGACAGATTCGGAATGAATCGTCCGTAGAATTGGATCAAACCTAATAGACTCCTTACTTGTTTCTTCGTCTTAGGGACCGAAATGTTAAGTATTTTTGAAACATTGTGGTCCTCTGTCTTTAAAAGACCACGACCAACACGATGACCTAGGAAAGAAATCTCACTAAATCCTATAAAGGCTTTAGAGGGTTTTGCAGTCAAGTTATACTCGCGAAGAGTGGACAGTAATTCGTATAAACCTAAATAGTGATCTTCCCAGGAATCACTGAATAGACAGATATCATCTAGGTATGCTATGACATCTGTACGATATGCGAGAATTCGCCGCATCATGCGTACGAATGTAGCAGGGGCGTTCATAAGACCAAAAGGCATGAAATTCCATTGGAATAAACCCCTAGGTGTAGAAAAAGCTGTAAAAGGTTTGGCACGTTCAGTTAGCGGGACTTGCCAATAACCTTTAGACAAATCTAGTTTGGTAAAGAATCTAGAATTAGAAAGTTTATTGAGTAGCTCTTCTAATGAAGGCATAGGTTCAGCATCGAACTTCGTAACTTGGTTCAATTTGCGATAATCTACGCAAATGCGAATGTTATTATCCTTCTTTCGAACAATAACCATAGACGAAGAGTATGCTGAAGTGGATGGTTCAATGATTTCCAAACGTATCATTTCATCCAATTCTTTTTCGACTTGAGACTGGAAATGGATAGGTATAGGATAAGGTCTGACTCTGATAGGATTGTGATCAGTAAGCACAATGTCATGTTCAATGACATGTGTGTGTCCCGGGATGTCTGTAAGAACATCCTGAAATGTTTGCAACATCGAAGAAACTTGTCGATGTTCCTCAGCGGAAAGATTTGGAGAAACGGTCACGTTTTTCCAAGATTCCGTAGAATAAAGTGGGACCATAGAAAGAGGAAGATTGACATCAGAAAAAGCAGTTTCCTCATCCTGTATAACTGACAGAGATGAGTACTGACCATGAGTTGCTTGAGAATTGTCCGTAGCCTGGAAAATAGGCTGCAAATAGTCAGGTCTTTCATAAAATTCCGTGAGCATATTTATGTGGAAAGTTTTATGCTTTCCATCAATATCGACAACATAGTCGACATCAGAAATTTTGGAGACTATTGCATATGGACCTTTCCATGCAATTAGAAGTCTGTTCTCCCTTGAAGGAAGTAGAACGAGAGCTTTGTCACCTGGACAAAGTTGTCGTAGACATCTATTCTTATTTGCAAACTGCCTTGCCTTTTCTTTAGCAAATTCGGAAGACGAAGTTGCTAGTTTGCATGCCTCGATGATCTTTTGCCTAAGAGCAATGACGTACTCATAAGAAGATTGAGTCTCATCGCTAATATTATCGGCAGTGATTAGATCGTGAAGTAAAGACATAGGGCCGCGCGGTTGCGCGCCAAAGACAAGTTCAAAAGGGGAAAACCCCGTATGTTCATTGGGGACCTCTCTGTACGCAAAGAGAGCCGCGGGTAAGACCCTGTCCCAATCCTGAGGATGATCCTCAGTTATTTTACCAAGTAAAGTTTTCAGAGTCCTATTTAAACGTTCGACCAACCCATTAGACATTGGGTGATAGATACTGCTGAGAGACCTTTTAATGGGTAGCATAGACATTACCTGTGACATAGTGTCTGATATAAGTTGAGTGCCATGGTCTGACAATATTTCTCCGGGAAAACCCAAGCGAGAAAATATCAGCCAAAGAGCGTCTGCGATATCAGCAGTTGAGATGCTCTTGAGAGGTATTGCCTCTGGCCAACGTGTGCACATATCGACACATGTAAGAATAAATTGATGTCCTCTAGCCGACTTAATTCTAAAAGGACCGATAATATCTATTGCCATTTTTTGAAAAGGGCGAATAGGAATGTCAGCAGCCTGGATAGGCGCAGCATGTCGTGGTCCTTTAGATTTGACCTCCTGACATACTTTGCAAGAGCGACAGTACATTCGTATGTCCTTGCTCACAAATGGCCAAAAGAAAGCCGCAAGAACCCTCGACTTTGTACGGGAAAAACCCATATGTCCAGCACATTGCGAGTCATGAGCATGTTGCAATATTTGCAATCTCATGCTCTTGGGCACAAGAATTTGTGAATGAGTGGACGTAGTCGAGTCTTGTACCATACGTACAAGTACGCCGTTCTTCATAGAAATCCAAGATTTTCTATTAGTATTTTGATTAGGATCACCTTTTTTTGCTAGAATGAAGAATTTTTGTAAAGAAGGATCTTCTTCTTGCAATTTGATAAATGAGTCACGTGCAATAGTCAAGTGACTATCTTGGTCATTTACTTCATCATTATTAGTTAATGAAGTTTGAGGTGGATCCAGAGCATGTGCTCTTGTGACCACCGCATTGGTAGCTTCAATGTTTTGCTCTTCCCAAACAGCAATCTGCTGTGGGGTACATTCCCTAACTCCGTGAATACGACCAATAATAAGGTCCGCAATAGGGTTTGGAAGTAGACACGCGTGGACCTCTCCCGTGAAGAAAGGAGTAGCAGTGTGTATTATAGCAGTAGGATACTTTTCCAACGTGCCACCAAATGTGACACATTTGATGACCTTTCCTGTAGCACAGGATGGATCTACAAGAGATTGCCTAACCCCGACAGTAGTACATCCAGAGTCAAACAACACTGAGACTGGATTACTATTTACAAGCCCCTTATGTAATATAAGAGAACCTCTCCCATCATGAGCAACATTAGCAGGAAGAGCGGGCAAAGGATGACCACAGCTTAAAGTACTAACGGTCTTTGGGTCAAATAAAGTACTGCATTGGATACATTTATTTGCTCTACCAAAATCAAAAGATGAGCATCCGATAGCATTATGGTCTTTATTATCATTAACCTGTTTATCTACTCCCTGAGATTCTTGTTGAACAGAGTTTGTCTGTTGATATTTTTTTCTCTTATGTTGCGATCTACCGCGACCATTATTGCCTCTGCAATTATCATTAAAGTCCCTACTGTAATTTTTATCCTGGTTTGAGTTCCAGTTTCCATAACTGTCATTACCATCTCTATACTGTTGAGAACCTCTATTATCCTGGTATTGAGGTCTCTGAGAAAAATATTTTCCTCTATACCGATTACCTTTGTGAAAATTTCTAAAGTTAACCGGAGTAGAATAACGTGTAGTATTAGGATGTCTCCAGTTCTGGGAAGAAGAATCACCCTGGAATTGATTACTATGATTCTGGGCATAATTACGGTTACTCTTTTTATTGAAATTTTGCTGGCTACCCTGAAATTTACGCATAAAATTTGGGCCATAAGGTGCTGCCGAAGCAACTGGCAGACCTTCTTTTACTTTAGAGTTGCTAATGGTTATGTGAGGATGCGCAGTAACATACTGGCTACAGTATTCTTCCATTTCTTTTATGTTTTTAGGCTTACGCTCATGAAGAAAAGAAAGAAAGGATTCATTAACAGAAGACATAACCTTGTCTCTAAGTAGTAAGTCCGTAAGAGCTTCAAATGTACTCTCTGTCTTAGACAACTCAACCCATCGTAAAAAAGTAAGACGGATGCCTGAGATGAATTCAGAGAATTCAACTCCAGTTTCTGGTAACATGTTTTTAAATTTAAGACGATATCCGTCCTCGTTAAGTTGGTACTTCTTTAACAATGCTGCTCTGACAACCTCATAGTTGTTTTTGTCAGGCACATCTACCATACTCAACAAAGTCAAAGCATCACCTCTAAGTATCTTGGACAGATGATAAACATATAATGTTTTATCTATATTATGCACATTACATGCACTTTCAAATCTATCTAGATAAAATGTTATATCATCGATTGAGGGATTAAATGCTGGTAGATTAAGCTTGAAATCCTTAGCATTAGTCTTATCTGACACCTTATTTGCATCATTAGCATTACCAGCGTTCAATAACTTTAACTTCTCTAACTCTAAAGCTATGAGTTTTTCTTCATGCTCCATTTTTGCTTTTCTGTCATCAGACTCTCTTTGTAACCTTCTTTCTTCAGCCTCAGCCTGTGCCTGCAATTTTCTTTCTTCAACCTGAGCTTGTTTTTCTAATCTTTTATTTTCAGCCTCTATTTCAAGTCTCTTATTTTCAGCCTCTTTTTCAAGTCTCTTATTTTCAGCCTCTTTTTCAAGTCTCTTATTTTCAGCCTCAGCCTGAAGTCTCTTCTCCTGAGATTCTGCTTCTCTTTTTTGTTTTTCCATTTCCATTTGTAATCTTTTCTCATCCACCTGCATCTGCAGTTTCTTTTGTTCTATCTCAGCATCTATTCTCTTTTGTTCAGTTTGTTCTTTCATTTTCTTTTCTTCCGACTTCAATGCCTTGGCATATTGAACAGTCGCAAATTCTTCTAATTTATCACCTGTCTTCCCAAGGGCTTTACCCTGCTCAATAAAGTACTCAAATGTAGACATGATGTCTAAAATGTGAGTACAGAACCTGAAATAATTAATTATCTTATTTCAATCTTAATAGCAACAAGACTTAATAAAGTGCTTGTATAATCACTATGTTTACTCCAATCTCTGTGGGAAACAAGACTTGACACCAACTTGTATTATCAAATGTATAATAATATCACAAGTCACCTCTTAATTATCAGTGCACTACCCAAATCAGTGCATAACCATCAGTTATTTATCATAACTGCACTACAATAGTGCATAAGCAAAAAACCCACCAGTTAGTTATGATAAGTGCACTATAGACCAATAGTGCATGAGCATATATGTAACAATAGTGAAAGCTAACTATGCAAGAACTATGCAAACAATAACAAGACAATGTAAACAATAACAAAGGTCACCAACAATGTAAACAATAACAAAGATCAAAGTCAATGTAAACAACAACAAAGATCAAAGTCAATGTAAACAATAACAAAGATCAAACAATACGAAAACATTCGCATAAGTCAAATAAATAAACAGCGAAACTAAAAAGAAATGTGATGACAAAATGCGAAGATATGACAAACAAATGACGCTACAGTGTATACACAAAAATATACGTAAAGAACTGAATAATAGAAAAGGGGAGACCTACAAATACAAACCATCGAAATCGAAACTAAAAAACAGAAAGAAAGAGAGAAAAGAAAAAGAAAAAAAATATACAAGAAACAAAAATAAAGCACAACTCGTCACAACTAAACAGATATAGCAACGATTGTCGCTAGCAAATTTCACAGTAGGAAATTCGCACAGTCCCTAACAAAAACGCTAACAGTAGAACCTCTGTGACGTGGTATCTTCTACTGAAAGACACCGCCCAACCGAGAAAACCCGCAGAATATAAACATATAAATATACAAATACAAATAACATATAACATGTAACAAATAGCAAAAAATGTGAAAGAATTTAGAAGGCTCAGCTAGAACATAAGGGCACAGTTCACAAACAAAACAGGCCACTTAACTTCTATGTATCCACAACGTCAGCACAGTTCAGAACAGGATGTGATCAGCATTCTTAGGACAATGATCCAACGTTGATCCATATCTGCTCTCGTAAACTGCCATGACGAAGGAAATGAGCTTCTAACAGGAAACAGCTTCTGAACTTGACCTTCTGAATCTGCAACAGTACCTCTCAGGCCGGAACAGTTGTTACGGCACTTGTCCTTCTTCTTAACAGATCAGGAAATCCATTCGCTCGGTACTTGTCCTTCTAGTTGTAGACAAACTTCAATACTGCCGAGCAGCGCCGGGTAGTTTCAAAATATCAACAACTGTCAGTAATGCCGGGTACTTTCTAAATCTTTCATCAAAAGTAGCTTTTCTTGAAGGAAGTGAGTTGAACTGTAATTTTGAAAGCTTGATGATGATGTCTGGGTTTGTTGACCCCCTTGATAGCTGGTATCAGAGTAAACCAACCTATGGCCACCAAAAATGATAAGGGTGGATTAGGGCTAAATGATAATGGTGCGCCACAATGCCAGGTACGTTAGCTCCGTATAAGATTGACGACCACTTGCCACCCCTATCGACACCTGGTATTAAAGTGCAAGATGTAGGTGTCTTCTCTGATTTTAGGATGTTGCTGTGTATGTGGTAGTAGAACAGTTCACAGGGTATAACACAGGCAACATGATGTGTAGAGTCATAGAAATGGTAACTTCGTTGTATAATTTTTTCCATTTATTGCACGCCACAAAACAGTCAGGATATTTATATCATCAACATAGTTCAACGAGTTCAGCATTCAAAATCATAGAGTTCTAGTTCGTGAAGCTGTATAAATATATATATATAAATTCTGCAACAGTGTCAGCTGCAGATCATCACTGTTCATAGACAATAATAAATATTCCCTTTCTGATGCTAGCAGATCAGATGTATACAATCAGTCCGTTTACTGTCTGCACGTGAATATCATACATGGATTACAGGTCAGCTCGACCTTTATAATGTTTCTAAGTCTAACCATCTGACTTGGACGTGATCTCTGATATAACGAATCCTGGAACACAGACAATAGTCTTGTTGGTCTAGAGCGACCCATATATATATAACTAGTTCAGGTATAAAGATACCGGTGACTTAATCCTAGTCAAAGTACCTCTCCATTTTGAATCACACAGGCGAGCAAAAAGGCGACAAAATGACGAACCTCTAGATGATAGCATAAAGTTCGATACAAGAGGAATTACCTTATTTCGGAAAATCAACCATGAACATATGCCTCCAGGCAGGCTTGAATAATACTGGGAAATAGTCTAGTTAGCTAACTAACTCACAAAGACAATGTATTTCCCTCAGAAAATCACAAGACGCAGGTCGCGTCTGCTCGCTACTTAGACCATTTCTAAACTGCCCCGATCTGGGCGGAACCACAAACGAACTCCCAGTTTTTGACATGCGCAGAACGACAATCTCTGAGTCGCCGTTCACAATAAGACGATTCTAAGAACATTCGAGATAAAAGTCTTACACAGTCGCGCCTTTTATGGTCATGAAAAGAAGCGTTAAGACAGGTTTTCAGACATCTACCATAGTTGACTGGTACTACCAAATAAGGAGATGTGGTTACGCTTCGTTCAAGAAATTATAGACCGAACGTGTCTCTATACAAGAGGAGGTAAACTCCTAAAAAATAGCAGTATCAATATTTCGGGTTCTGTCCCTTTGACTGTAAATATATATAATATACATTTCAGTCAAAAAATGATCATACATACGAAAAATGTTTATACAAACGAAAAATAATAATGATCCGTGCGTAACAGTGGGAAGATAACATAAAGAGATGGACAGGAAAGAGTCTATCAAAGTGCACCATCAAGACAAGAGACAGAAGACGTTGGATATCCATTGCAGCCGACCTTTGATGTGAAGATGGCACATGATGATTGTGATAAAATTAACCGTGATACAACGTTAAAATATCTCCAAAGATAAAATGTAGGGATAAAAAATAATGCGTAAGCTACTAGAAGACATGATCGCCCATGCCGCGGGTCACTACCCGCCATGGAAACTAACTTGTTAGACGTGAAGGCAAAACGTTTACCCTTGGGACGGGATGAGAACGGAGATCAAAAAGAAAAATATGACTGAACACGTGCTTGAAACTAGCAAGGCTAAAAAGACGCAATTGGTGGGGAAAGGAAAAAAATTCACGTCCCCAAGTTGACACGAGGTAAAGAAATGGACAAAAGGGACCTTAGCTATTATACGCAACAGTCATTTCTTGGACGCTTTTACGATACTTAGTCCTTTTATTTGAATTCAGCGGCAAACGCATTACAGAAGATGCTCGAACATATTTCAAAAAAACAACTAACCTTGAAAAGTAACTTTTTCTTAATAATAATGTTAGGAATATAAAACCTAGCTGGCCTGATGGCCCATCTTGAGCAGAGAAATAATATGCTTTTATTTATACAGACGGATAGATAATAATGAAGATATTGACAAAAGACTGTGTTGTTCATATCAGCGAGCGACTGCATTGAAACAAAAAAATGTCACTAATTTTCAAAAAATTGCGGCCTTGAGACTCAAGTGCTAAAATCTAGATGAATGAAAGAGAGGGGGAATTAGTGGAAAGTTGTGGCTAAAAATAACTCTAGAGGCAGATTCGTGTAGGAAATGCATGTATAAACAAGTGTGTTTTTGTAAAAAACGCAAGTAGAGACAGACGGACCAACAGACAATAATACATACTTGACTGAGGTATGACTGAATTGACTTTTGGTAGGAGGTTTGAAATTTGAAAAGGGGGAAAGGCGGTGATTGGCCACAGATAAACATATTATCGGCGCTCAGACGCGCATTTTTGCCATTCATCATAAATTGTCCAGTAGTAGACACAGTAATTCTTCAGTGGTGTAATTCCCAGAAGCTAATTGCAATATTTAGAGGGACGCCATACTAGAGCCAGCAGCTCAGCTGAGCTTTGCTAGCATATAACTGTGTTCTCTATTCATAATTCTGAACTGTGAGTTTTTTATTTGGCACCAAAGTGGTGTCAAATGCTGTGTTGAAAAATACCAGTGTGGACCCGTGCAGTCTAGTATTTTAGCAGAGCAGCCTTATATTGCCCCCAAGCACGGAGAGGTGGGGCCACCAGATTCCAGCACCAGAACTACTCAGTCAAAGATACGTGAGCGTCTGGCCTGCTGGACATTCACCAACTTATTTTCTAATTAACACACCAACTATATTCCCATCAACTAGAACATACCATGTTGGGAAATAAACTTGTATTCCTCCCATCAGTAAATGGACAATGTTTGGTAGTCATAGACTGGGAGTGATGAAGCCACCCCAACAGCACATCCATTAATCGTTCTCCCAGATAAATTACAAATATAAACAGTAGTAAAATTAACTAGTCTTGTAAAATACATATGTACACACCTTTCATTTATTATGCCATATATTCATGCATTTCATTCATAATTTCAAAATCTTTCATATGTTCTGACCAAAATAAAACCTTGGTTCAGAACAAATAAACTTAAAGACAATTTAATATCAAAATTTTAAACAGCATGAGTTAGTTCAGTGTGTTATAAAGTTTATTAATATTATTAGACTTATTAAATATCTGTGTGTGTGTTTGTATATACTAATACCACACCTTACATTTCAGTACCCTAGATTTTTAACGTAGCCACATTCATTAGTAAAAAAAGATATGTGTGAGGTCGTAAGTGGTAGCAAGAAGGGCCTTCTGTAAATTCACAGCTACATTTATCTCAGGAGCCTTCACAGCTGACCTCATGCATCACACTAGGTAATATCACAACCATACAGTACCATCAAATCCACTACAATGATGATGAAAGAAAACTAAAAAAATTAATATAAGAATAAAGGATAAAAAAATACGAAGTAGAGAGGATCTCACACCATTACTGTCTGGGAGGTTGCGGACACATCATACAATCTTAAAACTTACAAGAAATCTAGTGAGATAGAAAGGGACAAATGAGGACCGTGGAATGGTGTAACTTCAGGAAGGAGACAACTTGAATAGACATAGAGATTGTGTCAGAGAGAATAGAAGCATAGAGAGAACTGCCTACACCTAAAGCACAGAGTGGTAGCTAATGCTTATACATTTTCTTGTGTAATCCTTAAATTTTACGAATGGTAATGTGGGGCTATTGAAAATTGGTAATAATGGTAGCAAAATAAAAAGAAGTAGCCAACATTTTCCAGAGAAACCATTTAATACACATGTGTAATGCACATCATTCATCAGATTTTAATCATATTCAAGCTAATTTAATGAAATAAAGATTTTCAAGATATTTTGAACGTGGGGTAATTGTACCACTCTGTTGAAACAACACACAAACACCTTCTCAACAGCAAAATCAATATGGCAACATATTAGATTAACATTATTGACAACCGCATCACAATTCAAACATGTAAAATTAAAAAGGCAATGTAAAGATGCATTTATTTACACACATATATCATATATACGTTATTATTTAAACCGGGAAAAGCACCTAGAGCCGAACAATAAAAATCGTGTTCAGTTCTATTAGTTCCTTCACTAAACCAAACCCTGGGGGGCATAGTTTACCCAGGTACTCTACTTCACTTATATTCATTTACAAATTGCAGAACTTTCTGTTGCTATTTTATATCCGTTAATTATGCATCAACAGCTTGATCTCCATATAAAAGTGCTCAAGTTCGCGCCCTGGAGAGGACACTCCAACTTCACCCTATAGGTGTCGGCAAAACACAGGAAGTAGCAGTTACCGGTTATAAGCATTTTGCCCATTCGTCGTACGGCTACTTCCGATATTGGGAGAGGTTTTAAAGTGACCGACCTGCTCCAGGATCTATTCTCCTAGTACAATATAATGCCCCGTTCCACGATCACTGGACAACTACCGCCTGCTTCAAGCTGGGCAGCCTCGAGTCAATTAGGTGTCCTGCCACTGTCTACTTTCCCCTTTGGGTGCATGGGGATTAGGGTCACCACATACTATTTTGCACCAAGCAATTATCACAAAAATAAGAAGTGAGGTCAGATGGTCGTCTGTTTAATCTCGCACGTCTGAAGGCAAAAACAAAAATCAGAAGGGTCACTATAAGAGACTTGTTATTCGCTGACGACGCTGCAGTCGTCACTCAAAGCCAACAGGAGCTTCAGAGCTTGATGAATCGCTTCACCCAAGCATGCAAGGACTATGGCCTCACAATAAGTCTAAAGAAAACAAATATGCCGAGTCAGGATGTGGGTGCTGCACCAGTTATCCCTATCGATAACTATGAATTGGCAGTGGTGCACCACCTCACACCACCTCACATACTTGGGATCTATACCATCAATGACAAACTCTCTCTGGACACAAAAATTGACAGCCGCATTGGCAAAGCTGCAGCTACCATTGCCCGCCTCACATCGCGTGTTTGGGGAAACTCCAAACTCACAATGAATACCAGAGCTGAGGTATATAACGCCTTCGCCACCAGCACACTTCTATATGGCAGCGAGATATGGACAACCTATGCTAAGCAAGAAAGAAGGCTCTCAATACCTTCCATCTACGGTGTCTACGCCACATCCTCGGCATTTCGTGGAAAGACAAAGTGACAAATGTCGAGGTGTTGTCACGTGCTGGCCTTCAAACCATGTAATCACTGCTTAGACAGCGCAGACTACGCTGGCTTGGCCATATCCGCTGAAAGATATCTTCTATGAACAACTGGCAGATTGCAAAAGAACAGTTGGGTGACCGCAGCTGAGATTCAAAGATGTGGACAAGAGAGACATGAGGGCACCGGACATAAATCCAGCAACCTGGGAGAATGATGTTGCCGATCGCACCAAGTGGCGATGCTATCTGCGACGGCACCTCAGTCTGGGCGAAAAGAAGCTCTCACAACAAGCAGAAGAGAGGAGAAAACGTCGAAAGGAACACCAGGAAAATAAGCAGCTGAGAGCTGTCACCTCAGGAGAGCATTCCCATAGTCAGTTATGACTGAAGGAGCTATTATTATTATTATTAATTATACATGGAGGTATATCTGGAGTCATAATTTTATGACCACCAGCTTATACGAGCACAATGCTGTAGTATACAGCTGTGGCAGTGAAACTCTGTCTGTGAGGCTAATTATACCCAGATGGACTCTTGAAATCATCCACATACTCCCAGGGGTTCCCCACTGTGGTGAAACAAGTTGAGAACCCAGCATTTAACACTAAACTTGAAGAAGTCATCTGAGCCCCAAACGTAACATTGGCTTTTACCTGGTTGGCTGTATGCTTGAGGATCTCACCTTGGATCCATGATAGGAAGGGGAAGCTGAGAAGTGGCTTTGTGTATGACGAGACTAATTCTTTGGAAAGCACAGAACCAGAGCACAGTATTTTAGCTCTGCATATTTGGAGAACACCCTTGAATGGCGGGGAATGCACAGTATGGCACGTGCTTCTTCCGCCAAGCTTGGGTCCATATGTGATGATCCTTTACATGCAAGCCAAACTGGTGAAACTGGGGCTCATGACTTCAACTCAACATGTTTCGTAATGGCAGAAAGCCCAAGGAAAAGTCTAGATCTACAGTGTAGATAATATTTAGAAGTCTTCAGCTTGGTATTGGCTGCAAAAGAGCAAAAAGCTCAATAGCCTCGGTTAAACAACATCAACATACCCGTTAATTTTTATCACTCATCATTTCACGTTTCGCACATCGACGGGCATGGAACCACCGCTGAAAATGTTCAAATTGCAGGAACATTGCACCAAATATGTTCATTTGCATTGCAGCAGTATTTTCTATAGCAGTTTTCCATGATGTGCCAGCCTTGTGCATAATCTCATATTAGTCGCATCTTCCGATATGCCCGAGAGAGAAAGCGATAGTTTTATATATTCCTTGGCCATCTCATCACAGAGCCCCGGAAACTATAATGGGCAGACATTAATTATGCTGGGACATTATTGCAAAGAGTATATTTATAAGTTGGCTCTCCGAGAGCTCATGTGAGGCCTTTGTAGGAAACTCTATAACAGAGCGTTCAAACAGATGCAATCTGATCATCAGTATAGTCCACCGGCGGACAAGTGTTTCAGTCTTTTATTCTTCTTTTGTCGACCGAGAGAAATGGAGACAGTTTGTTGCTGACCTACAAGACGCCACTAGGCGTGATGATCACTGATTGCTCTGTCAGTCATCGATCATTGATCAAAGAAGAAGAAGAATCTTCTTTACACTCTAAGGAGGACGAACGAATTGAGTCATGACTCCCAAATGTCAGACGCCTGTTGTGTTTTCCAGCCGGTGCCAGGAATAGAATCCACTCCACCTTGCTTGCGACTTCCAACTTCACTCCTGGTTTTATCTATGCTTTCAGCTTGAAGCAATAGTGAAAGTCCTCCAAATTTAACCGCTTCAGGATCTTATCCAATTCTTTTGACAGTTCGTGTCCAGATGTTCCCAAATCGCTTTCGCACAACAGGTGAAAACTTGATGGTATCTCTTTTCCCTTCCAAGAAGTACTTGAGATCATCATCAGGCAGTCCAACTCGAATATTCTCCGCGCTGTGAGCTGACTCCTGCCTGAGATCTTCTAACGTCTTATCTGTTGGAACAGAGCACTGTTGATCTCCCGCTGATTAGCTCCCACAACGCTTTTTCCGTCTTAGGATTTTCATGCCTCTTTGAGTAGCGAATTTCCTACGACAGGTACATGGATATTCCAGCCGTTTGTCAGAACTCAAAGTTCATGTAACTGGTATGGTCTGTGGTGGGTTTAGATGTTAAAGGGTTAAGTATTAATTGTCTACAGATGTGAGGTCAGCTATGCAAGTCCCTGAGTCTAATTGTTGCTGAAGTTGTTCTCAGGGTACCTGTCTGCTACCACCCTACGACCTCAATCTGCTATATATTTTGATCCTAATTATATGTTATGGTGTCTGGATGTTATCTGGCTACGTGTCTAGGGTATTATGCAATGTAATGTTAATAAAATGACAACAGCTACACCTATAACTGAATGAACAAGTAATTAAACAAGTCACTGGGTAAATTTTGAATGATAATATTTTTTACAATTTTATTTTCCTGTATCTCAATTGCTGGGATACAGGACTGTTTAAATTCAAAATATAATGCAATTTATTTACAGCAAAGTAATTTAAAACAACAACGGTGTCTATTAATATTGCTCTGAATTGTTTCTGACTGGAAGTGTTCTGATGAAGCAATAACTCCTGTGAATGGACACGCTTCTGCGGAACGACTTGTATCATCATGTCAAGAATACTGATTGATACAATAATGATGGAGAGTATGGTTAAATGAACTAACACACGCCCGTGGACAATTGAGCTTAACTTTTTGGTTTTCTGGAACGCTGTGATGTCCTTCTCACAACCACCTTCTTCACGACTGCAACGTCTGAAGACTGCTTCAAAACTCTTTTGATTTAAGGCACACAGGTACTTTTGCCTCGAGCTTGCAGCTTCAGGAGTACGTATATTATGGTATGTGGCTCATTGATTGTTTCACGATGGAACCCTGAAATTGAGAGGATTAAGGCCTTCTCAGTAATCATACACCTATCTCCATCTCTAAACAATTAAACATTATCAACAGTTTCAAGATCAGTGAAGTTGCTAAATAAATAGCTATCGTTCCTATCTGATTTGGTGCCCTATTCATCATCAGGTAATCTTCAAACATCCCTTTGATACATTCCTAGTCATAGAAGAAATTATAGTTAATTATATAAAGTCATGGGAAAACACTGTGACTTGCTGAAGACGGCCAGTGGTTTTCTGGTCTTACATCATAATAATATACATCAATTTCCCCTTTTATGTATTTTTATTTTCTCCCAAAGTCTCAGTAAGCCTGTCTGGCTTTAATACATGGTGAAAATCTTTCCTAATAACATTTGTGGCATGACACAAAGTTTTGAGGTCGGCGCCTTTCTAGGTATGTCTCTACCCATCAGTAATGCATACACATTCAATAATACAAATACATATCAATAATAAGGTTTATATAAATGTTTATCTTACCGCATCAATGAAATAATACACAGTTTGTAGGTTAACCGGCGATCAATGGGCACATTCAGATCGCCACTGATGCAGAACAGCGAAGGCACTGGTCATGTATTCCTTGCGTCTGATGCTAACACTACTTGTGAAAGTTAAATCTTCGAGTGGCAACTAACGCTGGTTTCAAATCGTTTTTATTACTACTGTTAGTCTATTCTACAACAGCCAATCGAATTATGTTATGCCCACTAGCCTCTTTTTTTTCAAAAATAAATTACACTTTCAAAAATGTAACGTCCCCCCTTTCCCAAGACTGGCAAAGTGGAGTGAGAACATCAATGCGTCTGTCTCTCTGTCTTTTCTTTACAATATTTCTGTTATTATCTAATCGTTTTTATTGTAAGATATTGTCGTGAAACATTCTAAATCCACATATATAAATTAAAAGGTAAATGTAAAGCCTAACAAATAAATTCAATAAAAGGAAAGAAGAATGGTAAAGAACAGTGCTGTCACAATGACTGTACTCGAAATCCCCCTTGGTTTTCTACTTCGTCTGCAAATTGTAACGTTTCCACGTTGATAGTAAAGCCTATAGCAGCATACACGCGTTTCCACAACACAATAAAACGTGTACTGCATTTCTAAGAAAACCTTGAGATACGCACGCTGATTAATGACCTAAATTAATACTAACATTAATTACACTACGTTAACATAAACGGAAAGACAGATGAACTTAGGATAGAAAGAAAGGGAGGGCTGAAAGCAGGAACGCATGCAACACTAAACCGCGTCTCGCGATATACAATTAATGCCACCCCCAACGCGTAAGGCCAGAAGCACTAACTTTTTTTCAAATGGACAGTGATAAAAAACACTACCCATACGAGAGTTCGGTTTAAAAACCTGAAAAACGCTTATTAGGAAACATGACATTATACTGGTTTACGTTTGAAAGCATGACAGTACCCAGACACCACATCGATCGAAGTGAACGGGAGGTAGAAGAAAATGCACATTTTGAACGCAGCCACCTCGCTCCCTTAAATTTATATAATTGGGTTCCTTAGGACTTGCTGACCAAGAATATGTTAAACGTTACGCAAATAGTCTAGGAATTAACAAATTATAGCCAAAAGAAAATAGTGAGGGTGTCAGACAACACCAAATAATAATCGCACAGTGGCATGTTTTGACACCACTATTTTACGGGAAATGGGCCACCATGTAAAATCCTATTTGATTGGATAGAAGTAAATGTAAGGCTAAACACGATTAGTCGGGCTTCAAATACTATTTTTTGTTGTTAGGGGAGACGGAAGGAAGGGTACTTTTTTCAAACGCTTGTGTAAACATGGCCCGATTGGTTAGACCCGCCAATATAGGCAATTAGGAGCGTCAGTTCAGTACCACATGTTAAAATAAACTTACTAAGAAACAGTGCGTTGAGAGCCAGATCATATTTTTCTAAATAAAAGTCTGGGACAGAGGCAGATCGGAATTTGTGCCATTATTCATCGCCAGTCAACGTATCTGTGTATTTTTTCCATGAATTGTGGTAAGCTTGATATATTCAATATCTTTTTAATGAAAATTGAATGTAAATTGATAAATTATGTCTGTATATGTGTGTGGTTCAGTAGCGAACATGAGGCAAGGCCTATATAGTGCTCCAACCTGAACAGAAGGTGTCGGAGAAAAGTAAAACTGCATGGAATTGCCAAACAGTACACTGACACCTATCTTATTGACTAGAAGGAACTAATGCTGGAATTGCAGAGGCGTAGTAACCATTTAGGAGGAGAATACTGGTGTAAATTGTTTCAGATGAATCTAGCAGTTGGCCTAACGCTCTGAACTCAGTGTTTGTTATGTATTGTGTTCAGTATGGAAATAGATTATAAATTAGTTATGAAGTAGGAGGTACAACCTTCTTGTTTCAGGGACCGTGGTCCTAAGTTATTGAAGCAGCACCTGGTCTGAGTTTTGCTGAATCCAGAGGCTGACAGCATACTCCTTGGTCCAGATAGCGACCAGTGAGGTGTCTCCAGAACACAGGAAGCAATCGAGCAGAGGAGTCTTTTCCTGCCGCCATCACGAAAGATAAGCTTCTGTGGCCAGAGAAGCTCAACATTATGTGCCCCCTCAAAAATTGACATTTTGTTAAACACAGAGGGAAAATTAATTGGTTCAAATGACAGGAACTGTGAACTTTTCCCAATACTATTTCCCCGATTATCAAACACTTGAAGTCATGATGAAAAACAACAACCAAGCTTGAACAAAACCAGTATTACCTCATATTACTACTGCACAAATTACACACATAGAATACTAATAATAAACTATGTCAATACAAAGTTCATATATATAACCTGTGTACATAATACTTGTAATTACATTTGATTGTGATTCCTGGTTCACTGTGTAGTTGAATCAGGATATCCATTATTGACTAGAATTAATACATATATTTTTAACCTTAAACACTTAACTCATTTAAGATAGTCTTATAGAGCGTTATATGTGTGTGAGTGTCACAGTGTTGTAAGTGTTGTGGAATAAATTAAATTGTTTATCTGTCTGTTGTTGTTGTGACTTACACTTCATCATTTTCATAACCCTAGACATTTAACGTAGTCATCACAATATTCCAGAATAATTCTGACTGAGGTATAAATGTGGTAGCAAGTAAGGTTATCTGTAATACACCACACTTATTAGATCCAGATACCTTCACAGCTGATCTCAGTCAGTACACTAAGTCCCTATAAATATTTATAACATCACACTTTACCACATATATTGGGGTCCTGTCCGGGATTTTGAATCTTTCCCTATTATAAATATTGGGGGTAATTCACTTCAGGGAATAATAAAAATTTAAAAGGTATCCTTGGGTGGAATTAAATAAGGTTGAGCTCTCAGTGCCTGTGGTGTCCTTGGATAAGTAATTACAGATTGTATTGTTTAGTTAGACATTATATAAATTTACCTGTTAGAAAATGGCGGACCTGGCCAAATTTCGATCTGCTGCTGTGTAGACTGCAAAAGAGTTAGGAATGGACGGGCAAATTATGATTGCTTATGTCACTGCTGAATGTGACAAATATATTGAACGGGAAGAAAGAAGATTAGAAAAAAAAGGCCGAAAGAAAATTAGAATCTGAAAGGTTGGCCGAAGATAAGAGGTTAGAGGCTGAAAAGGAAATTAAGAAGTTACAATTTGAGGCTGAGGCTGAGACTAAGAGGCTGCAGATTGAGGCTGAGGCTAAGAAATTGGAAGCAGAAGAAAAAAGATTAGCTGCAGAAAGGGAAGACAAGAGATTAGCTGCAGAAAGGGAAGACGAGGAAAGAAGACAGGCTGCGGAGAGGGAAGCAGAAAAGGAGGAGAAGAGATTACAAAGGGAACATGAGTTACGACTAAGGGAGTTTGAGTTTCAAGGCCATGCTCCTGAAAATGGTGCGAGTCCCTTTACCTCCGATGCTACTGCTAGTCAGGGAGCCTCAACCTCAGCTATGAACTTTCATTTAGATCATTTTGTTGAGAAAGACGATGATATTGAGAGCTATGTAAATAGATATGAACTATTAGCTACCACGTATGGGTTAGAGAGAGAAAGGTGGAGCTTAAAGTTATCTCAAGGTCTTCGTGGGGCAGCTTATGAAGTTTTTGCCAAAATGAGCAGAGGTGATCAAGAAAATTATGACATGTTAAAGCAGGCTCTTTTGTTAAGATATGAAAAGAACGCATAATTTTATAGGAAAAAATTTAGGAATGCTAAACTACTGTCAGGTGAAACCTATCACCAGTTCTCTGCACGGATAGAGACATACTTGGAGAAATGGACTTCTCTGGGGAAAACCCAAGATCTTAAGGAAATGATCCTTATAGAACAATTAAGAGAGTCCATGGCTCCAGACCTGAGAAAGTTTCTCATGGAACAAGGTGCAGAGAGGCTGGGTGAGTTGCTAAATGTTGCTGAAAGGTATCAAGCAGCTCAGGCAGAGGTATCAGGTAATAAAAAGAAACAGGTAGATAATTTTAAGGCACCACAGAACTTTAATAAATTTGATCCTAGAGATCAAAACAAAGGTAAGCACCAGTTTGATAGGTCACGGTATGACAATAAAAATAAAACCTCACAATTCGATGAAAGGAAATATGATGAAAGAAAATCTTTCAACCAAGGAAAGAGATGGTGTAAAAATTGTAAGATGAACAATCATGACACTGACCATTGTAGAAGGAAACCTCCTCATTGTGCTGCTATGACATCTGGAAAAAAGGGAAAAAAGGTCAAACCTGAGGAACTACAGGAACCATATCACCCCCCAGTGAGTGAAGATGTCATCTGTAATGGTGTCACAATAAGGTGTTTATATGATACAGGTTTAGATTATGATTCCGTTGTGAGTTCTCACCTGGTGCAGGCAGATCAATACACCACAGAAACAGTGGAGATTCAAACTGCAACCAAGGATGTAGCTACCATGACACTTCCCGTCGCCCAGATAAAGGTGAAAACGCGATATGTGGAAGGAATCATAAAAGCAGCAGTGATAAATGAGCCAATCTACCCTCTGATATTGGGGTGTAGATATGTCTTCTTGGGGAATCCCAAGAGACCTGTGATATTGGCAACAGTGCAGACCAGATCACAGTCTAAAAAGGAGGAGGATAATCCAATAAATACTCATCCAGATGAGATGAGAAAGGCACAGGCGGAGGACAAAACACTCAAGCCGTGTTTCAAGAAGTTTCCCAAATCTCATACACCTCCAGGCAAGGGAGAATTTTATATGAAGAACAAACTGATTTATAGGAAGGCTGGATCTGAATCCAGTGGTCACGGACAGCTGGTCCTTCCCACTTCATATAGGACTAAAGTGTTGGAACTAGGGCATGCAATCCCCTTCAGTGGTCATATGGGGATCAGCGCAACAGGACAGCGAATAGCTTGTCACTATTTCTGGCCAGGGATAACTGAAGATATCAAACGATATGTAAAATCCTGTCCAGAGTGCCAACGAGTAGCACCTAAGCATTGGACTGCACCAACAACTCTGGGGGAAATGCCCATAGTGGGAACACCCTTTGAGAGAGTTGCCGTGGATCTTGTGGGACCTCTCACTCGAACTAAGAGGAGGAACAGCTACATTCTGACTCTGGTGGACACTTGTTCTATGTGGGGAGAGGCGGTAGCCCTGTCATCGATTGATTCTAAGCATGTGGCAGAGGCATTACTCACAATTTTCACAAGGTTAGGCTTTCCCAATCAAATCTTGACTGATAATGGCTCTCAGTTCAAGGGGAAACTAACAGAAGAAGTTTTCAGGATCTTCCAGGCCAAACACTTCCATTGTAGTGTGTACCACCCCCAAGGGAACGGCCAAGTGGAAAGATTTAATGGCACGTTGATGTCAATCCTGAGAAAGTTGGCACACGAAAAACCAGATACATGGGACCAGTACCTTCACGCCGCCCTCTTTGCTTATCGGGAGGTACCCCATAGTTCAACCGGAATGGCCCCGGCAACATTATTATTTGGAAGGCCAATAAAAGGTCCACTTGTAGCTCTGTTAAGAACGTGGACTGATGAAAAGGCAGAGGAAAATATTACATCCTCATACCAATATGTGAATGAGCTGACCACTCATTTAAAAACTGGCTGGAAACTTGCCAATGAAAATTTGAGACAAGCCAGGAAGAAACATGCTGTCTATGTCAACAGGAAGGCTAAGGACAGAGATTTGGCTGTGGGAGAGAAGGTACTGCTTCTTCTCCCCGGTAGTCAGAATAAGTTACAAATTGGATGGCAAGGTCCATATACAGTTCTAGAGAAGGTGTCTAGAACCAATTATAAGATAGATAAGAAGGGGAAAGAAAAAAATCTATCATGTGAATCTCCTGAAGAAATATTTTGAAAGAGAAAATCAGGAAGAGACACACTTGTTGACCTTGTCCATTGCCATGGAGATGAAAAAGGAACCACTTTCATCATTTGAATATCCATTACACCCCTGTGAGACAGCGGCACAGGTGAAAATCAGTACACATTTAACGAAAAATCAGAAAGAGAGAGTGCAACAGGTTCTAGATAATCATACAGAGGTGTTAACGGACCGACCGGGGCATACAAACTTATTGGAATATGATATGAAACTGATAGACCCCACACCTGTCTGTATGAAACCCTATTCGATTCCTTTTGCTAAGGAGAAAGCTTTGAAGGAAGAGATAGACTATTTGTTGAAGGAAGGAATTATTTCACACAGTGAATCTTCGTATAGTTCCAGTGTTGTGGTCTTAAGGAAACCCTCTGGAGAACATAGACTCTGTATAGATTACAGGAGACTGAATGCTATTACAGAAGGACAGGTGGATCCATTGCCGGATACCAATCAGTTGTTTGCCAGGCTAAATAAAGCTAAATATTTCTCAAAAGTGGATCTGAGTAAAGGATACTATCAGATTCCAGTAAAGCCTGAGGTTAGACCATACCTAGCGTTTAGTACCTCAGAGGGACACTATGAGTTTAACAGATTGCCATTTGGATTGAAGAATGCGCCTAGTGTCTTCTCTAGAATGATGAGAAAATTATTGGACCCTCTGAATAATCCATGCATTACAAATTTCATGGATGATATCCTTATAGCAACAGAAACATTTGAGGAACACATTGACTCTCTGAATATGCAGTTTAATAGACTTAGAGAAGCGAATTTAACAGCCCGACCAACCCAATGTTGCGTTGGATGTAAAGAATTAGAATTCTTGGGACACACAGTTTATCAGGGAAACATGACTCCTGACCCCAAGAATTTAGAGAAACTAAAGAAAGCCCCGAGACCACAAACCAAGAAAGACGTGAGGTCCATTCATCTCATTATATGGTTTCTACCAAAAGTATATCAAAAACTTTAATTCCATATGTGCACCGTTAACTGATTTGACACGTAAAGGAAATCCAGATCGAATTACATGGCTACCACAATGTGAATTGGCTTACCAGGAATTGAAGGAAAAGCTTACAAGCAAACCTATTTTGAAACTACCTGACTTAAGAAGTCAAGAATTCATTGTAAGGACGGATGCCAGTAATATTGGGTTAGGTGCGACACTGCTACAGGAATCAGATGCATTGGATGAGGAATTAAGCCCAGTGGCATATGCTAGCAGAAAGTTGAATAAAGCTGAAACCAACTACTCAACTAGCGAAAAAGAATGTCTTGCAGTAATATGGGCGATAAAGAAATTCAACATTTATCTGTATGGGAAGGCATTTAAGTTGCAAACGGATCACAAACCTTTGTCGTTTCTAGCGCAAGCTAGACATGAAAATTCTAGATTACTCCGTTGGTCATTACTGATGCAGCCATATGAGTTTAGCATAGAGTATATATCTGGAAAAACAAATCTGGGAGCTGATTTTTTAAGCCGCCATCCGTGTGATGAGAATCACCGTAAGCTCCAGAAATAATAATAAATTTCTCTATGTGTATATAGAATTATAGACTGACATATAACGTCTGTTTTAAGAGGGGAGAATTTGTCGTGAAACATTCTAAATCCACATATATAAATTAAAAGGTAAATGTAAAGCCTAACAAATAAATTCAATAAAAGGAAAGAAGAATGGTAAAGAACAGTGCTGTCACAATGACTGTAGTCGAAATCCCCCTTGGTTTTCTACTTCGTCTGCAAATTGTAACGTTTCCACGTTGATAGTAAAGCCTATAGCAGCATACACGCGTTTCCACAACACAATAAAACGTGTACTGCATTTCTAAGAAAACCTTGAGATACGCACGCTGATTAATGACCTAAATTAATACTAACATTAATTACACTACGTTAACATAAACGGAAAGACAGATGAACTTAGGATAGAAAGAAAGGGAGGGCTGAAAGCAGGAACGCATGCAACACTAAACCGCGTCTCGCGATATACAATTAATGCCACCCCCAACGCGTAAGGCCAGAAGCACTAAATTTTTTTCAAATGGACAGTGATAAAAAACACTACCCATACGAGGTACCCAGACACCACATCGATCGAAGTGAACGGGAGGTAGAAGAAAATGCACATTTTGAACGCAGCCACCTCGCTCCCTTAAATTTATATAATTGGGTTCCTTAGGACTTGCTGACCAAGAATATGTTAAACGTTACGCAAATAGTCTAGGAATTAACAAATTATAGCCAAAAGAAAATAGTGAGGGTGTCAGACAACACCAAATAATAATCGCACAGTGGCATGTTTTGACACCACTATTTTACGGGAAATGGGCCACCATGTAAAATCCTATTTGATTGGATAGAAGTAAATGTAAGGCTAAACACGATTAGTCGGGCTACAAATACTATTTTCTGTTGTTAGGGGAGACGGAAGGAAGGGTACTTTTTTTCAAACGCTTGTGTAAACATGGCCCGATTGGTTAGACCCGCCAATATAGGCAATTAGGAGCGTCAGTTCAGTACCACATGTTAAAATAAACTTACTAAGAAACAGTGCGTTGAGAGCCAGATCATATTTTTCTAAATAAAAGTCTGGGACAGAGGCAGATCGGAATTTGTGCCATTATTCATCGCCAGTCAACGTATCTGTGTATTATTTCCATGAATTGTGGTAAGCTTGATATATTCAATATCTTTTTAATGAAAATTTAATGTAAATTGATAAATTATGTCTGTATATGTGTGTGGTTCAGTAGCGAACATGAGGCAAGGCCTATATAGTGCTCCAACTTGAACAGAAGGTGTCGGAGAAAAGTAAAACTGCATGGAATTGCCAAACAGTACACTGACACCTATCTTATTGACTAGAAGGAACTAATGCTGGAATTGCAGAGGCGTAGTAACCATTTAGGAGGAGAATACGGGTGTAAATTGTTTCAGATGAAGCTAGCAGTTGGCCTAACGCTCTGAACTCAGTGTTTGTTATGTATTGTGTTCAGTATGGAAATAGATTATAAATTAGTTATGAAGTAGGAGGTACAACCTTCTTGTTTCAGGGACCGTGGTCCTAAGTTATTGAAGCAGCACCTGGTCTGAGTTTTGCTGAATCCAGAGGCTGACAGCATACTCCTTGGTCCAGATAGCGACCAGTGAGGTGTCTCCAGAACACAGGAAGCAATCGAGCAGAGGAGTCTTTTCCTGCCGCCATCACGAAAGATAAGCTTCTGTGGCCAGAGGAGCTCAACATTATGTGCCCCCTCAAAAATTGACATTTTGTTAAACACAGAGGGAAAATTAATTGGTTCAAATGACAGGAACTGTGAACTTTTCCCAATACTATTTCCCCGATTATCAAACACTTGAAGTCATGATGAAAAACAACAACCAAGCTTGAACAAAACCAGTATTACCTCATATTACTACTGCACAAATTACACACATAGAATACTAATAATAAACTATGTCAATACAAAGTTCATATATATAACCTGTGTACATAATACTTGTAATTACATTTGATTGTGATTCCTGGTTCACTGTGTAGTTGAATCAGGATATCCATTATTGACTAGAATTAATACATACAGGGATGTAGGATAAAGAGAGAGGGATAGTACCTCACGGTGAGAGACAGCCATGTCCTTTTTAGGATAGTCAGGATCCTATTTGGTTCTCCTCTCTTTGTCTAGCTCATGTATGGCTCCTAGAATACCGCTTGTGTACGGCGGTGGCCACAATCCGGGCAACAGTCTTGGCTGACTGGCTAAACTACATGGGTGGAGTAGGAGCAATCTTACTCAAGGGAATGTCCATCCCTAGTACACAAAGACTGAGACGGTGAGTGAGGCGGAGGAATCTGAGAAGATCAACGGCTCGCAAAGCGAAACAGCAAAGTGTGTGGCGCACTAGAGGCATGTCGGACATAGAAAAAGACAATGGCTAGCCACCGTGGAAGAGATTGGGGCCTTACCACGTACTTCCTACAGAAAGTAATGGAATCACAACAACAAGATAAGAACCGATATGTAGAGAACTCTCTGTCCCCTGGGGAAGAATCTACTGTACAAATTAACAGGGAAGAGGCAACTCCTCTAATGAGTAAGGAAGTACATAATGACGAGTGTTCCTTAAATTCTGTTGAAAGGGAGCATTCTGAGAAAGACCACCTAAAAACTAGTAGGAGAAGCCTAAAAATAGGAACATGGAATGTTAGAACTTTAAACGGAGAAGGAAAGCTGGACAATCTTATATTAGAGGCAACCGACATGAAACTCGATATACTGGGAGTTGCAGAGGCAAGACTTTTGGATACAGGCTACATAACAAGAGACCAGTACACGCTTATACACTCAGGAGGAGAAAAAACACGAAAGAGGGGTAGGAATGTTGATAAAGAAGGAGTTAGAAAAATACGTATGTGGATACTGGACACACAATGACAGAATGATGTTACTAAAGATGAGAGCAAAGCCATTCGACATATCAATCTTACAAACTTATGCACCAACTAAAGATTACAGCGAGGAAGAAATAGAAGAATACTATGAAGAGCTACAACACACACTTAAACCAGTCAAATCTACAGATGTGTTGATAGTAATGGGTGATATGAATGCAAAAGTAGGAAAAGGAAAATACAAGAAAAATAGTAGGACAGTATGGATTAGGGACAAGAAATGATAGAGGAGACAGACTTATCCAGTTCTGTGAAGAAAACCAGCTGGTCATATGTAACACCTTTTTTGAACATCACCCAAGGAAATTATACACATGGAAAAGCCCAGGAGATGTAACACGTAATCAAATCGACTATATCATGATAAAACATAGATTTAAGAACAGTGTCACAAGTGCAAAGACACATCCTGGCGCCGACATAAATTCAGATCACAATCCAGTTGTCATCAAAGTAAATATAAAGCTGAAAAGAGCAGGAAACAGAAGACAGGAGGAACCCCAGATAGAAATATCAGCGCTGAAACAACCAGATATAAAAACAGAAATATTTAATCGAAGTCAAAAATAAATACCAACAGTTATTGACAGAAAGCATGGAGCAGTATAGAAGAGAAAACCCAGAAGAAAAAGCAACCGCAAAATGGGAATGCTTAAAAACAAGCATACAATCAGCAAATGCAAATTTACCTAAAAAGGAGTCTAAGAAAAATCAAATTTGGATGACAGATGACATCTTGAATAAAATGGCAGAAAGAAAGAAAGCAAAAAATACTCCAGAATATAAAACAATAGACAATGACATACGTACTATGTGTAGAGAAGCAAAAGAACGGTGGATAGAAACAAAATGTAAGGAAATAGAAGACTTGGAAGCGAAGCACATGACAAGAGATATGCATGAAGAAATAAAGAAATTATCAAATCGGTCGCGGTTTGCACAAGGAGGAAGCTGTATCAAGAACAAAATGGTGTAATATTACTTGATGAGAAAGACATATCAAACAGATGGGCAGAATACGTAAAAGAACTATTCGAGGACAACAGAGGTAAAAAACCATCACCAGATTCTAATGAAGGCCCACACATTCTCAGATCAGAAGTAGAGAATGCCATTCATATGATACAAAAAGGAAGATCAGCAGGCATGGATAACATAAACATTGAAATGATAGAAGCTCTGGAGAGCTTTGGTATAGATACAATCACAGAAATATGCAATGATATATACAATACAGGATATTTACCACACGACATGAAGACATCAGTTTTTATAACATTGCCCAAAAAACCAAATGCAACAGAATGTTCAGACTTCAGAACAATCAGCCTGATGAGTCATGCAATTAAGATACTGCTCAAAATCATACAGGAAAGAATAAAAAGTAAAGTAGACAGCGAAATCCAAGAAGAACAGTTTGGTTTTAGACGGAACAGTGGAACAAGAGAGGCAATATTTTGCCTAAGAAGATTAGCAGAAAAATATACAGAGGTCCAAAAAAGTATGTATATGTGCTTCATTGACTATAAGAAGGCTTTGACAGAATCCATCATGAGAAAATAATTGAATGCCTCAAAGACATAGGTATTGATGGAAAAGATATAAGAATACTCAGTAACCTTTATTGGGAGCAAACTGCCACAGTAAGATCGGGAAGGAATTATTCACCATACATAGACATAAAAAGAGGTGTCAGACAAGGTTGTGTGCCTATTTAATTTATACACCGAAAAAATTTTCAAACAGATACAGGAAATACCAGGACTGAACATCAGTGGAAGATCAATAAACAACCTTAGATATGCAGATGATACCGTGTTGTTAGCTGAAAGCGAACAGGAGTTACAAGAACTAGTGAAGCAAGTGAACAGTATAAGTCATGAATATGGACTCGACATTAATATTGAGAAAACTAAAACTATGATAAATTAGCAAAACAGACGATAAACCCACATTAAAGATAAGCGTAAATGGGAAAATCCTGGAACAAGTCAAGAGCTACGTATATCTTGGTTATATAATAACAGAAGATGGCAGATGTGAAACAGAAATCAAGAAGAGAATAGGAATGGCCAAAGCTACATTCAACAACATGAAACATATACTGACATCCAAACAGTTATCTCATAAATTAAAACTGAGAATCATAAAGTGTTATATATATTCTGCATTTCTGTATGGTGCAGAAACATGGACGATGAATAAGCATTTGGAAGAAAGAATTGAGGCTCTTGAAATGTGGATATATAGAAGAATGGGGCGTATCTCATGGAAAGAGATGAAAACAAATAAGGAGGTCCTAGAAAATCTAGGTATGAAAAGAGAACTAATGAGAGAGGTCAAAGTTCGGCAGCTAAAATACTTTGGCCACATAAAAAGGCATAACACCTTGCAGAAGACCATAACAGAAGGGAGAGTTGAAGGTAAACGTGCAAGGGGAAGACAGCGCTATAAGTGGGAAGATAACATCAAGAGATGGACGGGAAAGAGTCTGTCAGAGTGTACCACCAAGACAAGAGACAGAAGACGTTGGAGATCCATTACAGCCAACCTCCGTTGTGGAGATGGCAACTGATGATGATGATTTTTAACCTTAAACACTTGACTCATTTAAGATAGTCTTATAGAGCGTTATATGTGTGTGAGTGTCACAGTGTTGTGGAATAAATTAAATTGTTTATCTGTCTGTTGTTGTTGGGACTTACACTTCATCATTTTCATAACCCTAGACATTTAACGTAGTCATCACAATATTCCAGAATAATTCTGACTGAGGTATAAATGTGGTAGCAAGTAAGGTTATCTGTAATACACCATACTTATTAGATCCAGATACCTTCACAGCTGATCTCAGTCAGTACACTAAGTCCCCTATAAATATTTATAACATCCCACTTTACCACATATATTACACCTTATGGGTAGTATTGTCTTCTAATAAACAAATATTATCATTTTATTTGTCAACTGTCCTTTCGTCTATTTTATTCTTCTAAGTTTCACTTTCGCCATCTCCAGCCCTACACATTAGTGGGTATTTTTCAAATTTCCAAGTTAGCCGTAATTTTTCTTTTCTTTTAAATCCACCACCGTTTTCCCTCTCTCTCTCTCGTTCGTTTCAAAATGAAGCAACGCGTTAGGATTTCATCAGAAAATACTACCACTGTATACAGGAAATGCGAGCTTGTCTGTGTGTTTATACTAACGTCTCCCTATCTAAGTGGTTATACATTCAAACTGCGCTACTAATGAACGGGGTGGGCACGTGGTTAGTAGTGGATTTGCACCGCTTTTCCAAATCTGCTAGTAGCAAAGTCACACATTTTCGTTACAGTAAGTGATGCCTAGAACCACTGTCACACGTCGTTCTATTAATAATTTCTCTCCCTCCGTCACTCCTCCGTTTGTCTCTCACTCTTTCTTGGAACGAACACGCCTAGGCTATCAAACTGTTATAGTTAATTTCAAGGACGGAGTATGAAAAAGCTTGTAATATTGAGAGATGATATCATTCACTTTGCGTTAAGGTTTTCTCAAAACCTGCGCGACTGCGGGCGATGGCGAAGACGTTAAGCACAACTCCCCTACTTTATCTCTATAGTATTTGGATTTTTATATTAATCTATAATATTTTATCTATTTGATCGGGGTATCAGGGTTCTTACTACATGGTCGATTCCGGTAGGTCACCTGTGGATTCACAATTCTCTCCCCCCCCCCCCCCCCCATCTTTTATTAAGGTGAATTCTGGAGGCATAGGCTATTTCACCTTAAGAGGCCCCCCCCTTCCTTTGGGAAGAGGGGTAAACACTGTTTTACCATACATACTAGGCTGAGGAGAGATCCTCCTGTGAGGTGAGGCACGAACCAAATGGTCCTACTAGTCCATTCTCTTGTTAGGATCGCCTATAAGGATGTTGTTTTTAACTGAACTTTTAGTAACGCGATGTCATTTGACTGGTTTTGTTGTTATAATTGTTAGAAATTTGAAATTATTTGATTTTCTTTACAATCAGTTTTTTTTTAATTGTACAGGTGGGCCGACTCCGATCAAGAGATGCCACTCTCAGGACACGTGATTCTAACTGCCAGGGGTTGGGTACAGGCCCCGCCCACTGACAAGTACAGTGTTGTGTGTAAGCGACAAATACCTGACAACCGATTGGCTGTTATCAATTTGTGTCAAGCACATCCGGAGGCTAAATTTGTCACTTTCAGGTTTGTTGATCAACATTTTGCACATTACATAAACAATGCGTTTTGCTCATATCTCTGGCTGCTCATACAGCTGTGGTTGGAAACTAGGAGAAAATTACCCTGATAGTGGTAATTTCAATTTTTTTAAAGGGGGCGGGGAGCAACTACGGTTACGCGGTAGCTCTACTTCGTTCCCCCCTCCCCCCCCCCCCTCCCCTACCCCCAAGATTGTGGCTTTTACTTTATCTTCGGTTGTTGCATCTCGAGATTGAAAGGATTAGCCTATCTGTAAGAGGTGTGCTTTTCAGCATTAGCTGTGATAAAAATGAAAAAGGAAAACAGACACAACCCAGAAAGCAACGTCAGATGTACACTGGCTCAACACAAGCGGCAGTCTGAAGAAATGATCTATAATTGTAAGTGTCATTCTAGACTAAGATTAGAATTATATTTTGTAGTTTTACTCATTTTCTCTTGTACATAAATAATAACATCTGGCTTTCTATTAGGTTTTTTTCTCCGTCAATATAACTAGAAGTTCCTGAAGTCTGGGGTAAAGGTGATGTACCAAGCTTTGGACAAGGGGTAGTTTTAATACTAGTTGGCGACTATTAGCGTGGGGCAAGTGTGGGGGTTCACATTTTTTTCTGGCAATTTCTGTGAAAAGTCAACCGTAGAAATTCCCACACCTTTATTTTTAAAATAATTTCGTGACCTCCTATTTTTTTAGCCCTTATCCGAGAAGGCTAGGCAATTGATCTTACTATCCAGGAAGTCGGGAGAGGGTATGGCATCATTAGGACCCACTGATTCTGAAAACAAAACTCCATCATTTATATTCCCTGCACTGGGAAGCCAACCAGTTACCTTTAGAATTAGAGCCGGACGCCTTACGTCCGGTCGGAGTGGTAAAGTGTAGTACAATATATTAGAGTAGAGTAGTCCAGTTGAAAGCAGCATTATATAAAATGAAATGTATTTTACGTAACAACATTTTGTCAGTGGCAGCAAGAAAGAGAGTTCATCAATCGTTACAAGAGGCTTATGCAAGCCATGCTGCAGATACAGAAAGAAAAAGTATTGCCTCAATCGAAGTGAGCTATCGAAACATCGGAAGATGATGCTGCTTTAGGCCGAGATGTAGATACAGAAAGAAAAAGACTGGCCTCAATGGAAGCGAGCCACCGAAACGTCGGAAAATGATGCTGCTTTAGGTCGAACAAGACGCTGGCTTCAGTCGAAGCGAGTCAACGAAACGCCAGAATAAGCTAAATTACGTCGAACTGCAGGTGCAGAAAAAGCAAGACTGGCGTAAGTCGACACCGAGCCACAGAAACGCCGAAAGACGTTACATTACGTCGAGCTGAAGTTTTTGATTAATAGCAAAGATGTCATGCTTCACATTGAGACAAAGGATCGTCTGACGATGCTGCATTACTTTGTACTACAGATGCCGAAGTTTTTAGATATTGTCATGAATCGCCTAATGACATTGTCGAGAGGAGACCAAAAAAGTATTCAGTGGGGTACTGGAAGATGAGACAGGTTTGTATTTCAGAGCTAGCATTTGCCGACGATGTGGCCCTGATTGCTAGGTCTGCGGTACACCTTCCGACCTGCAGGTCTGGAGGAAGGGGCTGGAAAGGAGAGCGATGGTTACGGCGGCTCCAAAACATAAACGTTGGTGATCGGAGAACGGGGCATCATATTTTACTGGGAGAACAAATCCTAGAGCAGGTCGGTCACTTTAGATGCCTTAGATCTGCCATGGACTGGAGGGGAGGCATCAGGGAGGAGTTGGCTACCCGAAGAGCGGCAGCTGGGGTATTTTTTGAGGCATTAAATAAAGGATTCTTCAGCAACAGAGAGATTGACAAGAGGACGAAGATGGCTATGTACCGCTCCACCTATGTAAAAATCTTGACATGTGGATGCAAGTTATGGGCAATGACTACAACTCACAAAAGCCAGCTCCAAACCTCAAAAATTAGGTATTTGAGGAAGGTGGTTGAAGTAACATGAAGAGGCATTGTCCGCAACCAGACGATGCGGCATGGCCTCAAAATCTAGCCCCTGTATGTAGACCCAATTAGAACCGTCTCAACTACGATGGTTTCAGCATGTATGCAGAATTGGAGAAGATCGGCTACCGCGACAAATATGGGAAACGAAGATCAAGGGATCGAGACCAGACCTCTAGGACGACCAAGAGTTCGCTGGGTGGACAACATTAGACAATCCCTGTATGACCGAGGACTAGATTGGAATAAGGCCAGGAGGAAGACCACCAATATAACAGTACGCCGTTCTCTCTTGCAAAGCTCTACAACCCAGGGTAGAAGAAGAACGACTAAGTAAGTAGTAAGTAAGCCATGAATCGCAGCAGAACACTGTAAAGTGCCAGATAGCGGTTCATTACGTATTTTCAAAATATCACTGTTTCCAAACCGGGATAAATTCCATAAAAAGGTGTCCAAGCTGGTAACTGTGGCCAGATGGACGATGAACACCAGTTCTGCCACTCATTAAGTTTTGCTTCCGAAGATCAGTCGCACAGATGGATAGCGTAGGTTGTATGAGACCTTACATCTTCTAAATTTATGGCCAAATCGTTCCATTAGATCTGTATTACTTCTCGCCATGTAATTTTTGAACGGTTGCCCCATGGCTTCATATTGAATGCATCCAGGTAATAGCTACTACACAGATCTAATGACGGTGACCTGTAATATAAATGTATAAAATGGCCAAAGTAGAAATAGTGCCGTCTCTAGGTTATGTAACAGAAAAAGCACACAGTAATTAAAAAACCCGTCAGTGTTCACGAGTTACTTACAAGTTTATAAATATTTTGCTTATAATTTATGTGACAGGCAACTTCTGTTTTTGCTTTAGAGATGCACACTATTTTTATGCGTTATCATGTAATACTAATTCACATATGACATGCTTAATAAAAAGCAAAAACTACCAAATATTAAAGTCACCAACTAACTCTGTAGCTCGTGTCTACAATGCGTCGTCTGCAGTTTTGACTGTTAGCTTCGCACCAAGCCGTCTTATAGCAGTCATCATCATCAGCTGCCATCTCCACAACGAAGGTCAGCTATGATAGATTTCCAACATCTTCTGTCTCTTATCTTCATGGTGCACTATGATAGATCTCCAACATCTTCTGTCTCTTATCTTCATGGTGCACTATGATAGATCTCCAACATCTTCTGTCTCTTATCTTTATGGTGGACTATGATAGATCTCCAACATCTTCTGTCTCTTATCTTTATGGTGGACTATGATAGATCTCCAACATCTTCTGTCTCTTATCTTCATGGTGCACTATGATAGATCTCCAACATCTTCTGTCTCTTATCTTCATGGTGCACTATGATAGATCTCCAACATCTTCTGTCTCTTATCTTCATGGTGCACTATGATAGATCTCCAACATCTTCTGTCTCTTATCTTTATGGTGCACTATGATAGATCTCCAACATCTTCTGTCTCTTATCTTTATGGTGGACTATGATAGATCTCCAACATCTTCTGTCTCTTATCTTTATGGTGCACTGTGATAGATCTCCAACATCTTCTGTCTCTTATCTTTATGGTGCACTATGATAGATCTCCAACATCTTCTGTCTCTTATCTTTATGGTGGACTATGATAGATCTCCAACATCTTCTGTCTCTTATCTTTATGGTGGACTATGATAGATCTCCAACATCTTCTGTCTCTTATCTTCATGGTGCACTATGATAGATCTCCAACATCTTCTGTCTCTTATCTTCATGGTGCACTATGATAGATCTCCAACATCTTCTGTCTCTTATCTTCATGGTGCACTATGATAGATCTCCAACATCTTCTGTCTCTTATCTTTATGGTGCACTATGATAGATCTCCAACATCTTCTGTCTCTTATCTTTATGGTGGACTATGATAGATCTCCAACATCTTCTGTCTCTTATCTTTATGGTGGACTATGATAGATCTCCAACATCTTCTGTCTCTTATCTTTATGGTGCACTATGATAGATCTCCAACATCTTCTGTCTCTTATCTTTACGGTGCACTATGATAGATCTTTTCACTGTCTTCCTCTTGCACGTTTGTCTTCAACTCGTCCTTCCACTATGATCTTCATTAAAAGGTGTTATGTCTTTTTACAAAGCAACAATATTTTAGCTGTTGTGGAACAAAGGATTCTCGAGTTGTAAAATTAACGTTTTCTTTAACGCCATGGAAACGTTTTCTAATAAACCACCTTACAATGACGTAACCTAAAGCAGTAATTAAAACTATTTTTCTGAAAATGTATAACATAACTAGTGTAAAAGTTGCATCCCTTAGCGTTAGTGACAGAAAAATCTGGTATTTTATATATATTGATAATTCCGTTCACATTCCCCCCCCTCTTAACGTGTAGTTATCGGGGGACTCTGTAAACGAATGTGGCCACTGCTCCATCAGGCATATTGTAATATGCTACTAATATAAAGTTGTACTGGCGACCTCATCATGTTAAACAAACTGCTACAGAACCACTGCTAAAAAGCACGAGGACTAAGACGCAGGTTTCCTGAAAGGTAACTAGCTGTAGTAATCGCCCAATGTTCCGTAAGGATGGGACAAAGGAAATAAATGAATTCAGTTTACCTGAATTGAGTTGGCCACACATTTTTACGAAATGGCCACTGGTGGTCAATGGCCAATGAGTTATTCAAGGCTTCCTTAAAGCTATATTTTTCTTCTTTTCTGCTTGTGCTCGTATTTTGCGTCAGTCCGAGTGTATGGGTATACCTCATTACTAAAAATAAACCACAGTTGTATATAACGAGAACTTGATACTTCTTACACTCACAGACATGCCTCCAGGTCGTGCTACTACTACTACAGTACTCCTTTGACCTTCCCTGCCGCTCAAGCCGTTTGTCACAGGTCCAGCAGCTACGTCTTTATTCCAGAGACCGTTCAAGAGCAGGAAGACCTAAGAAGTACCCTGTTAATAAACTCGCTGTCCCCGACAGTTTGGCTCGGACTGAAGAAGTTGGACAATGGTCTACGGGTCTGGGTGTATCAGAATGAATCAACAGTAAGTTGTCATAGACAGTTCAGTACACAGGCAGGTGGAGCTGTGTGGATTATTAGCTCAATTTTGAGGCCTTGGGTCTATTTCTTGAGTTGAGTTTTGTGAGCAGATGAAAGAAGTTTAAAGACAACACATAGACCTACCAAATAAACCATTATCAATACCCTTTAGCTCCCCAAGGAGCATAGACCTTCAACAAACTGATGCCAAATCCTCATGTCCCATGCCATCATCACAAGGTCTTTCTATGTTTTACTCATAGCTTTAATTTATGTTTCCAGTTCTCTTCTCCACATTTTTTATATTTCATCTTTTACCCTGATGAACTTTTTTTTTTCAGAAGCAGTGGTCCTTATGATATCATACTCTCCCCCCATCCCTCCCCCCTCTATCGGAGATCGGATGCCTAGCCTTCTCCCATAAGGGCGAAAAAAAAGGAGGTCCTGTGTGCAAGTTGCGCACGTTAAAAATCCCGCGGCAGCTGGAAATCGTAAAGATTAGGCCTGTCAGGCCGCTGCCCTGGCAAAATTTAAGAATTAGAAACCTACTCACTGTGGTAAAGTGGGATGATATAAATATTTATAGGGGTCTTAGTGTACTGACTGAGATCAGCTGTGAAGGTATCTGTATCTAATATGTGTAGTGTTTTACAGATAACCTTACTTGCTACCACATTATACCTCAGTCAGAATTATTCTGGAATATTGTGATGACTACGTTGAATGTCTAGGGTATGTATATGATGAAGTGTAAGTCACAACAACAACAGACAGATAAACAATGTAATTTATTCCACCACACTTGACAACACTGTGACACTCACACACATTTAACACTCTATAAGACTATCTTAAATGAGGCACTGGTAAAGTTTCAAATATAAATATGTATTAATTACTTTCACTAATATATATGTCCTGATTCAACTACAAAGTGAACCAGGAATCACAATCAATTGTAATTACAATTTATATGTACAGAATTTATCAATATGAACCTTGTAGTGACATATTTTATTAATATTATCCTATGTGTGTCAGTTGTGTAGTAGTAATATGAGGTAATACTGGTTTTGTTTTTTCAAGCTATGTTGTTATTTGTCATCATGACTTCAAGTGTTTGTTTATCTTGGAAATAGTATGGGGAAAAGTTCACAGTTCCTATCAATTTAAACACTGTATTTTCCCTCTGTTTTATTATAAAGTCAGATTTTGAGGGGGGGGGGGGGGGGGCATAATGTTGAGCTCCTCTGGCCACAGACGCTTATCTTTCGTGATGGCGGCAGGAAGAGACTCCTCTGCTCGATAGCCTCCCTGTGTTCTGGAGACACCTCACTGGTCACTATCTGGACCCAGGAGTATGCTGTCAGCCTCTATGTTCAGCAAAGCTCAGACCAGGTGCTGCTCAATAACTTTAGGACCACGGTCCCTGAAACAAGAAGGTTGTACCTCCTATTTCAGAACTAATTTATAATAAATTTCCAGACTGAACACAATACATAACAAACACTGAGTTCAGAGCGGTAGGCCAACTGCTATCTTCATCTGAAACAATTTTCACCAGTATACTCCTCTCTAATGGTTACTACGCCTCTGCAATTCCAGCATTATTTCTTTCTAGTCAATAAGATAGGTGTCAGTGTACTGTTTGGCAATTCCACGTAGTTTTACTTTCCTCCGACACCTTCTGTTCAGGTTGGAGCACTATATAGGCTTTACCTCATGTTCGCTACCGAACCACACATATATACAGACATAAATTATCAATTTACATTCAGTTTTCATTAAAAGATATCAAATATTTCAAGCTTACCACAATTCATGGAAATAATACAGAATTACGTTGACTGGCAATGAATAGGCACAAAATCCGATCTGCCGATGTCCCAGGCTTTTATTTAGAAAAATATGCACTGGCGCTCAACGCACTGGTTCTTTAGTAAGTTTATTTGAAAATGTGGTGCTGAACTAACGCTTCAAATTGCCTATATTGGCGGGTCTAACCAATCGAGCCATGTTTACACAAGCGTTTGAAAAAAAGTACTCCTACCCACGTTTCCCTAACAACAAAGAATCAATATTTATAGCCCGACTAATCGTGTTTAGCCTTACATTTACTTTCCGCCAATCAAATAGGAGGTAACATGGGGACCTATTTCCCGTACAATGGTGGTGTGAAAATCTGCCACTGAGCGATTCTGATTTTGGGGTTGTCTGACACCCTCACTATTTCTTTTTGGCTATAATTTGTTAATTCCTAGACTATTTGCGTAACGTTTAACATATTCTTTGTCAGCAAGTCCTAAGGAACCCAAATATACAAATTTAAAGGAGCTAAGGGGCTGCGTTCAAAATATGTATTTTCTAGGATAGTCGTGCTTGTTTTTTTATTTTTTATGTTTAGAACCGCCACCTGTCCTGCTGTACTGTCAGACTAATGTCAGGATTTTAGACATAAAACAGTAGAATGTCATGTTTCCTAATAAGCGTTTTTCCGGTTTTTAAAGACTAACTCTCGTATGGGTAGTGTTTTTTATCACTGTCGATTTGAAAAAAAGTTAGTGCTTGTGGCCTTACACGCGTGATGGTAGTAATTGTGTATCGCGAGACTGTGGTAGTATTGCCTACGTTCCGGCTTTCAGCCCCTCCCTTTCTTTCTATCCTTAGTCCATCTGTCTTTCGTTTATGGTAACTTAGTGTATAAAATGACATGAATGGAATATTAAATATAGGTCAGCTTGCGTATCTCAAGGTTTTTCTTAGAAAGGGAGTACACGTTTTATCGTAGAAAGCGTGTATGCTGCCGTAGGCTTTTACTATCAACGTGAAACGTTACAATTTGCAGACGAAGTAGAAAACAAGGGGGATTTCGAGTACAGTCATTGTGACAGCACTGTTCTTTACCATTCTTCTTTCCTTTTATTGAAGTTATGTGTTAGGCTTTACATTTTCCTTTTAATTTATATATGTGGATGTAGAATTTCACGACACCCACTACAAAATAATATATAGAATGTGTGATTCCTATATACACACATGGGGATTCTCGCTGGTGCTACGGAGTTCGTGCACTGTGCTGAGATCTTCTTCGCGAGATCTAAGGGATGAGATCGGAGCCCTGATGGCGTTGTCCGTGTGCAATGAAGATAGTCCTTAAAACCAAACTAAACCAAACCTTGATGATTCCAGAACAAATACTGCCTTGTAATGCTATATGTAAACAGGTTTTGGAGCCGCGCTGGTAGAATGGTTACCACATTGCGCTGGCGATCTGGTGTTCAAGGTTCAAGCCCGGGCGTGGGCATTTGAAGAGTGTCATCGACCGGGATTTAGACTGAATAACCTGAACGGCTCCTGAGATAAACCCTGTGTGGATGGGAAGGAGCGAAGTTCCTGACCGGGTTGGAAGGCAAGTCCACAGGCTCCCCAGCCTCGCAATAACATGTCATTGGGTCGAAGGGCTGAAAGCCCAAGTGCCGCTGGTTAAGGAAAAAAAATCAACAGGTTTTCCCCAAAGACCAAACAAATGACCAAAGTGATACGTGTGGCAGAGATATTATGATTAAAAGATTTCAGATATCTTTTCTTTTTCGTAGGGTTTTAGACGTAATATTTTCCTTTGATTTCAGAGAGATATATATACTCTGGAAATCGAACTAAATTCATTCAGTACTGCCACAGCTTTAGAGATACAGCTAGCGCAAGTTCTAGAATCACCGTAATAGTAGAGTTTTAGTTTCTCGTGGAGAAAATCTTAGAAGTTTGTGTGAAGGTAAAAATATATGACTAGTATTGTCGAGTGATAGAATTGTTAGTTCGAGTTACATATGACTAGATGTCTGTGCAGAGTGATTAAATGATAATTCAGTTATAATTCTCTAAAGTTTACTGTGTTGCAGTGGATAGCAAATAAATTATAATTTCTAGCTAACTCATTCGGCTATTAATAAATTTTATTACTGCTGGTAACCAGTCAGAGAATAGATTTACCATCTAAATTAATGCACTGATACATCATGAGTGTTGACGAAATATGTATTTATTTCTAATTCATGATGATTGATTTTTGTAAAGATTAGGATTTATTTCACGGAAGTTTTAAACGATGAGACAAGCTCTGAGCTTATAGTTTCTGATTTAAGTTAAATAACCGAAGTGAACATATCCTATTTACGCGTAGGATTGTGTATACTATTAGGGTTGAGTATTTATGTTTTTCTCTTCCTTTTATACAGTATTTTGGGTCAAGCCCTACACCTACCAGCGGTTTTTCAGTATATACGAGAATAACCTAGAAGAAACATTTTGTACGTAAATACGTGGGTTTACAAGTTAAAACCTGTCTGGCATTGTGTTTGCATCCAGAAGGAGACAGAGTACACATCTCACGAACTTTAAGACTAAATGATGTAACTGGGCCTATCGAGCCAGATTATATTCTTCCTTAAATCTCATGTACATTCAGCCCCTGTGGCGAAATTATAAACAGTAACATTTCCGACTTTTGACCAATTGGGATGTGACCAATAATTTTGTATTGAGAGAAGTAACCGACCTGTCATTTCCTAAGTACTGGAAACCTCGAGATGCTGACATTGTGAGCCCATTAAAAAATTTCTTGCCGGAACTGCTTCAAGTGACATAAACAATAATCCTAAAATATAGTTGGAAAGTGAACGCTCCCCGGAAAATTAGATGAAACCTGTATCTGCAGAGCTGGGGTTCATTTTATCAAAAAAGAACACGGATTCATTATGCGTGTGTGTCCTAAAGTTGGCGCCGGAAGGTGCAAGACAGCAAGATTGTAGGTAAGAAAGTACGCCAGTGGCCACTGCTGAATGAATAGAGAGAAAGCAGGAACGAATGATTTTTTCATTATATATTTATGCACCCACTTTGTAATTTCTTTATGCAAGTTTGTTGCTAATGTTGTTTCCTCGTAGAATAGATTAACGTATAAACTCTGTTCTTAACTGTAGAGGGAAATCTTAGACCATAGCGTCTAAATCTGTGACTCTTTGGAGGCTATAGCTTTCTTCTAACGGGATCGTGGGCTCAACAGAGAGGGAAAGGATTACACCTATGGGTCTATTCTTTTAGTTATTCCTTAACTTAGGTGTATGTATATTCATATGTGATTGATATTCTAGATTTATGCTTGTGGTGAATTTTCTTATGATAAATAAAATTTACATAAACTTATTCAAGTGTGTCGGTCAGCTGGTCCCAAAATATCTATATTCCATTGTTATAGTTTTCACGTCTGTGCGTCTAACTGTCGTCACTTATGTGTGAGCGTTTGTGAGTGGATATATATATATATATATATATATATATATATATATATATATATATATATATATATATATATATATATATATATATATATATATATATGTATTCTATTAGACTGTCTGACTAACGAAGTTCTGTTGTAGAGATAGGCTGAAAGAGAGAAGCTTCTCGATTTCAGGGACAGAATCTAACTAGTTTCCACCATCTCACTCGTGAATAAAATCTATTTCTATTATTATCTCCCACTGAGCTATCACCTGTTCTATTTCTATTCAGAAGGGACCAACCCAAGTCTTAATTCTCCTATCACTAATCTACGACAATACGCTGTTTTTTAAGGCCTAGACTCCACGTGAAGCTAAAGGGTGACAATAAGCTTCATCATCTTCTTCTTCTTCATCATCTTCTTCTTCTTCTTCATCTCCTTCTTCTTCATCATCTCTTTCTTCTTCTTCTTCGTAAACTCTCAGACGTCTACTTGAACGTTGTCAAAGGAAGCAGTAGTCAGCTTGAGGCTATCTGCATCTCCTTAGAGCTTTTCTACGTTATCTAAATCCTGTAATAACCTGCTGGTGTTAACCAGTAACAGAATCTCATGCAAGAAGTATTAATAATAGATTTTGATAAATTTGCAGATTATTGATGGACCACGGTTCCCGAACGCCTTTACGTCCCTTCCCTCACACGCTCTGGTCGGGGAAAGTGGCACGCTCATTCCTACACCACCCAACACGGCAGCTTCTTTCATGTGTGAGTCTGAGATAACCGCGGAAACTCTAAGGGCCTTGCTGAGTGTACTGGCTGTAAACGACGTTACAGGTAATACACTTAAGTTGATAAGGAGTGTAAGTACTATCACGTGAGCATTACCTTTTTGTTAATTTATGTTTATTATATTGCGGCGCCTCGTAGATCCCGGGGGTCTCGTATGAGATAGAGAAATAACAGGACGTCTGCTCCCTCAGGTATTTCGTACAAGGCGACTAATTTGAGGTGGTGTATAGGGCTGGCTACTTGATAATGTAAAAGGAATTGCTACAGAAACCACTGCTACAAGATATGAGTTGCCTGGTGAAGAGCTGCGCACGATCTTTGAAGTCTTCGGGTTTTTCCGCTAGAGGGTTCCTTCAGTTATCGTTGCGCAGACTTTATCAAACAAGTAAAATGCGTTGTTAAGGATGACGTCAGAGGAAATTGTGACGTCAGTTAGAGTATGGACGTTGGTTGAGCCGGTAGAAGGACACAGTGTCTATTTTATTTGTGTGCGTATTTCATAGTACTCAGGAATTGTGTTTTTCCGAGGTAAGTTAGCGTCTCAGGTATCCGTGGAGATAAAGGTTAAGCATACGCAGTTTAGCTGCAGTTTATATTGGAAAAGGCCGACAACGGAAATTTAGGCAGTGTGAATGACAAGGGCAATGACTGACGATGCTGAACGTGTAATGTCTGGGAGTAAAGCCTGATTGGATGTGTTTGCAATTCGCTCTATGGCAAATTATTATATGGAATAAACCTTTGGATCGTCCTGGCCACTGAATCCTTGTTGTGTAAATCTGTACGTCAGTCCATCCTGTGAGACGTGTCAAAACATTAACGGTCAGGGTTTCACAACAATGCCTAATGCATACCTTCTGCAATGCGATTAGATGTAGTGGTGAGTCCAGAGGTCCAGAAGGAGCGAAAATACAATTATGATGATGATATTAATGGACATGTTTAAAGTGCAATAATTGTTTAAGTTAATATTATAATATCTAAATTGTCTCATCTGTCGCGTAGAGTAATGTTATGTTGTGATTCGTCTACTCTTGTCCGAGAAATACTCAACAAAGGAACCATAAAAAGTAAAAGGTATTAAAGTGGGATTTCTGATGACAACAAAATGCAACATTATTTTTCCCGGGACATTTTACTGATTAACATAAGTAAATGTTATCTTTACTCGTGCTAAAAAAAATATACACACAACAAAAAACAAACCAAATAAATTAAACGAAACATAAGCAGGTATTTTCATTTCTCTCTTGATGTTTTCTAAATTTCATTTGATTCGAGTGTCCTGAAAATGAAAATAGAGCGAGATCTGCAGAGGATGTGTCAAGAATATCAACTGGCGAACATTACATTAACCACGTGAGATACTCGGATTTAACAGATTCTATATTCAAAGTATCTTAATTTTAAGTTGCTTAAAGTAGTTTGACGACGGTCTGGTATCACTTGTAACATATAACGCTCACTACCAAAGGAACTGGCATTACTGTCGTTCTCTTAATACATCTTTTAACCTAAACAAATATAAAATAAAAAGCAAATATTGGCAACAAACAGCAGCTACAAGAACTGACAACCAAATGAGACAATATCAGTAGATAAAACAGGGTGTCAGGCAGGGATGTTTGCTGTTATCTGATCTTTCTGCACAGTGGAAATAGAGTGAGATCTGCAGAGGATATGACAGGAATATCAACTGGCGAACATTACATTATCCACTTGAGATACTCGGATTAGACATATTAATGGCCAAAAAAAGAGTTACATGACATTATTAATTAATAGTGATAGAAAGTAAAAATATAGACCGTAGCATCAATTTAAAAAAATGAAAACAGGCAGAAAAAAGGTCATATAAAGAAAACGGACTTCTAAAAAATGCTTCTTTTTCTTTCTTTTGTCCTTAGCCGCCGACTGTCAAAGCAGTCAGTGGCAATCACGCCTGGTGGAGTCTTGTAGGGTAGCAACATAAGAGATTTTCTTATTTGTTCTTAATTATTTACTGATTGCTCACGACAAGATAGGCTCTATTTAAGACCGAAGTGCTCTCTGGTTTACCTCCCTCGACAGGGATTTATTGCAAAAAATACTTTTCATTATATGGGACTGCTTTTGCTTGGGATATTATATATTGAACTTTTTAGATTCATCTTTCATCATCATCTTCTTCTTTCGTTCGCTTGAAATATATTGTCTATATCTGCAATGTTGTTTCTTGTATAAACGTCACAGTCTTTTGTAGTTCATACAGAGGTCCGTACAGTTTTGCTTCCAGTGTTGTTTCTCTGGGCCAGTGGGTTTGCCTCAATATATCATATTTGGGGCAGTCTTGAAGTATGTGATCTGCAGTCTGGGGTGCCTGTCCACATGTACACATGGCCGAATTGCTAATCTTAAATTTTGTATACATGTGGCTGCGGAGTCGGTTGTGTCCTGTTCTGAGGCGCAGAATGACAATTTGTTCTGATCTGTTCATAGCTTGGTAATCGTTCTGTGTTGGCGTTGGTGGCTTTCTGATTTATTTGATCATCTTTTTCTTCTGATGGTACGTAACTGGTACATCCGGTTGCTCGTCTGCAGCACCTTCTTTAGCCAGTCGGTCTGCTCTCTCTCTTTTCCTGGTATTTCACAGTGTGACGGTATCCACTGCATGGCGACCTTGCGCTGGTTGCACAGTTCAGACAGTAGGGCTTGTATACCAGGTAATTTTCTGGACTGAAGTGCTTGGAGTGCTGATCTTGCATCTGTCAAGAATACCACAGGCTGTGGACCGAGATTGGTGTTCAACAGTTTCTTATTTTCTTGGTTGCCACCTTGATTGCCTGGATTTCTGCATCATAGTTGTTACAGAATTTCTCCGTTGGTACTCTGACCGTATTCCTAGTGTTGTTTGGGTATTCTATGTACACTCCTGCTCCTCCATTCTTTATTGCATTTTCTGCTGACCCATTCATGTATACTCAGACCCAGAGATCCTGCGGGTATTCATCATCCAGGAAACTGAGAGTGACTGTCCTACGTTGCACGCTGTTCTGTTCATCCTTGTCGAGTATTCCTTTCACATTTGTCTGGATGTATACTGGTAGTTCAGGCTCCTCTCTCCAAGGCGATTGTTCTGGCACCGACTTTAGGGGGCTGTCAGCTTCAAGCAAGTCTAAGGTTTGTCTACGAAGTCGTTTGGCCTGGTGGATAAAACTGCTTCTTTTCAATCGCCCTGTCGTACGGAAGGTTAATTGTGTCATTTGGCCCGTCTGAGTATATAGAGTGGATGTCGACAGATACGCGAGAAAGTATAGATATAGATTTTTCACAGGTGGTAGAACTGAGAAAAAAAGATCTGTCTCTGGAGAATTAGGAAATCTCTTCCAGCCTATCCGTACGACTGTACTTTTAGAGCAAGACAGCCCTATCCAGAATAGATAAGTTTACCTACCCACACACCCAGCTATGTGACAACAAAACACACAAACGTGAAAAAACTACGGTTAAATGGGTATGGATCTGACCAACACACAAAGGTAAGTTTCTTTGTAGTTTATTATCATTTAAATTCGACAAAATCAAATATCTAAAGAAAGATCAAATAAAATCAGATTTACATACATATGAAATAGCAGAATAAATGCGCCCTCCCTATGGAGAAAAAGAACCTAAAAGTTAATAACCCAAAGGTCGAAGGTTAGCACTATGTTACAGAGTAGACAGTAAAGTAAACAAGATCCTACTATATGCTACCCAGTAAAGTAAACACGTTTAAGCAAATCCCATGTTGGCAAATTCCCTGAAACAAAGAAAAATACTCCCACACTCTTTCAAACAGTGGCCACTCACTCACTCTCACCTACTCTTGGTGATATCCCTTAGAAATACAATTATCCCTTAATGTATATATTATTTGGTTCACTTCCCAAATTGGCCCCAGTTCATCCTCTAACAAACAAAGACTAGTAAGGTGAACGCCGAATCTGGTGTTTTTGTTTTCTGGATGAAGAAAATGTCACCGCCAATAGTTGATGTAGAAACGTGCTCTTGGGGTTCACAGTTAAAAGAGGAAAATACTTCCAGTATTGGGAAACGTCTGGTTGCTAAAATTTTTTAAATAATGATGATGGTGATAATCCTATCGGAAAACTCTGTTAGAGCTCCGATTCTGCACAGCGTAAAATCTGAATAAATCCGCATGAATACGACTGTCAGAAGTCTGGAACAATAATGTTATTTTGTACAACCCAGTGGGCTGGTAACAATTGGAAAAAGTATCTGGGTTTTGTAAGTCCAGTTAAACTTATAAATTAAAAATGTTTCTCATGTATCTTTGGCAAGTACACGTTTTATAAATGAAAAATCGGTACCGCTCAAACCAAGTAGAGGAACAAGTATCCCAGAAAAACCAAAAGTGAAAAGAAAAAAAAAACCGCTGGACGCTCTTGTGATCAGATCTGCGAAGAATATAAGAACATTTATATAAAAGTATGCTAAACCTATAACTACACACACTGACGGGGACAAGACGATCTCTTCTCCACTCTGTCAGTCCTGATTAAATTTAAACGACACACGGAGTTTCCTTACTCCTATCGGTTAACAAATTCCACTGGCGCTTAGTTCAGGCGGGTCTGAGTTATGTTTAGCTCGCCAGCCCCTACTCACCGGCGTCAGAGTACAATGAAACTTATTATTTAATCTGTCCATACGCGCTGCCTAAACAATGATCGCCTGTCGTTAATAGCTATTAAATTTGTGGGCGTCTGTTAGTCATCGTACGGTATTAAAAAATAGGCACTTATAATAAATACACAAAATGAAATATAGCGTGAATTCTTTACTATCACTATCAGACGTTTTATCCTATAAGTCCAGTCAGCCAAAACCGTATCTTCTCGTGTGAGAAAGCATGTGGCGAAAATTAACAGTTTAATTTAACCTCTGGTATGAAATCGCTACGCGTTATTTTATTTCACAAGGTTTTAACTAGCAGGAAAAATCTAAGTGAAGAATGATGGTAAACGCTAACACTTTTAAAACACATTTGCACTATTTCCTACCAGAAAATCAGAATGAAAAATTCCCCACGAATGCTAATAATACATTTTTCACAATAATGGTTCTAGAACTGCGTTCTTAGAGTATTCAAAAATTCTGAGTGACACTGATGGCAGGTTTAAGAAAACGCAGTTTATATATCATTATATTTCTCTGATCTATAGATGTTGTCAATTTTCGCGCTACTGTGAAAATCAGAAACACGATAAAGATAAAGGCTTACGGTCGGTCTTTCGTCGGCGCTTTCGACAAGCATCAAAAGACTTATTACGTGTAACGGGGTTCTCGAAGGTTTTGTCCACGACTCGACATTAAAGCGTGCTCGGGGAATTTTGGATTTCCTTTCGAAGACTTCAAAAATATTCTGTGTTTTTCACGTGCGGTCTTTCAGGTATCGTATGATTGTTAGATAAGCTCGCGTGAGAAGACGAGGTAAACAAACCTGATTCGCTACCTGTTATGACGGGCAGGTCACGAAAGTTTGTAAACACTTCGTTAGCTTGTGTTCAAAGAAAAGAGGTGGAGACGAAGAATAAGTTTCTGTGAGTAAAGACAGTCAGTAAATACATTGTTTTAGCTATCAAATCATAGAGCGCTACGAGGTTACAAAGACTGTCATTTTACTGTAGGCTCTTTTTCCATTATATGTCACACGCCCCATTGCTAAGTTTTGGAATTTGCCCTTCATTGGATGGCTTGGCATACAGATGAACTTTTCTGCCTGTGTTAGCACTTTCGTGTCTCTGCGTTCTCTCAGTGCTTGTATTCTCCCCATTTTCTCCATCTCCACTATAGGCGTTGATTTCATTGCCCGCGTGATGACCATAAGCGCCTGGTTTTGCACCTTATCTAGCTCTTGTAATGTGGTGTTTGTGCTGCACCACGCAGCTGACCCATATTCCAGGTGTGGTCGTATGCCCTGCTGGTATACTTTACTAAGTATTTTCCCACTGGCTCCCCATGTGGTTTCACTTAGTTTTCTCAGGATGGCTAACTTCCTCCTGGCCTTTGTTGCTGCTTTGTTGATGTGTTGCTTCCATGTCAGCCTATCATCGAATGTAATTCTGAGATAGGTGGGTTCTTTATCTTCTCTCGGGAGCTCTCCATTTATCTTGATGACACCAGTTTTCTGTTTTGAAGAGAGAGTGAAGAGCGTAGTGTTGCACTTATCTGTATTGATGCACTTATCTGTATTGATGCTGACACATCATCTATTTGCCCATGAGGTTACGGCATCTATAGCTCTATGTAGCAGTTTGGTGGCCACTGTTGCGTGCTCATCTATGCACCATATTACCAGGTTATCAGCGTACATTGCCACTTTCATTCCATGTGGTAGTTCAGCAACCAGGTCATTGATGTAGACTAGGAAAAGTGTGGGGGGCAGAACCCCTCCCTGAGGGACGCCATGACGCAGTAGAATTTTCTTACTCTTGAGGCCATCTAGTTGTACTCGGGCTCTTCTGTTATGCAAGTATGCTTCCACCCTTATGTAAATCCTACCATTCACTCTGCAATTTCTTAGTTTCTTCAAAAGCCCTTCTTTCCAAACCTTGTCAAATGCTTTCCTTAGATCTATCCATGCTGCTAGTACCAATTTCTTATCTTGGAACGCATCCTCAATCTCTTGGGAAAGGTAAGTTGCCTGATCTTCGGTAGAGTAACACTGCCTAAAGCCCGCCTGATGTGGCAGAAGAAGGTTTTCGCTTTCAAGGTACCACTGCAGCCTGAGGTTGATGATTCGTTCTATTGTTTTGCAGAGACAGCTTGTAAGGCTGATTGATCTGTAGCTGGAGGCCATGGAGCTGTCTTTCTCTGGTTTTGGGAGTGGTATCATGATTGCTTCCCTCCAGGTCTGTGGAACTCTGCCCAAGTTCCAACAGATATTGAAGATCTGCAGCAGCTTTGTTTTTGCTGCGGTTCCAAAGTTCTTAATCATTTCATTGGGCACTCCATCAACTCCTGGCGACTTTCTCATTTTCAATTTTGATATTGCAAGCTCCAGTTCTCTCAATGTGAGTAGCGCTTCCAGAACTTCAGGTATGGTTCCATCTCGTCCTGCGTTTTGTCGTTTCTCACGAATCTCCTGTTGCTTCTCTGAGCTAACTTCATTGTTATTGCCTTTAGCAAAGGTATCTGCAAAGTGATCAGCGGCCTGTTTTCCTGTGAGGATGTTTCCATCTTTATACAGTGCAATCTTTGAGTTTCTCCCTGCACCCTCTTCGTTAAGTTGTTTTACCAGTTTCCACAGTTTCCTTGTATCTCTTTCAAAGTTCAAGGACTCTGTTTTCTCCTTCCAGCTTCTCCGCTTGGCCTGCAACTTGGTCCTTTGAAATTTGGCCTTAGCATGTTGGATGTTATTGTGATGTTTTTGGCATGGGCTGGTCTCTGTCTGCTTTCGAGATGTTTCCACGTCGTTGTGCAGTTGCTCTAGTTTACTTTTCCAATATGGTTTGTAGTGCTTACGAGCCCCTCTAGGTATTGTTTCACAAGCAGCCTGTAGTATGCATCTGCTGAATTCATCGACTACCTTATTGATGTCTTTGTCTACAGTCAGATCTCTAGCAAGTATACTGGTACGATGCTGGTACATTGTCCAGTCTGCCTTCTTGTAGTTCCACCTAGAGAGAGTGCTGCTCTCCTTGACAAGTTAATTTTCCACAATTAGGAAGACTGGCCAGTGGTCGCTTCTTCCAAGTGGTTTCCCAACAACGCATGTGGTGTTCCACTGCAGGCCTAGTGAGTGGAATGCCAGGTTTGGTATAGAGGTGGTGTGCCATGATCTCGAGTAGAAGGTTGGTGGGTCGATTGGCTCGTTAATCAGGATAAGCCCATTGTCATCCTGCCAGTTTTCAATCTCCTCACCTCTCCTGTCCATGTGACCATAGCCCCAGCTCTGTGAGTGGCTGTTGAAGTCTCCGCTCACAATCAGTCTTTCTTTTCCTGGGAGTGTATCTAGTGCCAGTGGGCAGCCACTCGGACAGTAGTAGTTGAGCAGGTGGAATTCTGTACTTTCTGTCCTGAGATGAAGCATCTGGTATTCCGCCCCCTCCATATATGTTTCAAACTGACCTGCACTGATGTTATTCTTCACGAGTGGCAGTATTCCACCCTTTCGCCTGTCTTTTCGGTCGGATCGATAGCACTGGTAGCCTCTGATTTTGAAGGCTATGTCTTGGTTGAGGTGGGTTTCTTGCAAGCAGCATACATTTACTTGCTCTTCATTCATGAAATTTTCGAGCTCTAATTTTTTGCTGTAGCCGTCTTTTTTTACTGTTGACGCCTTCAGCATTCCAGTGCATTATTTTTAATGGTCTTTACTTTGCTTGGCCAGTAGCTCTATTCTCATGCCTCCTGGTTCTACGGGGTAACTGAGAAGGACCTCCAGCAGTAAGGGTTGGGCTCTTTTGAGACAGAGGGCCCGGTACTGCACCTGCCTGGGAGTCCGTCACAGGGCGAGTGCCCTTAAGTTTTGTAGATATAGGCATATTTCCATTGCGTGTGTGCGTGGCATCCTGATTGCTGTGGTGCGCCTTTTGGCTTATTGCCTCCGTCTTCAGCACCTTGACTTGCTAGGGCAGACTGTGGTCTTGCTCGAGTGTAGGAGGGCCTGGCCAGTCTTGGTTTTTCGGCCGCTGGTGGCTGTACTTGAGAACCATCTCCACGTCAAGGAGCTGGCCTCGATGATGATCTTTCAACTGATCTTATTAATTTGCCTAGATCTTTGAGTCTTTTGAGTTGTTTCGAAACTGTCCAGTTTATTTCGGTTAGGCATTTTTGTAAACAAACAAAGAACTGCTTACCCGGAGCAACCAAGAGAACATGCACACCATCCTAGCTATAGTCCGTTCGGAAATTCGTGCCCACATAAAGCGTCAATTTTCTCCAAAACTGTTTGTTGTATGGACATGAATTTTTGCATGCAGTCTTATATTTTCCATGCAGTTATTAATATATTTTTTGCCCTTACAAAACTCATGTCATGTTCGAATGTTCTTCTTTACGTTATATAAAAAACTCTTACCGCTGTCTGGGTTAACTTTTCTTAGTTTTACAGGAAAGTTACAAGATCCGTTCAAAAATTATTTTTTTTGGTTTGAATTAGTGTAGTGACTACATGTACGTACGAGTGCGCACCTATTGTACACAGTCGCGAGTAACTAATTCAAACCAAAAAAAAAATATATTTGAACGGATCTTGTAACTTTCCTGTAAAACTACTAAAAATTAACCCAGACAACAGTAAGAGTTTTTTATATAACGTAAAGAAGAAAATTCGAACATGACATGAGTTTTGTAAGGGCAAAAAATATATTAATAACCGCATTGAAAATCTAAGAATGCATGCAAAAATTCATGTCCATACAACAAACAGTTTTGGAGAAAATTGACGCTTTCTGTGGATACGAATTTCCGAACGGACTATAACAGACTTCAATCTATATATAATTCACACGTATACTAGCACAAAAGCATAACACAGAAGTCTAGACAAGCAGACTAAATACGATGGAATCGACGTCACTTGGATGATGTCATTATCTTGCTCGAGCTCTCCTGTTGGCGCACAGATAAAATATTGTAAAAATGTCTAAATATCGGGTCGCGTAACTTCGGGTTTGGAGCGTAAAGAAAACAAAATTGTCTAAAAATTGGTGCGCGAATGTTTGAATTCGCGTAAATGAAACTCGCGTAAATAGAGAACTATCAGTATTTCCTAATGCAGTGGTTCCAAAATGGTGTGGCCCGCCCCACTAGTGTGTCACGTGAGATGGCAGATGTGTCCGGAAGATTCAAAATATTCATGTCAAAAATAAATATGAAGGTTATTTTCGTATTTCTTTTGTTACCTGTGATATAATGTAGGAAATTTATGTATAGAAACCTGTAAAATGTTCCATAATTTTTTGAGATTTTATTCAGCAATATAATTTATTTTAAATCAAATAGAAACAGTTCTCCACGACATATTGTTGTGAACAGGGATTTTCAGCTCTGACAGATATCTTCTTCTTCTTCTTCTTCCGTCCTTAGCCAAAGACCGACCAAGCAGTCAGAGGCCATCACGCCTTGTGGCGTCTTAAGGGCAACAGCAGATTGATTTTCTCTGTTGTAGTTTCCCATCACGCCTAGCGGCGTCTTTAGGGCAACAACAAATAGATCCATCTGCCGTTGTTTCCGTAATCGGTGTGACAAGCCAACGGGTGATCAGCCCATTGGGCGACAGATATCAAAGACCAGAAAAAGAAAGGCTACTTTGTGTTGGTCAGGTGATGAGAGATCGTTTGTCTCAAATAAGACCTAAAATAAATGAGACTTACCCGACACACACAAAAAAAAACAAAAAAAAAAAGCTCACACTTCTCATTGAATTTGTATATTTTGTGAATGAATTATGTTTATATGTAGCTGTATTGTTTTATACTTTCTGGATGTCTCATGATCATTTAATAAAGTAGATGTGTTGCATTTTATGAATAAAGCACTGCCAGGAGTTGATTTTTAGTTTTTGAAGGTATTTCTTATCAATCAAAATTTCGGTGTGGCGCGAGAAAATTTTCATTCCGAAAGTATGGCCCAGAGAAAAAAAATTTGATAACCACTGCTCTATAGGATCAGTGTTGCTGATAACTTGCCTGCTCTTTCCTCAAAAGTATATATATATATATATACTGAAGCGCATTAAAAACGCACCACTATTATATATACTGATGCCGAGAAGCTGAAGAAAAAAGTGTGGGAATGGATTTTCCCCGTGTTTGTCATGAGGTAGAGAGCGAATGGCTGCTGGAATGGAAAGTGCATGATTCAACCCACGGGTTTGTGTACAGACTACATGAAAACAATGAAAGTTACACGTGCAACACGATTCTCAACAGCTATGACCCTGAAAATGTGTAGGCGTTGTTGCAGTATACTCAGTATAAAAAGGCCGTTGAGACAAAACACCCAGTACATGTGCTTGAAATGCCACGACTATCTGAAAACGACCGCCAACGAGCCATTGGTATGTTGGAGACCGGAATGAGCTCGCGGGCCATTGCCAGAAGGAGGAATAGCCACCACAGCACTTTTGTACGTCTCAGTGAACGTTACGGAACCACTGCCAGTGCCCGGGATAGACTTTGGAGTGGCCAACCACGAGTTGCTACCCTTGCGCAAGATCGTCATATTGTGCTGAGTCACCTAAGGAATCGTTCTCTCCCGGCAAGTCAAACAGCAAGAGCAATAGTGGGTAGACGTGGGCAAGTCTCTCGATTGACAGTCATATGACGACTCAGAGATACAGGCCTCACTGCAAGACGACCTTATGTTGGGCCAAACTTGACTTACAGACGTCGTCAGCAGCGCCTGCAATGGGCAGAGCAACATGTCAGATGGACTAGACTGCAGTGGAATGCTGTCCTATTCAAAGACGAGAGCAGATTCAACATATTCTTTGCTGATGGACGTATGCGGATTTGGCGACGGTGTGGAGAGCGCTTTGCAGATTGCTGTGTTCGTCAGCACAACCGATTTGGAGGTGGCAGTATTCACATTTGGGGAGGATTCAGTTTTCACCATCGCTTGCCTCTTCACGTCTTCCGTGGAAATGTTAATGCAGTGACATATCGAGATGAGGTTCTGTATGCATTGGTTGCTCCTGCGTTCACAAATTATCCAGACTTGCAGCTTCTCCAACAGGATAACGCACGTGCGCACACCGCATGCATTACGCAGCAATATCTACAGCAGCAGAACATTGTGACGATTGATTGGCCTGCCCTATAACCAGACATGTCCCCTATAGAACATCTGTGGGACGAGCTTGGACGCAGAGTCTACAGGCAAGGTTCTCCAGCTAATCCGCAACAGCTCGAAGCTGCTCTTACACGTGAATGGGACTTAATTCCCCGGAATTTCCTTCAGAGACTTGTGCGGTCCATGCGGAGCCTCTGCCAAGCTAGTTTGCAATCACACGGTGGACATACCAGATACTGAGGATAGTGTGAATGAATTGTTTTATTGGTTGCATTTTTGGTTTTCTCCCTTGCCTGCACAGAATGCAATGAATTTCATAACAATCAAATGTACAAATTAATGACCAGCATGGATTCATAGGAAAATGAATAAAGATTCCAAATATGTAAACTTGTAAACACTTATATTTGCCCAATGGGCTGATCACCCGTTGGCTTGTCACACCGATTACGGAAACAACGGCAGATGGATCTATTTGTTGTTGCCCTAAAGACGCCGCTAGGCGTGATGGGAAACTACAACAGAGAAAATCAATCTGCTGTTGCCCTTAAGACGCCACAAGGCGTGATGGCCTCTGACTGCTTGGTCGGTCTTTGGCTAAGGACGGAAGAAGAAAAGAAGAAGAAGAAACACTTATATTTACATTTCAGACTCTGTTCCTGGATTATACAGGTGGTGCGTTTTTAATGTGCTTCAGTATATATATATATATATATATTTATATATATATATATATATATATATATATATATATATATATATATATATATATATATATATATATATATATATATATATATATATATATATATTATATATATATATATATATATATATATATATATATATATATATATCCATTTTTAATCTTTCAACGATAATTCTATTAAATGTTTTCATGACACTGTTAGTACCATTATTAATAGTAACATTACCTGTGTAATCCCCTCTTTCTTGCAACTCTCTTACCTCTGGCTGTTTGACAAAGTATCCTTCCTTTCTGCTGTATTTCTTTGCTATCCCAGAAAGTAAGCAGTAGTTTGTATAATATCTCCCTATGGGTTTTTATATCTGCCTTGATGGAATGCTACATGGACAATCAACTCTTCCATATGGCCGGATTTCTAGGAAATCGCGTGAAGCTGGTCTATTAAGAAGTTCCTCAAAATGCTCTTTCCATCCGTTCATCCGCTTGTTCTTTTTTTCGTACCGAAATTCCTGTGGCTTATGGTTTTTTTTGTGTTTTTTAAAAGATCTGGCAGTCGATCCCACGTCCAGACTTGGTCGCCGTCTACGACATGCACGTAAGGGTATAGTTTTAGTATCATGTGTTCCCCTTCTGTGCTCCAGTAATGTATATGCGTCTAAATATTTTTCGTTCCAAATTTTTTCGGAAACTTAGCATGGCATAAAATGTGCCTTATTTAGCTTTTGGCAGTGATTCAATGTAACCTCAGAAATTAAAAACGACACTGTTCTCTTATTTCGACCTTCGAGGAAGAAAAACTGATAGTCTGAACCTTAGATACTCTCTTTCTCTCCCCCTCTCTCTGATTCCCCCCCTCCCCCCCAATTCTCTCCTCTCTGCGCATTCCATAATTAATTTTAAAAATCTATCTCGCGTTTTCGCTTAATCGTTTGAAAAGTCAAATACGCACACGAATAATACAATTTCTAAAATTAATATTGTTTATGGATCTGATTTTTGTGACCCCAGACAATAAACCAATTAATGGAGCATGTTACAGTAACAAAGAACCATGTACTATTACATATTGTGAGAATGCTGTTACCACAAGAACAAAGAAAAAAAAATCATTCTTAACTGCTGTTATATATTTCTGGATCTCCACAGATTCAACAACTGGCATGACAGCAGCACTGCCGGCTACGTCTTCATCAACTACAGAACCAAGCTTTGAGTGTTCAACGGCTTCTGCACACCATTTTCCGGATCAAGTGTCCTTCAAACGTGTTTTCGCCACAAATAATGCGGTGACACCATTAGGCACATTTATGACATCCTCAGTTTCGGAATGTGGAACCAAGTGTGCCCGTTTTCCGCAATGCCTTTTCTTCATCTTCACCAAAGTGGATGAGTGCTGGGTACTCACATTTACAGTTGTCAATGATACAATCCCAACTGACAGTTACGACTGTGAAGTTAATAAATGCTTCCGGCGGCAATGTCAAGAGGTCTAGTGGTTGCTTCATAATATGATCTACTGAAACATTTTGGCTTGGTGGGATAGTCATTGGTATTGTTGAACAGAATGGACATCATTGCACTCCGGGCAAACCCATAGGTAATCAGTATCCCTCAGTAATATCGAAAAATGTGATGCTAACTGTTCCTGGAACTCGCTGGTTATATACACGACAGATGCATCCTCTGAAACGTTCATCCCTGCTAGTCTTATATTTGATGCCAAATTCCAACAGTCTTAACTTGATGATTCATCTGTAGCAGTGTCATTCTCTGACAGACGATCATTAATTTTTTTTATCAGTATCTCTCCTATATCCATGTCCGGTGTTACCACTCTCTTGATGCTAGCCAGTCAGCTCTCTCATTATCGCGTATCCTTGCATCACCAGGACAATAGATTGGGGGTGGGGTGGGGGTGTGGTCAGTGGGGGTAGGGGGTAATCAAGAAGAAGGACACTTAAAAGACTTTAGCGAAACTGCAGAAAATACATCCTCTAAGAATTTCAGAACAGTAAATTTTAACTTTTATAAACTCCTCAAGTTGGTACATGGAGGAAATACCCAATCTGAAAATTACAGCCAGGTTGGAATGGGTCCAATTCCCAGCTCAGAAGGAGGAAAGAAACCAACAGCAGGGTGATACTTTGGAGTCTTGATCCATGTAGACCCGCCCCTCCTCATAGTGTCAAAGATTTTAAAGGGCCAAAACACTCGTCTGATGTGGGAACTCCATCTGATGGTCAGTCCACATTACCTTCTTATATAATGATCGTGATATAGTTTCCTATCATTACATACGGGACAAAACGTTTCATACATTTGTTGAAGAGCTATGGACACGCAATCCAAGTGGTAATGAATGAATGAATTAATTAATGAATGACTGGCCTCCTGTTGTGCGGGAAGCTGAACTGTTTCTTAAATTTGTTGTTAATTTCTATCCGACTATTCAAACTCATCTCTCACTTCTCCATTGCATCTGTGAAATTCCTTGACATTACTGCCACCGTCATTGCCCCGATATTAAAACTCCAGTAAGCTACTTGTATAAACCTTGTCCCGTGAAGTTCCTGGTGGTGGTGGTGGTGGTGGTGGTGGTGGGGGGAGGAGGGGAGTCTTTTATGAGACAAAGAAAGAAAAGGACTACTGCTCATTCAAGCATGCCGTGCTAACATGAGGTTGTGTATGAGGTTGTGTAAGAGGTTGTGTATGAGGTTGTGTATGAGGTTGTGTATGAGGTTGTGTAAGAGGTTGTGTATGAGGTTGTGTATGAGGTTGTGCGTGAGGTTGGCAAAGTCATCATGTAAAATAAATTGCTAGAGAAAGCATTGATGCATGAGCATGTGAAAGCTTTGTGCTGGCTTCCTGCAATGAGGCTATCTGTATTTGTTGTTTTTTGTTGTTTAACTAGGGCTGATGAGTTTCGCGCTTTTTTGCAGCCAATACCAAGTTGAAGAGTCCTTGATATTATCTAAACTGTAGGATCCCGTTACACGCCTATTGAGGCATATTGGGAATTACGGTGTTAGGCCCGTATTTTGTTGACCATCGGCACACTAGGGGTGATGTGGTCAGCATCACGCTGGCCGCCTTAACCTTTCCAGAGTTGTTCTGGTACCCAATACATGAGGCTGGGTCGACCCCAGAGCCGTTTGCGGTCTAAAAAATCCCACCTCAACTGGGGATCGAACCATGGACCACCGAGCTAGGAAGCCAGTGCACTAACCACTGTAGATCGAGGCTTTTACTGTGGCTTTTCTGCCATTCCGACACGTGTTGAGCTGAAGTCATGAGCTCCAGTTTCTCTAGCTTGGTTTGCGTTTAAAGGATCATCATATCTGATCCCAAGCTAGACGGATGAAGATCGTGGAATATTGTGCATTTCCCGCAATCCAAAGGGGTTCTCCAAATATGCAGGGCTAAAATACTGTGCTCTCGTTCTGGGCTTTCCCAAAGAATTATCACTTCCTAAACAGGTGTCAATTCTCAGCTTCCCCTGCCTATCATGTGTCCGTGGTGGATTCCTCCTGCATGTAGTCAAACGCCAGAGTTACGGCTGGGGCTCAAGCGACTTCTCCAAGATTTGTGTGCAATGCTGGGTTATCAACGTGTTTCACCACAGAGTGAATCCCAGGACGTGTGTGGATTATTTCAAGACTCATTGAGTGTGTAATAAGCCTCACAGACAGAGGATCACTTACTCATCTGTATACTTTAGCATTGTGCTTAGCATTCCCCAGATATTAAAACTTCAGTATACTACAGAAAGCACTGCTGCAAGACAATATGAATGCTTGGGGCAGGCTACCGGCACAGAGACCAACTACAGTGATGACTCCATGCTCCATAAGGAAAGAAAAGGATGATGATGATACTATAATCGTGCCCCACGTGGTTCCCGGGGTCTCTAACGATCCAGAGAAATAATATGCCTACTGATCTCTCAGGCAGGTCGTATCAGGCGACTAACATGAAGCTTTGCTTACAATTGGCAGAATCTAATGTCAAATAAAGTGCTCCGGAAATCACCTCAGGAGTACATAGATGATTTGATGCAGGCTTCAATCAATGGGGTTGGCAACCTCATGCTGTTAACATAAAATGTATTCCAGAAGCCACCTCTGTGTCAAGAACTATATTATGTGGGTGTGAGTCGTGCGTGCGTAGATGCTAATAACAAGGGCTCGTAAGAAGCAACACGACGCCACTTGTTACAGTTCCATGACATTCATTAGACTGTTACACAAGTCCTGGATACCATTTACATTGCCAAGCACACTGACACAATACTCAGGATAGCTGCCTGTAGGAAATAACTCAAACTACAGTATTCATGCACTGGCTTTACTGATACATTATGACAGTACACAAAGGGCACACCCTCGAATTAATAAATCCACCAAACGTCTATATGTGCTGAATACACCCTCGCTCTAATAATCCACCGATCAGGTGTATATCACCTATCCCAAGTGATTAGCGGCATGAAACATCGCAATATGGATTCACTAAGAATCGCTCTCAGGCGGGAACTAAACAACGCCAGTATTTATCCTCACATCGCTACTAGGTGGGAAAACGCGACGCCTTACTTCACAGTAGCCCCAAGGCGGAAAATGCGTCGCCTTATCACGTTCTCCACGAACACACATATATTGTTCCAACATGAATGCCTCTTGGCGAGAAAATCATCGCCTTTAAGAAATAATCAGATAGGACCTATCACATCATAATTATAATAATCACAGCAATGGATTCTCACAGTCCCAAAATATGAGCTCACCGCTCTGCTACCGAACACAGACTAGAGCGCACAGCTGCCAGACTATGTCCAGTCACACTCGGGTACTCTCTGTCAACCAGACTTGTGTTCATCAAACACGCTTTCTCCCAGGGTAACCACAAGTCACAAAATGCTGGCATAAAGTCAGTCATGAACTCAATCCTTGAGTTAGACTTAAACAAATGTCGACAACATCAGTGACCTTTACTCCAATCACTATCAATCTGTGACGTGGAAATGTAAATATAGCTTCAGAAATCCGAACACCTTGGCTTCCTCAGTTAGCGTTTATGTTTTGCGAAGGCAAAACCACGCAATTCGCTGTCTGTTGACTCACTTTTGAAGCCACGCCTACTTTTCCTGTCTTTCTTGCGCTAAACGAGTTGTTTACCTATTTTCGCAACATGCCAGATAACAGGCAGTGTGCCATGATTCGTTTACCTGAGTTCTCACGCGAGCTGATTTGCCAATCATCCTTGTTAACAGACAGCCGCACGTGGGAGATAAAATCGGTTTCTTTGAAGGGGAAACACGGGCAGACATTTTCCCGGTGCACCTGTTTGATGTTCATACATACAGGGAGATAATCGTTTGATATCAGAAGCGAACAGAAAGCTCGGGAGGAAAACTGTTACACAAGTAAGCCTTTGTTGTCAATTTGCAACGGCAAACAGAGTGACCGAGGAATCTTTGATCGGGGGGGGGGGGGGGGGGGGGGGGAAATTAGTTTCCTGAATTTCTACAATATACACGAGAAGTTTGAAAATTTACATTCTCGAGATAATAACACTCAAACCTTATATATACAGCGCTCTCTCAAACTCAGTATCAGTAGTCACTCATAAATTTCTTGGATAATCTAAGCACGACGGACTAAAACCATTTCTTCGCTGGATGTGTTAAATTGTCCCGTGGGGATTTAATTTTCTGATTTGTGGTAATAAAAATTGTGCTTAAGTGTTAAAATGTGTTATGTTTACCATTTTATTCAATATAAAGAACATATATTCCTGACGTTTGACAGTCGTGGCAACGGAGTGATCCAGAAAACTTCGCTGTTTCAAAATCGGTACTCACCATATGAGTCAGCCGATAGGACATACCATCATTATCAGTTTTTACATATCGTAACATTTTTTGTCTGAGCACCCAGAGGCTAGTCAATACAGGAACTACTTTTCTCCTTTTATAACTGTGAACGTATCGTGAACGTCTTGCTTCAATAACTATATGCGGTGACACAGGACTCATCCAGGTAAAATTAACCCACCAACTTTGGCGACTACCTTGTAATTGTTATTAGATACTATAGGTTCATACTATTTTAATTTTTCAAGGGATACCTACGCCATTATTAGGTAAGCAAGAGTGTTTGTGGCCACAGATGACAGAGTGAGAGACAGAGAGAGAGTAAATATTTTCCTTTGCTACAATCATTGTATTAACTTCTTTTTTTTATTTCGCTAACCTGGGTACTTTACTGGGTAGCTTAAGTAAGAACTTTGTTCTTTTCTTTACTGTCTATTCTATACCCTAGGGTTAATCTTTGACCTTTTGGGTTATTAACTTCTTTTGGGATCTTTTCTCAACAGGGGGGAGGGCACTTATTGGGTTATTTTCATATGTCTGTGTTGCTGTCGTTTTTGACGGTACCATAAGACGTAAATCTATTTAATACTTTTGATGATCTAAGTTAGAGAACCGTTTATGAACTCCCTGGGACAGGTTGAGTTGGGGTTATCTTCCGTTTGTTTTATTCATTGTTGTTGACCTGTCTTAAGTCGGGGTTAGCTTTACTCAGATCTGTGCTGTCTACACATGCGCAAGTTTTTTGAGCGCGAACGGAGAGACTTCAGTCAGAGAGTGATGATCTGGGTTCTGACCGGACTAGTATGTCCGTGGTACTTCTCTGCATTATCTGGGGGAAAGATAGTCTTCAGTGTGACTGTGATGTCAGTGATTCTCCCCAGAGTTATTCTGTTCGTCAAGAATGACGACAGTTGTTATTTGTGTATTTCTCGGATTCTGACAAAGGTAAAAGAAACTTAATTATTATGCCTAAGTTGCAGAACATTTTGTGGCAACCTGTGAGTAGAGCTCACAGTCCTTTGAGATGCAGAGTCCATTATTTGTGCTCGATGTAGCCAACTAAGACTATTCGTCTAACTGTTTTACAGAAGCCCAGCGAAGATATATTATTATGAAAACCGCATGTTGGCGGTATGTTTCGGCATGGATGATTATGCCTGCCTATGAAGAATACACACTGTTTACATTATTATAGAGGCCCGACATTACGGCCGATATCTTTGAGCAGAAGAAGATGTATTCGGCGTATTATGCTAGATGAATTACAGCATTATTATTATGCAATTGAGAACTCGCCTTTTGGTACGGCGGAGTTGGTTAAAGTACCGGACGCGCTGAGTCAGTGGTACGTGAGCTGCAGTATGAACTATGTGTTAAAGGACAGACCATTGTCGATAACGTCCTGATAGATGAGTGGTTCAAGCTTTATAATGCCAGATGTTTTTGTCAGTCATTTCCAGTTTATATGATGTCCTTGATCCTCGTCCATTTGACTGTAACTGTTGATGTCACTTTGTCTCGTAAATAAATGGTTGAAAAGTTCCAGCAGTTGCAACAATTACTGACTACTGCATGTGAGTGAGTGGGTGCATTGTTTACCTGTTAAAGAGCCTAAACGCATTCGTGTTGTCTACACACCCACATCACTTATCAACCCACACAAACTTCGAGTACTTCACATTCAAGAGATGTATGATGTTTGCATGTCAACATGACACCCTGTTAGCGCCTCATCGCCTGGTGAGCTAATCATGCACAACAACGCTGTTTGGCCTAGGTCGTACTGACTACGCACGCACAGAAACCTACAGTAACACCGTGCAGGAACATTGGGGTAGATTGTACAGCCTTCAACATTGTAGTGGCGCATCAACACATCCATACTATAACAGTACACAGTAAAGATATCGTTACATTCCTGTTGGTCATGAAATAGGATTGTTACAGTCTGTAAACATGATTATATTGAGTTCTATATGTTTGACGTTGTAAAGTTTAAGTGATAATAAACTAAACAAAACTTAATTTAGCGTGTTGGTCAGACCCATATCCATTTACCATAGTTTTCACGTTTGTATGTCTTTGTCGTGAAACATTCTAAATCCACATATATAAATTAAAAGGTAAATATAAAGCCCAACACATAAATCCAATAAAAGGAAAGAAGAATGGTAAAGAACAGTGCTGTCACAATGACTGTACTCGAGATCCCCCTTTTTCTACTTCGTCTGCATATTGTAACGCTTTCACGTTGATAGTAAAGCCTACTGCATCAATACACGCTTTCTACAATAAAACGTGTACTGCATTTCTAAGAAAACCTTGAGATACGCAAGCTGATTAATGACCTAAATTAATACTAGCATTAATTTCACTGCGTAATGAAAAGACAGATGGATAGAGAGAGGGAGGGCTGAAAGCCGGAACGCATGCAACACTAACACGTGTTTCGCGATACAAAATTAATGCCATTACGCGCGTAAGGCCAGAAGCACTAACTTTTTTCAAATAGACAGTGAAAAAAAAAACACTACCCATACGAGAGTTAGGTTTAAAAACCTGAAAAACGCTTATTAGGAAACATGACACAATACTGGTTTACGTCTGAAATCCTGACAGAACAGTTAAAAAGGTTGCGGACAGTGGAAGTTAAAAATAAACAACTGAGATCGATAAAAGACAGGAATTTTAAATGGGCCATTTGTTCTCATGATAATCATATAATTGGGTACCTTAAGACTAGTGGACTTGGAATATATAATAAATTATCACAATGGTCCATTAGATACTAAAATATTGGTATAAAACATATGGAAACTGGCATGGTCTGGTCATATCTGTTAGATAAAATGGCATGATGTTTTTTGAAAACACGTAGAGGAACGAAAGCTGAAATAGTACGGAGTAAAAGATTGGCTAGAATTTAAAGCAAGCCGAGGTGTGATTGGCTAAACTATATATACGAATCTAGTTGTTGATAGTAACGCGTAGTAAATGGGATAATTTTTTTTAAATTCATTCAAAAAGATAGTTAGGCTTTGAGCGATTGGTCGAAGCATTTGAATTGAACGAAATAGTACGCTGCTCGTTGCCAGTTTCAAAAGATTTTCATAAGAGCAAGAGCGATGTCAGACTTGTGCTGTGGTTTATAAATTATATCGACCGAAAGCAGTCTGAAACAGTGGGCAAATCTAGATATGTCCATTCTCTAGTGCCTTATTCGTCGTAACCTGTGTTATTTCCTTTCTATGTGGTAAGATTGATTTTATTGACTTTTTTAATTTGAAAAATTGGTTGTGTATAAGAAAAGGCCATGACAAAAGGTTGTAACTAAATGGTTCCATGGCAGGCTTGGGCATGGCCTAGTTGTTGATATATTATACCATGGACCATTTGAGAAAGTGAGAACTATCAATATATATATATGATGATCATGCTGAAACATTACACCTATCTTATTGCATGGTGAAGTATGGCTGGAATGACAGAGGTGTTGTCTCCATAAGGGAAAAATGAAAAAGAAAACTGGTACTATTGTTTCAGCTTGGTTGGTTTCATCACATGAAAGTGGAGAAGCTTCATCTGAATTACACATCAAACCTATTAACTTCAGATACCTTCACAGCTGATTTCAGTCAGTACACTAAGTACTTTATACTATATTTAAGTCCCAACTCACCACATTAATTGGTAGGCTTGTCCGGAATTTGTAGTTGATATATATAGGAATCTCATACAGCATATATTAACTAACTCCAGGAATAAAAATTAGCAGTAGGATATAAATTCAAGATTGTATTACTGGTCTTAATTAAGGTTAGGAACATCACTAAGAGAGTATCAATAAGTAAGAGGAGATTTTGCAGTGATAAGTTGTTCCACCAGTAATAATTAGTTAATAATACTTTAATTAAAGTAGAATTGTCTTAGAACCTTAGTAGATCTACTTGAGTTAGAATGGCTGACTTGGCCAAATTTAGATCTGCCGCTGTACAGACTGCAAAAGAGTTAGGAATGGACGGGCAAGTTATGATTGCCTATGTCACTACGGAATGTGACAAATATATTGAACGTGAAGAAAGAAGATTAGAAAAAGAGGCTGAAAGAAAGTTAGAGGCTGAAAAAGAAATTAAGAAGTTACAATTTGAGATTGAGGCTGAGGCTAAGAGGTTGCAGATTGAGGCTGAGGCTAAGAGGTTGCAGATTGAGGCTGAGGCTAAGAGGTTGCAGATTGAGGCTGATAAAGAGGCTAGAGCAGTGGAGGCAGAAGAAAAAAAGATTGGCTGCAGAAAGGGAAGCTGAAGAAAGGAGATTGGCTGCAGAAAGGGAAGACAAGCGATTGGCTGCAGAAAGGGAAGCAGAAAAGGAGGAGAAGAGATTACAAAGGGAACATGAGTTACGACTAAGGGAGTTTGAGTTTCAAGGCCATGCTCCTGAAAATGGTGCCAGTCCCTTTACCTCTGATGCCACTGCTAGTCAGGGAGCCTCAACCTCAGCTATGAACTTTCATTTAGATCATTTTGTTGAGAAAGACGATGATATTGAGAGCTATCTAAATAGATATGAACTATTAGCTACCACGTATGGGTTAGAGAGAGAAAGGTGGAGCTTAAAGTTATCTCAAGGACTTCGTGGTGCAGCTTATGAAGTTTTTGCCAAAATGAGCAGAGGTGATCAAGAAAATTATGACATGCTAAAGCAGGCTCTTTTGTTAAGATATGAAAAGAACGCAGAATTTTATAGAAAAAAAATTAGTAATGCTAAACTACTGTCAGGTGAAACCTATCACCAGTTCTCTGCACGGTTAGAGACATACTTGGAGAAATGGACTTCTCTGGGGAAAACCCAAGATCTTAAGGAAATGGTCCTTATAGAACAACTAAGAGAGTCCATGGCTCCAGACCTGAGAAAGTTTCTCATGGAACAAGGTGCAGAGAGGCTGGGTGAGTTACTAAGTGTTGCTGAAAGGTATCAGGCAGCTCAGGCAGAGGTATCAGGTAACAAAAGGAAACAGGTAGATAATTTTAAGGCACCACAGAACTTTAATAAATTTGATCCTAGAGATCAAAACAAAGGTAAGCACCAGTTTGATAAGCCACGGTATGACAATAAAAATAAAACCCCACAATTCGATGAAAGGAAATATGATGAAAGAAAATCTTTCAACCAAGGAAAAAGATGGTGTAAAAATTGTAAGATGAACAATCATGACACTGACCATTGTAGAAGGAAACCTGTGTATATGGCCACCCTTCAGGTCAGGTCGACCTCAAGAAAGGAGGAGGATATTATGTTAAATACCACTCCAGAAGAGTTGAGGAAGGCACAGGCTGGGGATAAGACCCTCAAGCCTTGTTTCAGGAAATTGTCAACTTGTCATACAACTCCAGGCAAGGGAGATTTTTATATGAAAAACAAGTTGATTTACAGGAAGGCCGGAACTAGATCCCATGGTCACGGACAGTTGGTTCTTCCAAAGACATATAGGGCAGACTTAATAAGGAGCCTACATGTGAAACAAGATGGGGACCATGAGAAAATTGGTACCATCATCCAAAAGGTAGCTCAAAATTATTATTGGCCCAAGGCAATGATTGACATTGTGAATTTTGTAGAGAGGTGTAGCATAGCACATGAGGGAACACCCACAAGTGGGAACAGTGATCAGGACCTGGACACGCCACGGGGCAAACGCAGGCCTAACACTGAAAAGAAAAATAGATTTAATAAAGTGGACCAAGTGGATTGGGAAGCCTCTTTTCACGGACAATCTTCGATTGATTGTTTTACAATGGCCACTATGCAGCGAGTGCAAAAAGATGTCTTACCCCAGTGTAGTGAAATTGACAGAGATACAACGGTAAAATACCTCCAAAGATAACATGTAAGGATAAAAACATAATGCGTAGGCTGCTGATAGTACATGATCGCCCAGACCGCGGGTCATCACCCTCCATAAAAATTGACTTGCTAGACAGGAGGGGAACGGCGGATCAAAAAGGAAAAAAATATGACTGGAAAGATTGCGTGAGACTGGAAAGGCTAAGGAGACGCAATTGCGGGGGGAAACGGAGAAAAGTCACGTTTCCCAAGTTGACATAAAGTAAGGAACTCGACAGAAGGGACCTTGGATATGTTACGCCACAGTCATTTATTGGTCGCTTTTGCGATACCAAGCCTTTGATTTGAATTCAGCGGCAGAACGCAGATGTTTGGAATATTACACAAATTAAAAAGTAACTTTTTCGTAATATTAATGTTAGGAATATAAAAATTAGCTGGCCGGATGGCCCATTCTGAGCAGTGAACTAATATGTTCTTAATTTTACAGACGGATAGATAATATTGAAGATAATGACAAAAGACAGTGTTGTTCACATCAGCGACAGACTGTATGGAATAAAAAGTGTCGCTATTTGCAAAAAAAAACACGACCTTGAGACGCAGGTGTTCAAATCTACTTAGTAGGGAAGCGAAGGGACATTGGTGGGAGCTGTGTCTAAATATAACTTTTAACGACAAAATTTTGGAGGGGAGAGAAAGGTTGGTTCAAAAATCAAGTACGTTTTTGAAAAAAAAACAAGTAGAGACGGACAGACTAACAGATAAACATCCATACTTGACTGAAGCATGACTGAAATGACTTTAGGGTAGGAAATTTGAATTTGAAATAAACCTAGGCAGTGATTGGCCACAGACAATCATTTTATCGGCGCTCAGACGCGCAAGTGGGGCCATTCCTCAATAGTTGTTCGATGATAGACACAGTATTTTAAAGTGTGGTGATTTCCAAATGAAAGAAAGTGAAATAAGTTCAGGGACGCCATACTATAGCCAGCAGCTCAGCTGAGTTTTGCTAGCATTTCTGTGTTCTTTATTCATAATCTGGTAAGATTGAAATTATTTCTTTGTATATTTTGAATATTGTTTAATGTTCGAGTGATTTGATACTGCCATATCATAATCTAGCCTTACAAACAAGTAGGGATTTGCTCTAGACCCCCCGCCCAAGTCAGGGTCTAGGGACCAACAATATACATAAACTCCAGCAAGGGTTAGGAAAGACAGATCAAGTGTTGAGAATAATGAAACATATTACCTATCCACTTTTAGGGAAGGAAACTAATAAATATTTTTCAGAATCTATAGTCTGGGAGGACCTATCTGATGTAAAACCACCATGGTAAATGTGCTGTTTGGTCAGAGAGATCTGACCTGTCTGTATGATGTGGTTGTTGTGTCCGTGTTGTGTCCAGACGTGGGTAGAGAATAGAATTTTGACACATAGCCAATACTTTGATTGCAGAGCTGTGAGTTTCAGTTGTCAACAAGGCGGTGTCCATTCAGTTGGTGATTTTACTCGAGTGTATCTGTGCAGTACGTTGTGACAGAGACCACTATTATTGCCCGCCAGCACGGAGAGGTGGGACCACCAGATTTCAGCACCAGAGCTACATATGCAAGTTGAGTGAGCCTCTGGTCTGCTGGAAGTTCACCAACGCCTTTTAGTTACTAATACCCCATAAAATTCCTGTAATTTACTGGACACTGTGTAGTCAATATAGACAGGTGTGATGAGGCCACCCCAACAGCACAAGCATTAACTATCCTCCCAAGTAGATGACTACTAGAACATTTTAATAAAACTAACTAGTCTAGTACTTATATATGTACACTCTTGCATTTATTATGTAACATTCCATGCATTTCTTTCATAATTTTTAAATCCTTTTTTTTTTTAAAAAAAGTTCTGGTCAACATAAAACTTGATCCAGAACAAATAAATGTAATATAATTCTATCAAAAATTTTACACTCTTGAGTTAGTTCAGTGTATTATAATATTTGTTAAATATTATTAGTCTGCTTAAATATCTGTGGGTGTATCTATAACTATCACACCACATTACATATCATTACCCTAGACATTTTACATAGCTACATTCATTAAGAAAAAAAAAATTGAGTGTGAGGTCGTAGTGGTAGCAAGAAAGGCCTTCTGACAATTCACAACTACATTTTATCTCAGGAGCCTTCACAGCTGGCCTCATACATTACATTTAGTAATATCACCATCATACAATACCATCAAACCCACTACATACATTGGGGTCTTGTCCAGGGATAATTAGCCCAACAGTAATATTAGGATCTCCTGGTTGGAGAAATAAAATTAAGGGAAAAAAAAATTGTGAAATTCCCTTTAAAATTAAAAGTGTCCCTGCAGATAAAAGTTGGTGAATCTTCACAGCCAGTGATAATTAATTAGTTAACTGGTTAGTTAGAATTAGTTAGACTATAGTCATAAGAAGTACTTAGTGTATTTACTGGTTAGAGATTTAGCTTGTATATTATTATATTGTCTGAAAAGTATGGCGGAGCTAGCAAAATTCCGATCAGCTGCTGTGCTGACCGCAAAGGAGATGGGAATGGATGGTCAGATTTTAATTCAATATGTAACGGCTGAATGTGATAAATATATTGAAAGGGAAGATAGAAAGGTAGCTGAAGAGAAGAGGTTACAAATTGAGGCTGATAGAGAAATTAAGAGGCTGCAGATTGAGGCAGAAGAAAAACGACAGCAAAGGGAGGCAGAAGAAAAACGACAGCAAAGGGAGGCAGAAGAAAAAAGGTTGACTGCCGAAAGGGAGGCAGAAGAAAAAAGGTTGACTGCCGAAAGGGAGGCAGACGATAGAAGGTTGCAAAGGGAGCACGAATTACGACTAAGGGAGCTGGAATTACAAGGCCCGGCTCCTGAAAATGGTGCCAGCCCTTTTGCCTCAGATGCTACGCCCAGTCTGGGAGCCTCAAACTCAGCTATGGGGTTTCATTTAGACCATTTTGTTGAAAAAGACGATGACATAGAGGGGTACCTAGGACGTTTTGAGTTATTAGCTACTACATATGGGTTAGAGAGAGAGAGGTGGAGTTTAAAGCTATCACAGGGATTGAGAGGTACTTCTTATGAAGTATTTGCCAAAATGAACAGGGAAGACCAAGACAATTATGACATGTTAAAGCAGGCTTTGTTATTAAGGTACGAGAAGAATGGTGAATTTTATCGTAAGAAATTTAGAAATGCCAAACTGTTGTCTGGGGAGACATACCACCAATTCTCTGCTAGACTAGAAACCTATTTGGAGAAATGGACGGCTCTGGGAAAGACCCAAGATCTTAAAGAAATGATCATGATTGAGCAATTGAGAGAGTCCATGGCTCCAGACATGAGAAAATTTCTCATGGAACAAGGTGCAGAGAAGTTGGGGGAAATTTTAAATGTTGCTGAGAGGTATCAGGCAGCTCAGGCAGAGGTAAGTGGTGCTAAAAAGAAGCACATAGACAATTTTAAAGCTCCACAGCAATTTAATAAATTTGATAATAGAGAGCAGGGAAATAAAGGTAGGACAAACTTTGAGCGGCCAAGAAATGACTATCGCGACAGAAACTCACAGATCAATGACCAAAAGTTCAATGAAAGAAAACCGTTGAACCAAGGAAAAAGATGGTGTAAATGGTGCAAGAAGGATAACCATAACACCGAATTTTGTAGAAGGAAACCTTCAAACATTGCTGCAATGAAGTCGGGGACGCGAAGATTAAAGGTTAATCCTAATGGACAACAGGAACCTTATCACCCCCCAGTTTGTGAGGATGTTATTTGTAATGGGGTCACCATAAGGTGCCTTTATGATACAGGTTTGGATTATGATTCAGTTGTGAAGTCTAGCCTAGTGGACCCAAGTCAGTATACCACAGAAACAGTGGAAATACAAGGGGCGACTAAGGACATACCACTCATGACACTTCCCATCGCAAGGATAACGGTGAAAACTCGCTATGTGGAGGGAGAAATCAGAGCAGCAGTGATAGATGAACCAATCTACCCTCTGATATTGGGGTGTAGATACGTCTTCTTGGGGAATCCCGAGAAACCTGTGATCATGGCGACAGTGCAGACCAGGTCACAGAAGAAGGAGGAAGAAGGTGAACCTATAAATGCTCATCCAGAGGAGATGAGGAAGGCGCAGGCTGAGGATAGGACACTCAAGCCATGTTTTAAAAAATTGCCCAAATGCCACACACCTCCGAGCAAGGGGGAATATTTCATGAAGAACAAACTCTTATACAGGAAGGCCGGAACTGGAACAAATGGTCACAACCAGCTGGTTCTTCCCACTTCATATAGAGATAAAGTGATGGAACTCGGGCATGCGATTCCTTCAGTGGTCACATGGGGATCAGCGCCACAGGACAGCGTATAGCTTGTCATTACTTCTGGCCAGGGATAACGGAGGATATAAAAAAGATATGTCAAATCCTGCCCAGAATGTCAAAGGGTAGCTCCAAAGCACTGGACTGCTCCTGCAACTCTAGGGGAAATGCCCATAGTGGGAACACCTTTTGAGAGGGTTGCAGTGGATATTGTAGGACCTCTCACTCGGACCAAGAGGAGGAACAGTTACATCCTTACTCTGGTGGACACTTGTTCTATGTGGGGAGAGGCGGTAGCCCTGCCATCAATTGATTCAAAACATGTAGCAGAGGCACTACTTACAATATTTACCCGATTAGGATTCCCGCATCAAATCTTGACGGATAATGGTTCTCAGTTCAAGGGGAAACTAACGGAAGAAGTTTTTAAGCTATTTCAAGCCAGACACTTTCATTGTAGTCCGTACCATCCACAAGGGAACGGCCAGGTAGAGAGGTTCAACGGGACTCTCATTTCTATCCTGAGAAAGCTGGCACACGAAAAAACCGGATCTGTGGGATCAATTCCTGCCCGCCGCATTGTTTGCGTACCGGGAGGTACCACATAGTTCAACCGGGATGGCTCCCGCAACTCTGCTATTTGGGAGGCCAATAAAAGGTCCATTAGAAGCTCTATTAAGGACCTGGACAGATGAGAAGGCGGAGAGACTGTTACCTCATCGTATCAATATGTGAACGAACTGACCACTCGTTTGAAAGCTGGATGGAAACTGGCAAATGATAACAATGACTACCAAAAAAATTTTTTTTTTTTTTCTTTCTCTAACATTTCTATGTTTTTCTGGTCAATTTTAATGCGCTGTTTTTAAATCTGCAAACCGTTTTTCTCTATCAGGTCGGGATCTCTAGAAATACGCAATTGAAGTTTTTTTTAACAACGCATACAGTATTACAACATCATTCGTACAAGAAGTATAACAGTTATGTAGGCTTGAATTTCTTTGCAGTCGACTTTCGTCGGTGAATGGCATGTGGTACATCGCGATGAAGCATCCACAATAATCGGCAAGCATGGTCACACTCCACCGTCCTTGATAACGTGACTCCATTACGGCGATATCTTGATGGAATCGTTCTCCATGTTCATCGGTGACTTCGCCAAGGTTGTCAGGGAAAAAGTCAAGATGCGAATCGAGCAAATGGATTTTGAGGGACATGTTACAGCCCATAATTATGTATGCATCTATGCACTGCTTAACAATATGCAACATAGTTGACAGATTTGTGATTTCCAGAAAGTTATCGACGATCGATTTGAATGCCATCCATGCGCGAAGTTCCCTACCATGTAACAAGTTCTCGAATTGTTTGTCTGCAATAACTTTCCTAATCTGAGGTCCTACAAAGATACCTTCCTTTATCTTTGCATCGCTAACTTGCGGAAACTTTTCTCGAAGATAAGTGAAAGCTTTGCTCGTTTTATCTAACGCTTTTACAAAATTCTTCATGAGCCCCAACTTTATATGTAACAGTGGTAAAATGAAGGTGTCTTTGTTAATTAATGGCTCGCGTATTACATTTTTATGCCCGAGCTGCATACGATCCCGGATAGGCCACACCTTTCTTGCATAATGTTCCTGTCTGTTGCGGCTGTCCATTCACATCGGAAGCAACAAAATTTAGTATACCCAGTCTGCATGCCCGTGAGAATTGCAATGACCTTTAGGTCTCCACAAATCCGCCATTGGTAGTCATTGTACTTTATTTTTTCCAAACGTATAGCCATATTGTCATAAGTTTCTTTCATATGAACAGAGTAGGCGACTGGAATTGATGAAAAAAAAATTTATGTTATGCAATAACACGGCTTTTAGACTAATCTTGGAAGAATCGATGAAAAAATCGCCATTCGTTGACTATGTGCTCATCATGACCGTTTACATCTTTGCAATAGCAAATGTCATCATCCATCTCAAAGTATTGAACAAGTTCTCTGTGTCTATAACGAAATTTAGATATCGGAGTATTGGGCGCTAAAAGATTCCATTCTTTGAGTCGCGAACCGAGTAATTCCGCTTGTCCTTTGGTAAGAGCGAGATCACGTATTAGATCTGAAAGTTCTGAATGGTTAATTAAGTAAACACCATCATTTACCGGTATGTAATCTGAGTCAGAATTAGTTTCTAAAGCAGGTAAACTATCACTTTCTGATGGTTCATTTACGTCCAACGGATATTGTTCTGGTGGTACTTGGATCGGACACGTGATTGGATCATGAGGCACTGGTTTCGAAACCGATTCAATATTGGGATAAACCACAGACTTTCTAGTTTTAAAAGTGAAACCATGGATATTTGTCAAGCAGAAGTAACAATCAGTAGTGTGATTGCTATGCTCACGCCATATTACTGGCACACCCACAGGCATCGACTTATGCTTCGGCGATTTTCGTAACCAACCTGCCAAATGTATCGAACAAAAAAGCATTTGGCTTCCAAGATTTATTTGCATCATCAACTTTCGAATCGAAATAAAGTTCATATGCTATCTTTAGTAATGGTGTAAAGTTTGTCTGGTCAACACGATCGGTAAAATATCCGCACACGTAACAGAACAGATCAGCCGAATTTCTACAACTTCTAGAAGCCATATTTTGCTCAGAATTATTTCAAAATACAGTAACTATTTGAAAAATCGCGTAACATATGTCATGCATCTTTTAGCAGTATAAAAAGTAGAATTATGTTGCTTTTTATTAATTTTTAATAAGTTATATAGTAAAAATGAAACGGAGCAAATAACGGTTTCCCAAAAATATATTTATTCACAAATATCTTAAGAACCCGACGTGATAGAGATAAACGGATTTCAGATTTGAAATCAGCGCAAGAAACTGACCTAAGAACACTTATTCTTATATAAGAAAGAAAAATGTTGTTTGTCAGTGTAATTTGAAGCAAGCCAGGAAGAAACATGCAGCATATTTTAATAGGAAGGCAAAGGACAGGGAACTGGCAGTCGGAGAGAAGGTGCTGCTTCTACTACCCGGAAGCCAGAATAAATTACAAATTGGTTGGCAAGGTCCATATACGGTTCTAGAGAAGGTGTCTAGAACAAACTATAAAATTGACAAAAAGGGGAAGGAGAAAGTTTATCATGTAAACCTGTTAAAGAAGTATCTGGACAGACCACTCCAGGAAAGCACCCCCTTATTGACCTTGGCTATTGCAACCCAGATGCAAAAAAGAACCACTCACCTCACATGAATACCCATTACATCCTTGTGAAACCGCAGCACAGGTAAAAGTCAGTAAGCACCTGACTAAAAACCAGAGGGAGAGAGTTCAACAGGTTCTGGAGGAACATACAGATGTATTAACAGATAAACAGGCCATACAAATTTGCTACAGTATGACATGAAACTGGTAGACTCAAACCCAATCTGTATGAGAGCCTATTCTATTCCGTTCGCGAAGGAGAAGGCATTGAAGGAAGAAATAGAGTATTTGTTGAAGGAGGGGATTATTTCGCACAGTGAATCATCTTTTAGTTCTAGTGTCGTTTTGTTGAGAAAACCGTCTGGGGAACACAGACTGTGCATAGATTACAGGAAACTGAATGCTGTCACAGAAGGACGAGTGGATCCATTACCAGACACAAAACAGTTATTTGCCAGACTGAACAAGGCAAAATACTTTTCAAAGGTGGATCTTAGTAAAGGCTATTACCAGATCCAGTGAAGCCTGAAGTGAGACCTTATTTGGCTTTTAGCACTTCGGATGGACATTATGAATTCAATATGCTACCATTCGGACTGAAAAATGCTCCGAGTGTGTTTTCAAGGATGATGCGCAAATTGTTGGATCCCCTGAATAACCCATGTATCACGAATTTCATGGATGATATTCTCGTCGCCACAGAGACATTTGAAAGAACACATTGAAGCTCTGGAGATGTTGTTTGATAGACTTCGGGAGGCGAACTTAACTGCTAGGCCAACAAAATGTTGTATTGGATGCAAAGAGTTGGAATTCTTGGGACACACTGTATATCAGGGTAATATGACCCCTGATCCTAAGAACTTGGAAAAACTGCAGAGAGCACCTAGGCCGCAAACAAAAAAGGACGTGCGATCATTTGTGTCGTTATGCGGATTTTATCAGAAATACATCAAGAATTTTAACGCTATTTGTGCTCCTCTGACTGATCTGACTCGCAAGGGACTTCCAGATAAAATTATTTGGACTGCACAATGTGAACTAGCGTTCCAAGAGTTAAAGGAAAAACTCACTAGCAAGCCTATTCTCAAACTGCCTGATTTGACACAGGACTTTGTCTTAAGAACCGATGCAAGTAATGTAGGACTAGGAGGGGCTTTGTTGCAAAGATCATCTTCACCTGATGGGGAACTGAAACCAGTCGCTTATGCAAGCCGTAAATTGAATGTCGGTGCAGATTTCCTCAGTCGGCACCCTGTGATCAAAATTAGAGTAGTGGCAGACGTGAGGAGTAATTTTACCTATGTGTATCGCTGGTTTTGGAACTTGCCATAGGCATGTTTTCAAGTGGGGAGATGTGTAGTGAAATTGACAGAGATACAACGGTAAAATACCTCCAAAGATAACATGTAAGGATAAAAACATAATGCGTAGGCTGCTGATAGTACATGATCGCCCAGACCGCGGGTCATCACCCTCCATAAAAATTGACTTGCTAGACAGGAGGGGAACGGCGGATAAAAAGGAAAAAATATGACTGGAAAGATTGCGTGAGACTAGAAAGGCTAAGGAGACGCAATTGGGGGGGAAACGGAGAAAAGTCACGTTTCCCAAGTTGACATAAAGTAAGGAACTCGACAGAAGGGACCTTGGATATGTTACGCCACAGTCATTTATTGGTCGCTTTTGCGATACCAAGCCTTTGATTTGAATTCAGCGGCAGAACGCAGATGTTTGGAATATTACAAAAATTAAAAAGTAACTTTTTCGTAATATTAATGTTAGGAATATAAAAATTAGCTGGCCGGATGGCCCATTCTGAGCAGTGAACTAATATGTTCTTAATTTTACAGACGGATAGATAATATTGAAGATAATGACAAAAGACAGTGTTGTTCACATCAGCGACAGACTGTATGGAATAAAAAGTGTCGCTATTTGCAAAAAAAAAAACACGACCTTGAGACGCAGGTGTTCAAATCTACTTAGTAGGGAAGCGAAGGGACATTGGTGGGAGCTGTGTCTAAATATAACTTTTAACGACAAAATTTTGGAGGGGAGAGAAAGGTTGGTTCAAAAATCAAGTACGTTTTTGAAAAAAAAACAAGTAGAGACGGACAGACTAACAGATAAACATCCATACTTGACTGAAGCATGACTGAAATGACTTTAGGGTAGGAAATTTGAATTTGAAATAAACCTAGGCAGTGATTGGCCACAGACAATCATTTTATCGGCGCTCAGACGCGCAAGTGGGGCCATTCCTCAATAGTTGTTCGATGATAGACACAGTATTTTAAAGTGTGGTGATTTCCAAATGAAAGAAAGTGAAATAAGTTCAGGGACGCCATACTATAGCCAGCAGCTCAGCTGAGTTTTGCTAGCATTTCTGTGTTCTTTATTCATAATCTGGTAAGATTGAAATTATTTCTTTGTATATTTTGAATATTGTTTAATGTTCGAGTGATTTGATACTGCCATATCATAATCTAGCCTTACAAACAAGTAGGGATTTGCTCTAGACCCCCCGCCCAAGTCAGGGTCTAGGGACCAACAATATACATAAACTCCAGCAAGGGTTAGGAAAGACAGATCAAGTGTTGAGAATAATGAAACATATTACCTATCCACTTTTAGGGAAGGAAACTAATAAATATTTTTCAGAATCTATAGTCTGGGAGGACCTATCTGATGTAAAACCACCATGGTAAATGTGCTGTTTGGTCAGAGAGATCTGACCTGTCTGTATGATGTGGTTGTTGTGTCCGTGTTGTGTCCAGACGTGGGTAGAGAATAGAATTTTGACACATAGCCAATACTTTGATTGCAGAGCTGTGAGTTTCAGTTGTCAACAAGGCGGTGTCCATTCAGTTGGTGATTTTACTCGAGTGTATCTGTGCAGTACGTTGTGACAGAGACCACTATTATTGCCCGCCAGCACGGAGAGGTGGGACCACCAGATTTCAGCACCAGAGCTACATATGCAAGTTGAGTGAGCCTCTGGTCTGCTGGAAGTTCACCAACGCCTTTTAGTTACTAATACCCCATAAAATTCCTGTAATTTACTGGACACTGTGTAGTCAATATAGACAGGTGTGATGAGGCCACCCCCAACAGCACAAGCATTAACTATCCTCCCAAGTAGATGACTACTAGAACATTTTAATAAAACTAACTAGTCTAGTACTTATATATGTACACTCTTGCATTTATTATGTAACATTCCATGCATTTCTTTCATAATTTTAAATCCTTTTTTTAAAAAAAGTTCTGGTCAACATAAAACTTGATCCAGAACAAATAAATGTAATATAATTCTATCAAAAATTTTACACTCTTGAGTTAGTTCAGTGTATTATAATATTTGTTAAATATTATTAGTCTGCTTAAATATCTGTGGGTGTATCTATAACTATCACACCACATTACACATCATTACCCTAGACATTTTACATAGCTACATTCATTAAGAAAAAAATTGAGTGTGAGGTCGTAGTGGTAGCAAGAAAGGCCTTCTGACAATTCACAACTACATTTTATCTCAGGAGCCTTCACAGCTGGCCTCATACATTACATTTAGTAATATCACCATCATACAATACCATCAAACCCACTACACCCAGGATAAGCCGAAAATCCCTCAATCGGACTTAAACAAACTGGAGGAAGAGGATGTAGAGAGGAAATCTCTCATCAAGAATTCTAAGTGTGGAGAAAGCCCCAAGAAAAGAATTGGTAGCGGTCGTTTTGTAAATGATAATTCTGGGAAGAAAAATCATCACTATAGCGCTTCGAGTGGAAGAGACCATACCGGTGCATGGACAAAGAGGTCCACAAAATTAAAGGTCCATATGTAACGCTGTTAAGAACGTGGACTGATGAAAAGGCAGAGAAAAATATTACATCCTCATACCAATATGTGAATGAGCTGACCACTCGTTTAAAAACTGGCTGGAAACTTGCCAATGAAAATTTGAGACAAGCCAGGAAGAAACATGCTGCCTATTTCAACAGGAAGGCTAAAGACAGAGATTTGGCTGTGGGAGAGAAGGTACTGCTTCTTCTCCCCGGTAGTCAGAATAAGTTACAAATTGGATGGCAAGGTCCATATACAGTTCTAGAGAAAGTGTCTAGAACCAATTATAAGATAGATAAGAAGGGGGAAAAAAAAATCTATCATGTGAATCTCCTGAAGAAATATCTGGAAAGAGAAAATCAGGAAGAGACACACTTGTTGACCTTATCCATTGCTATGGAGATGAAAAAGGAACCACTTTCATCATTTGAATATCCATTACATCCCTGTGAGACAGCGGCACAGGTAAAAATCAGTACACATTTAACGAAAAATCAGAAGGAGAGAGTGCAACAGGTTCTAGATAATCATACAGAGGTGTTAACAGACCGACCGGGGCATACAAACTTATTGGAATATGATAAGAAACTGATAGACCCCACACCTGTCTGTATGAAACCATATTCGATTCCTTTTGCTAAGGAGAAAGCTTTGAAGGAAGAGATAGACTATTTGTTGAAGGAAGGAATTATTTCACACAGTGAATCTTCGTATAGTTCCAGTGTGGTGCTCTTAAGGAAACCCTCTGGAGAACATAGACTCTGTATAGATTACAGGAGACTGAATGCTATTACAGAAGGACAGGTGGATCCCTTGCCGGATACAAACCAGTTGTTTGCCAGGCTAAATAAAGCTAAATATTTCTCAAAAGTGGATCTGAGTAAAGGATACTATCAGATTCCAGTAAAGCCTGAGGTTAGACCATACCTAGCTTTTAGTACCTCAGAGGGACACTATGAGTTTAACAGATTGCCATTTGGATTGAAGAATGCGCCTAGTGTCTTCTCTAGAATGATGAGAAAATTATTGGACCCTCTGAATAATCCATGCATCACAAATTTCATGGATGATATCCTTATAGCAACAGAAACATTTGAGGAACACATTGACTCTCTGAATATGCTGTTTAATCGACTTAGAGAAGCGAATTTAACAGCCCGACCAACCAAATGTTGCGTTGGATGTAAAGAATTAGAATTCTTGGGACACACAGTCCATCAGGGAAACATGACCCCTGACCCCAAGAATTTAGAGAAACTAAAGAAAGCCCAGAGACCACAAACCAAGAAAGACGTGAGATCCTTTGTCTCATTATGTGGTTTCTACCAAAAGTATATAAAAAACTTTAATTCCATATGTGCACCGTTAACTGATTTAACACGTAAAGGAAATCCAGATCGAATTACATGGACACCACAATGTGAATTGGCTTACCAGGAATTGAAGGAAAAGCTCACAAGCAAACCTATTTTGAAATTACCTGACTTAAGTCAAGAATTCATTGTAAGAACGGATGCCAGTAATATCGGGCTAGGTGCGACACTGCTACAGAAATCAGATGCATTGGATGGGGAATTAAGCCCAGTGGCATATGCTAGCAGAAAGTTGAATAAAGCTGAAACCAACTACTCAACTAGCGAAAAAGAATGTCTTGCAGTAATATGGGCGATAAAGAAATTCAATATTTATCTGTATGGGAAGGCATTTAAGTTGCAGACGGATCACAAACCCTTGTCGTTTCTAGCGCAGGCTAGGCATGACAATTCTCGGTTACTCAGATGGTCATTACTGATGCAGCCATTTGAGTTTAGCATAGAGTATATATCTGGAAAAACAAATCTGGGAGCGGATTTTTTAAGCCGCCATCCGTGTGATGAGAATCACCGTAAGCCCCAGAAATAATAATAAATTTCTCTATGTGTATATATAATTATAGACTGACATATAACGTCTGTTTTAAGAGGGGAGAATTTGTCGTCAAACATTCTAAATCCACATATATAAATTAAAAGGTAAATGTAAAGCCCAACACATAAATCCAATAAAAGGAAAGAAGAATGGTAAAGAACAGTGCTGTCACAATGACTGTACTCGAGATCCCCCTTTTTCTACTTCGTCTGCATATTGTAACGCTTTCACGTTGATAGTAAAGCCTACTGCATCGATACACGCTTTCTACAATAAAACGTGTACTGCATTTCTAAGAAAACCTTGAGATACGCAAGCTGATTAATGACCTAAATTAATACTAGCATTAATTTCACTGCGTAATGAAAAGACAGATGGAATTAGCATAGAGAGAGGGAGGGCTGAAAGCCGGAACGCATGCAACACTAACACGCGTTTCGCGATACAAAATTAATGCCATTACGCGCGTAAGGCCAGAAGCACTAACTTTTTTCAAATAGACAGTGAAAAAAAACACTACCCATACGAGAGTTAGGTTTAAAAACCTGAAAAACGCTTATTAGGAAACATGACACAATACTGGTTTACGTCTGAAATCCTGACAGAACAGTTAAAAAGGATGCGGACAGTGGAAGTTAAAAATAAACAACTGAGATTGATAAAAGACAGGAATTTTAAATGGGCCATTTGTTCTCATGATAATCATATAATTGGGTGCCTTAAGACTAGTGGACTTGGAATATATAATAAATTATCACAATGGTCCATTAGATACTAAAATATTGGTATAAAACATATGGAAACTGGCATGGTCTGGTCATATCTGTTAGATAAAATGGCATGATGTTTTTGAAAACACGTAGACGAACGAAAGCTGAAATAGTACGGAGTAAAAGATTGGCTAGAATTTAAAGCACGCCGAGGTGTGATTGGCTAAACTATATATACGAATCTAGTTGTTGATAGTAATGCGTAGTAAATGGGATAATTTTTTTTTAAATTCATTCAAAAGATAGTTAGGCTTTGAGCGATTGGTCGAAGCATTTGAAATGAACGAAATAGTACGCTGCTCGTTGCCAGTTTCAAAAGATTTTCATAAGAGCAGGAGCGATGTCAGACTTGTGCTGTGGTTTATAAATTATATCGACCGAAAGCAGTTTCGACAAAACAGATCATGTACAGACCAGATAGCCACTTTGAGAATAATAGTTGAACAAAGTTTGGAATGGAATTCACCACTATACATCGGATTTGTGGACTATGAAAAGGCATTTGACAGTGTAGACAGAGAATCACTTTGGAAATTGATGAGGCATTATGGAGTTCCCCTGAAGATTATTAATTTAATAAAGAAAACATATGAAGACATGACATGCAGAGTTCTTCATGAAGGACAGCTTACAGAACCATTTGGGATAAGAACAGGAGTGCGACAGGGATGCCTCTTGTCTCCATTTCTTTTCTTGCTGGCAATAGATTGGGTTATGAGATCATCGACAACACACAACAGAAATGGAATCCAGTGGACTCTGACTAAGCAGTTGGATGATCTGGATTTTGCTGATGACTTGGCTCTTCTGTCCCATAACCGTAATCAGATGCAGGACAAATTGAAAACACTCGATGAGAGGTCACAGCAATTGGGTCTGAAAATACACAGGGAAAAGACAAAAATAATGAGAATAAATGCAGGTAATGATAATAGGGTTGAACTTGAAGAAACACCAATACAAGATGTAGAATCATATACGTATCTTGGCAGTAATATAGACAAAGTTGGAGGGACAGACAGCGATATCAAAATAAGAATACAAAAGGCAAGAGGAGCTTTCATTGCATTGGGAAATATATGGAGATCAAGAGAAATAGGATCCAACACGAAAATAAGAATCTTCAACTCAACTGTGAAGTCAGTCCTATTGTATGGCTCTGAGACATGGAGAACAACAAAGACAACAACCAAAAAGCTACAGACTTTCATAAATGGGTGCTTGCGTAGAATAGAGGGATTAAAATGGTATGACAAGGTTACCAACGTAGAACTGATGACAAGAACTAGACAAGTGCCAGTGGAACAAGAGATGAGAAGAAGACGATGGCGATGGATAGGACACACACTGAGGAAACCTGTTGATAGCATTACAAGGCAGTCCTTGTTCTGGAACCCGCAGGGCAAGAGAGGCAGAGGAAGACCAAGAAGTACATGGAGAAGAGAGTTGGAAACAGAGGTGAAAATGATGAGGAGAACATGGAAAGAACTTGAGATGATGGCACGTGACAGGAGGACTTGGCATGTGTTTGTTGAAGGCCTATGCTCCTTTGGGAGTGGAGGGTTATGAATGAATGAATGAATGAATGCCATTCTCTAGTGCCTTATTCGTCGTAACCTGTGTTATTTCCTTTCTATGTGGTAAGATTGATTTTATTGACTTTTTTAATTTGAAAAATTGGTTGTGTATAAGAAAAGGCCATGACAAAAGGTTGTAACTAAATGGTTCCATGGCAGGCTTGGGCATGGCCTAGTTGTTGATATATTATACCATGGACCATTTGAGAAAGTGAGAACTATCAATATATATATGATGATCATGCTGAAACATTACACCTATCTTATTGCATGGTGAAGTATGGCTGGAATGACAGAGGTGTTGTCTCCATAAGGGAAAAATGAAAAAGAAAACTGGTACTATTGGTTCCATCACATGAAAGTGGAGAAGCTTGGTTGTCAGAAAGAGCTGACCATGTTCTTTTTATTACATGCATGTTTACAGATAAAATTGGAGGAATTAGTTTGATATTAAGACAGGATCATACTTGCTTTGACAGGGGTTTCCTGCTGGTACTTGGCTGATGCTGTCAGAAATATTCAGCACTAGATCAAGTCATCTCTGACAACAGCTGTTAAGAGAGAGATTGTAGACCAGAGGGCCTGAAGCGTGTGGCCAAATAGACTGCAATCATTATGAATCCCAGGCACAGATAAGTGATATATCTGGCCTGGAGCAACTTATCATTACTGCATATTTTCTAGGACAATCTCCTCAAGTGAATAAACTTTTCCTCCAAAACTAAAAAAAACAGTACAACAGAGTCCATAAGAGTGATAAAGAGAACAATTGGGATGATGTATATCCCTTACCAGCTTCAAGGAACAAGTAATTAGATAGAGAAAAAAAATACCCAGTTGAAGATTGATTTCATGCATTATGGACACATGGTCTATTGCTTGTAAATAATTGCATATACATATTTGTAAATATATAAGATTCCATCAAACTGATTATCAATGACTAAAGTCCTGGCCAAAAGAACATTTAGGCTCAGGACCAATAAAGTTTAACAGAAAATTTTTCATTATAAAACTTAACCGCTGGAGTTAGTTGATTTTATCTTAGAAGTTAATATTTGTTGGTATATGTTTTGTATTGAGGTTATTCCACACACTCACTTTTGCATTACCCTAGACACTTAACGAAGCCAACATTCATATTGATTAAGAAGTAGTCTGATTGAGATATAAATGTGGCAGCAAGTAAGGTCATCTGAATTACACACCAAACCTATTAACTTCAGATACCTTCACAGCTGATCTCAGTCAGTACACTAAGTACTTTATACTATATTTAAGTCCCAACTCACCACAGTCTTGTTGTCACATAATTGTGTGTGTGGGTGTTTAGTAAACTTATAATTATACTTATAGGGAGGTTTGACAGATCGTCTTCTTCTAAAGATAGTCGTATAGATAGGCTGGACTAGAGAAACCACTAATTCCAGAGACGGATCGTCACCTTAATCTATTCAATCGTGGAATCTATTCTAACACCTTTCTTTCTCATATACCCCATCCCCCGCTCTACTCAGACGGGACCAAATAAATCTCTATACCTATCTAAAAATGTACGACAATCACCATTCACACTCGTGAAACCGTTATGTGACACCCTGCACGAGTTTGTGCTTTGATGTAGGTTTCCTCTAGTAGGGCATAAGTAGTAGGTGCTCCATGCTCCTTTAAGAGGCGAAAGTGATGATGATGTTGATGATCACACTTTAAACGTATTCATACAACCACAGCTAGCTTCCCACCCTCAGGTGTGTCAGAGTTGTTCTCAGTCTTCCAACTTCTCCGCCTCCGTCGCTCGTTCCACAATGACAACATTATGAGAACAAAGTCCAAAAAAATTCATGTTAAATTCCTACTGTAGAAGGCTGTATCCTGAGCATGTCCTCACCTCTGTGCTATATCGCACCCACTACCTCTCTTGGCATAAATTGAACTAACTAGGGTTGTGGAGTCGGTCAAAATATTTGCCTACTCCGACTCTAGACATTTTAGAAGTCTGACCGCGACTACAGTTTCTTACTAGTCGTATGGCATATATTTCGGAGTCGGAGTCTGGATATTTTTTACCAACTCTGACTCCGATTCCACTAAAACAAGACCGACTTCACGGCTCAACTCCCTACTCCGACTTCACAGCCTTGAAATTAACACGGACACAGTTAAATTAGCCTAAACGTTCCAGCCCTATCGTTCTTGTTATCAGTTCCACATTGATGCCTCGTCGTAACATGTCCTTCCTTGTATACTACGGAACTACTCATTTATGAAAGTTAGTAAGTTCTCATTTTTTGTTCTTTTCCGTGTTTCACAGCTATACAATAGGACAGACTTAACATCTGAGATTAGAATTAGAAATTACCTTTAGATTCTGTTTTGATCACGTCTGTAAACATACAAACGATGCATCTGTAAACACTGCTGGTTTCTGAATCAGACAGAAGCAGAGGTGTATACGGAACAGACTCTTTGTGACAGAAGAACAATAATTACTGGGCTGTGGTCAGTATCACAACAAGGATCCACAGGAAGGTGACAAATAAATGAACATATAACCCGTATACTTGTATTTCTTCAAGTACCATGACAGGTAGAATACACGATCATGTCTCTCAACAACTTCATGTGTCTCCAGTACCGTGTATCAATTCATTTATTTTCTTTCAATGTCTTACTTACATAGTCGTTCTTCTTCTACCCTGGGTTGTAGAGATTTGCCAGAGAGAGCGTCAAACTATCCTATCGGCTGTCTTCCGCCTGGCCTGGTTCCAATTTAATCCTCGGTCCTTCAGAGATTGTCTAATGTTGTCTATCCAGGGAACTCTAGATCGTCCTGGAAGTCTCAATTCCTGGCCCTTGGTTTCCCATATTTGTAGTGGTAGCCAATCTTCTCCCATTCTGCAGAAATGGCCAAACCATTGTAGTTGGAACTATTCTAATTGGGTCTGCAGGGGCTGGGTTTTGAGGCCTTGCCGTATCGTCTAGTTGCGGACCATGTCTCGTCGTGTTACTTCAACACCGTCCTGAGATACCTCATTTCTGAGGTTTGGAGCTGGGTTTTGTGGGTTGTTGTCGTTGTCCATGATTCTCATCTATAAGTCAAGATTGGGACATAGGTGGAGCGGTATACAGCCAACTTTATCTTCTTGCCAATTTCACTTTTACTGAGAAATCCTCGATGTGTGGCCTGAAGAAGTCTTCCAGCTGTTGCTCTTTGGTTTTTTCCATACCAGGATTCAAAGTGTTCAGTATCTTCTCTCTTTATCGTTATATATATATATATATATATATATATATATATATATATATATATATATATATATATATATATATATATATATATATATATATATATATATATATATATATATATATATATATATATATATATATATATATATATATATATATATATATATATATATATATATATATATATATATATATATATGACTTGACTTTGATCCACTGTCACTGAGCGTCAGCTCTTGGGTATATATATATATATATATATATATATATATATATATATATATATATATATATATATATATATATATATATATATATATATATATATATATATATATATATATATATATATATATATATATATATATATATATATATATATATATATATATATATATATATATACTTAAATATTTACTATTTGTTAGTTGGGATTTGTAGAAGGTGATTTGTGTAACAGAATGTCAATGTATCGTGCTGATAACCTGAAGAATGCCGTGGGGGTTACAGATGGAACATTCAGTTGATAAACTAATTCAGAATGCCTTGGTGGATTGGTCCACATACAATGACGTTTAATGTGACGAATATAAGTTCATTCACGCCAAAATTCATAAAGTACATACATGTAAAATGAGCTCCTCTCTGTCTTGTCTGGTCAATACATAACTGGCCGCTGTACTGAAGGTGGCGTCCAATCCACCCAAGTAATGTGGGACAGATTATGTAGACTTAGGAATTTCAATGCGATTCCTTCTTAAAAATAGTTACGAATCTTCTCTCATACTTCTGAATTACTTGTAACACATTGTGGCGGCCCTCGAAATACTTTAAGCCACATAAAATATATCCTTCCTCCAAAATCACAGGAGCTCTATCAAGTACGTCCTTCTTTGACAACTACAATCGACGAAAGGCCATGAACCAACCGTTTGCATTAGTGCAAAACGGATTACGTCATAAACTCCCGGTGACGTATTAAATATATCACGTTCAATAACAATTAAAACCCGTGCAACATCAGGATTAACCACAGATAGACATATTACCGCGTAGATTAACTGCTAATAGACTAAGTGTGGTCAACATGAAAAAGTACATAAATAATCTTTGATATTCTTAATATTATTTAATGTCTCAAAAGTGTTGCGATCCAATGGATCCCATCTCATTGTAACATCACCGGCAATGAAGAGGCTGACAGATTGGTAAAGGAAGGTGGAAATCTACCTCAGCCTGATGCAAGCATAACTTTCAAGGAGGCAAAAAATTTTATCAGAATCAGATACAGAAACAAATGGGATGTAGAGCATCCAGGTCATACACAAAATGATGCATATTACCAGCTCAGCAGAAGTGAGCAAGTGGTAATCTTCAGACTCCGAACTGTCCACAACAGATTGAGATACCGTCTATTCAACAAGCTAAAGTTAGGAACTACCGATCAGTGTACCTGTGGCACTGATAAAATGACTGCTGAACATTTATTTCAAAGTTGTCCTACACATGCGGTACAGAGAAAGCGCATATGGCCGACACCAGTACCATTCGTAGAAAATCTCTAAGAAGATTCAAATAGCCTCAAACTGACTATTGCTTTTTTGAAAACATTCAAGTGGACGTCTGAGAGTGTACGAAGAAGAAGAAATATTCTTGAATAAAACCTCATGCCTGTGGCCTCTAACACTTTTATAACACATCCTTCATCTCGCTTATCTCAGCTGTGTCGTGGTAGAGAAGCATGTGTGTCACCATTGAGATTTTATGGTAGAAGCACAGTAATCAGCAGGGATCTAAAGCCGGACTGGTCGAATGGTAGGAAACAGACAAAGCGAGACACATACCTACTGCATTGTAAGCAGGCTGGGGGCAGTCATAGGCAAATCGTACATATCAGTTCGCTTTGTAATGAGCTGCTAATTTCTCTTTAAACTGAAAAGTTGTTATAAAATAATTTCCCTTGGTGCTCAATGTTTCTGGCCTAATTACAAAGCAGTCGTATTGAATTTTGTGTTGTCCGGATTTTTCTAAGGCATCATATCTTATCAGCATGCCAAATTTCAGAATTCTAGGTAGCCTAGAAGTGGTCAAACAATTTCGTGCGGACACAGTTATGTGTGGAACACTATATCATTGAAATGGCCGCCTCTGCTAGCCATACAGATGCGCGCCCTTTGGAGCACATTTGCATGACATTTTCGCATGTTTCAACTTGTATAGCAGCGATATCCTCTCGAATATTGACTTTGAGTTGCTCATTAGTCTGTGGCTTGTTGGTATAGACCTTCCCTTTCAAAAAACTCCATTAAAAAAAAGTCTAATGGAGTTAAATCTGGCGATCTTGGAGGCCAGTCGATGTCGCCAAATTTCGAAATTAATTTGTCCGGAAACATCCTATTCAAAATTGCTCTTGTGTCGCGTGCTATGTGCGACGTGGCGCCATCTTGTTGAAACCACATGTCACGTAGGTCCAAATCCTCCAATTGCGGACCGAAAAAGTTGTTAATCATGTCCCGATAGCGTTCGCCATTGACCGTAACAGCATTGCCATGAGCGTTCTCAAAAATGTATGCACCAATCACACCTCCAGCCCACATAGCGCACCAGACTGTCACTCGCCGAGGATGTTGAGGCTTCTCGTGTATCTCTCGTGGATTTTTGCTTCCCCAAATACGGCTATTTTGATTGTTTACGAAGCCACTGAGGTGGAAGTGAGCCTCATCACTCATGATGATTTTCTTCCAAAATTCAGGGTCATTTCCAATGGCTTCTAACATCCAATTACTGTAATTACGACGCCGTTCGTGGTCTGCAGGTTGAAGAGCTTGCGTCAGCTGGATCTTATATGGGTGTAGGTGTAGATTTTTACGCAAAATTGTGTGTAAAGATGACCGAGAAAGGCCATGTTCTTGTGAACGGTGTCTGATGGAGGTGCCCGGCATTTCAGCTACACTTTCACGCACAGCAGCAATGTTTTTCAATGAACGAGCGCTCCGAGGTGCTGGAGGCCTTGAGCGATTCACCACCGAACCAGTTTCTTCAAATACCGCCACTAAACGCTGAATTGTGCATACTGCAGGCATATGATTACGACTCAAAATTTCACGTAATTTACGCCGAGTCACCGCAATTGAACACTGATTTTGATAATAAGTTTTAACTATTGAAACGCGTTGTTCATACGTGTACCTCTCCATAATGAATTTGCCACGTCTCTATTTGACGTCTGCCAAATATGAAGTGACAGAAACAAAATCCACAGAAATGGCGGGCAATTCAAATCTACCTGCTCTCGTTCGGACACCCTGGTATATATATAACATATATAAATATGTATATATATATTGATCTCGGCTTGAAAATCTCTATGAAAATAAGGCATTATACCAGACCTCCTCAAGTTATCCTTTCGTGAACAATATGTACCATGTCTTTGCACTCTTGAAGTATTTTGATGTCACCACATTATATTTCCTACTAACAAGGTGGTTCCAAAGCAAGGATTGTATTTTGATGCTAACTCTCAAATCGTGTGTACAATTTCACATCTTGCCCTGTTGGTATTTTCTGTTATTGGTTCCTATGTTTAGGGCTGGGATCTTTAAGGGTTAATTAATAGATTAATCGGTTAAATTGTTTAAATCGATTAATTGATAAAACAAATTTTAAACGATTATTCCATTGTTAGCAACGCTTTCAGTTTTTTGCTTAAATGCAAGAGCATTTGCTAAGTTACTAGTTTGTGATATGGAATTTGTCAAATATGGTAAATAATAATAAATTATTTGGTTATAGCTTTTCAGTGTTTTAGTTATATTTTCAGTACGAAGTTGACTTATAACAATAACATAAATAAAGTCATTAGTGATTTAAAAAAATGATATTTATGATTTTTTACAATTTACCAAATTGTTCGAAATTGATCGATTAATATTCAATTAAAGAAATTCGAGTAATTGATTAAGATTTCAATAATAAATCCCAGCCGTACTATTGTTAGTTCCACATCACCCCTGGCCTTATTGTTATACATTCCTCAAATATGAAGGTGTCATTCTTCCTGCTTATTCTTATTTTGTGGCCTTGTATTTTTTAGTCTTAAAAGTTTGACTAGGTGACTGTTACAAATGACATATTCTTCCCACACAGAAAAACGTGATTGTTTAACACTGAAATACTGCAGATATTCGAGGACAGACAATTAAAGTGAGAACAAAGTTATCTGGGATTGTCATGAACTTAAAGTTTATTACTGCATCAGCTGCAACGAAACGAGTAAGTAAACACGTCTATGATGGAAAAACTTGACCTTACCAACCAAAGAAAACTAAATTTAGACTTACATTTTGAAGGGAATTAAAATAAGTTAAAGTAGTTTTTAAGAAAGCAGGTTAAATTGACGATAAACCTCCAGGGTTCATTGGCTTCAGTTGTTGCAAGGATTCTTGAAGCCAGCGGAAAAGATCGGCTACCACGACACATATAGAAAATTAAGAGCCAGGGATTCAGACCTCCAGGACGACCCAAGACAGCCGACGGGATAGTAAGGCGCTCTAGCTGGCAAACCTCTGCGCCCCGCGGTAGAAGAAGAACGACTAAGTAAGTAGTAAGTAAGTCTTTTTCTCCTACCTTGTCTATATTGCTGCTAGGAATGCGGTGAGATGACATATCACTGAAGAAAATCAACAACATAATTAGGCCTAATAAATAGTGTGTTACTGTTGCCCGAAAGAGGAGCAAAGAATAGAAACACTGCAACCTACCACGCATGCATAAGAAGCCACAAAGGAGGGTTGAGTATGGGGCCGGTTACCCCATCCTGTAGAAAATCTTAAAATCACAAAAACTTAAACAAACAGTAACTCAATTCAGGCAACCAAAACTGAAGAAGGTCATCTGGTAAGGAGACTCATGTCGCAACACACAGAAAGCTGAAAGGCTGACTTTTTCAGTTATAAGAATGTCCCGAAGTGGCAACTGGAATGTTCGTATTTGAAACGAACAAGAGAAAACGGCACAAGTGGCAGCAGAAACGAGAAATTACAAGATAGATATCCTGATTGTGACGTGTAATGGAAAAAGAGTCTACAGTAATCCGACAGCCTATTGCAATATTACAGCTGCCCTCTGATTTGCTAGCTAAACCATGTATCAATACCCACTGTCTATTTCTGCAACGTACCATTTGGTCCCGTCTCTTTGTTTTAACACGAGCTAACGCAATATTAACAAACTGCGTGACCTGTCAGTCATAACAGGAAAGAAAATCAGGCTGTGTTTACCTCGTCCCCTCACGCGAGCATCTGTCAATCATAATAGTTTTCAGACAGGCTGGCACGTGGGGAAGACAAAAACACAGACCCTTTGAAGTTTCGTACTCAGGGGAAGTTAGAAACCCCTGGGATCTTTGATCTTCAGAAGCGGGCATTCTACAAGGGAACCCGTTAGGGAACAGTAAATCTTTTGATGACGGTCGAAAACCTCGACGAAGACCGACCGTAAAGCCTTTATCTTCTGAATTCTGGGTAACACCGGAACGCGAAATTAACGCATTCGGAGATCAGAGAATCCTAATGATATACAGTACTTTGCAAAAAAAATGGCAGTCATATTGCTCAGCTAAATAAGCTGAAATCTGTTAAATATGCTTCTGCCCCATCACTCCACTGAAGTTGCAAACAGTACCAAATAAAAAATTTGCTTAGATAACGTCCCCCTTGATAATAGAGGACGACAATTTCTAATGCTAGTGCAGAAAATGGATACAAAGTCAAAGTGTTTATTGCTTTTGGAATGGAAATCAAACATGTTCCAACATTTCTAAAACCTTGAACATTCCTGAGCAGACTGTCTACAGAGTGTGAGTAAATTAAAAGCAGGTAATTTCGAGTGAAAAAAATTTTCTGGGAGGCCAAAATTTTGGACATAAGGACCAGTGTCTCGCCCAATCGTTGAGCCAATTAAGAAGTGTGAAAAACATACGGCAGCGCATGATTTGGGAAACATCTAATGTTACTGTCACCGGGAGCTACACAGGATGAATTACACAAAAAAGCGGGTTTCGTCACCATCGCTCACAGAGACTAAAACGAGCTTGAAACGAAAACCAAATTTGCATGGGACAATGTGATTTTTTTCAGATACCTGTGTTGTCTTATCCTGCTCAAATAAATACTTTGACAGCTCTGTAAGCCATGTACCAGCGACCGAAACATTGAAATTCCATATGTCAGCAAGAGGGGCCACCCCACTGTGTGTTTTCACAGGAATTCTCACGGGTACTCAACATACTAGAGGGACACATTCTGCCATTTATGCAGTCATGTACCCCGATGGTCCATTTCAAACATGACAATGACCCAAATATAGCTCATTCTGCTGCAAGAGTGGAAATGATAGTGCTAAGGCAACAGTACTAAACCCAATGAAAACAGTTTGGGCACTACTCAAGAATCATTTTAAAAACAGTGATCAGACGTTCAATTGAAGAAGGTAGCTGAAAATACTGGGACAGTCTGACTCTCATTTACCTACAAACATTTGTGGGAAGTATGCCTCGCCGCATCCAGGCTTGCCTTGCTGGAGAAGGCAACATTATATTGTACTGAAACCACTGTTTAATATATAGGGGAGATGATCCTCTGGACATACAATATTATTTGCTTCTAAAAGCTGCGTTACGAAAATATGGACTGCCATTTTTTTTGGTTGGACGTTATATATATATATATATATATATATATATATATATATATATATATATATATATATATATATATATATATATATATATATATATATATATATATACTATATATATAGATATATATATATATATATATATACATATGTATATAATCATACTGTTTTTTTCTTAAAAGCTCCAGTAATTTGTGAATAGTCTAGGCATCCTAGAACCAGTCTTTATTGTTGGAATATAGGTTCGTGAAATTTTCATTTCTGAATTTCTGTAACGATATGGCTAATGTTTTTAAGAATTGATAGCTTTTAACTAGTTCTTCACTTAGTTTTCGAGTAAAACGTCGCGTAGCGATTTCAGTACACTTTCAGAAGTGCATTAGTCCTTGTATTATACAAGGGATCGGAAAGGTCCTCCGATCAAATATATTTTGTGTGAAATTAGTGCATACACAATTTATTTAAATCAGTTCCAAAACTCAGCTGCGAAGGCCAGGTTGGACGTTAAGACGACAGAATACAGCAGTAAATTACACTTCCCTATATATATGTAAATCATAACCTAGCATCGACCTGCAATGACAAGATTGCATCGACATTTTGGCGATCCAACTCACGTATATCAGAATACAGCATACACTTCCCTCAATATAAATCTCTAGCATCGACCCAATGAAGCATGTTGGCGATCTAAATGTTGAAACGCTTTAGGACTCTGTAGAAATAACACCTTCTAGGAGCTGGACATATATGCATCCGTCCACATCGAAGAACACACAGAAAAAGCCTCGAAGGCTCCTTGACTTCTGCCATTAACGTTCTTTTGAAGACAAAGTTGTGTATAGCGATCCTAATCAAAATAAACGGAACCAATTTGAACAACATCGGTCACGTTAATGTGAGGTTTCTCAGGCCCAGATGTAACATGCTTCTGTTCATTATGTAAAACAGTATTCTCCTTGAGCATAGGCTGATCTGTCAAACAGTTTGTCACACTGTTTTTACTACTGCTGGCATGTCGCCATGATTTACTCTCAGAAGAGGCAGTATTGTTGTGACCAGAACCACTGGTATCAGAGTGATGCCGAGGGAAGTTGTACCTGCCTCGACATGATATCTTTACTTTATCAGGTTGTGGTGACCTGTTTTTTCCACACTTAGTACCACTGGCATGTTGTACACTAGTATTTTCATAACTAAAGTTGGACAATACATTTTTGTGTAACACAACATCCAGCAAACCATCAACCCTTTTTCTTAATTTAGAAATTTCCAAATTTTTGAGTGAAATCTCTTCACTCTGCCTCTTATTCACCTCTTCAAGGTTTACAATGATTAATTTTTCAAAGTTAGTCACCTTATCCTGAGTCAATTTTTCTTGTTGACTTTGAAGGCATATGAGTTCTTGATTTGCACGCTCAAGTGCTGCCACTTTATTCTCCAAATTATCCCTAGAACCTTTCATGTTCCGGTTGATCACTTCTTGTATATCAATCTTTTCTCTCAAAGGAGAAACCTCAGATGTCAGTTTCTGAATCTGAGCCACATGTGTATGACATTCTATCTTCAAAGTAGTATTAGGCTTATCAAGTTCACACCCAACACTCTCTTCTTCGTCAAATCAATTCATTAATGATCTCACCTCATTCTCTAACTCCATTCTCTCCATCTCAAGTTTATCTTGTCTTAATTTATTCTCACGAGGAAGAGCTAATTATTCCACTCTCTTCATCTGAGCTAATTCTTCTGCTCTCCTTTTTCAGCCAATTGTTTTTCTTCAACTCTTCTTTTTTCAGCTAATTTTTCTTCCACCATATTTTCAATCCATTTTGGATCACATCTTCTCCACTCTTCCAACGCAAGGATGCATAGGCTACCAAAGCCTTACCCTTTATATCAAACATTTTTCCCTGATCCAGAAAATACTCCAAGGCAGCCATCTCCTCTGCTGTAGCCATGTTTTACAATTATTGTGCTTTCCAATAGCTAAACAATAATATAACTTTTATATAATGAATCTGTCAGTAATATAATCAACACTTAATTCATCACTTCAAATTCACCCAACTGCATGTAATAGTAGATAGTAATATAGTTGTTATATATATGGAGCAATAAAAGACAATAGTAACAAACAAGCTGACAGAATACAGTGACCAGAGCCAAAATAAGCAAATGCAAATAGTGAACCAAGGCAGAAATGTATAAATTATTGAACAAATAAACAAAACGCAGCTCTATCACACATATGACAAGACAAGCACGAGTTTACAACATGTATGACATCTAATAAATAAAAGATAGCAAGGTTAGATCAACAATCTCACAAACAATAATGTAGGAAACTTAATAAAAAATTGCACTGAACTTTACTACAAAAACAAACTTTTCAATTAACAGGACTGCACAACTAAACAAAAAATGGACCTGTTTACTTAAATAGAGGCAGTACCACACATAAATGTTCGCCGGCCCCTCAATGTGAATTACACAGGTGCATAAACTAAAGAACGCCTATGAATTTCTCTCGACCATACATATTTGAGGTATTGAAAGAAATCCAAAGGTCCCACCAGCTTCCCGCAATTATAGACACATTAATGACATAGATACATCAAACATGGAAAAAAGAACCCTGGCAAACAGGATAATTTAGCATCACAGGCTGTATGTAGCTAAAAATTCACCTATCTGATTGCCAGTGAAAAACTTCCTCCCAGTTCCACCGCCTTTTCCTTCCAGGACCGATGCAATCCAGGCAAGCAGACCAATATTAGGTCTAGAACTCCGTAACAGCTGACTCGAACAGAACTTCACTTTGGTCTGTCGTAGTATTGAAAATCGCCATCTTCGGCATAACACTTGAAATTTGAAACGAAGCAGGATGCAGTAAATATTAAATGCTTTGAATACGTTCCCTTTCTAACTGGAACAAGAAAGTACTGCACTGCAAATCTTGGTGCGTAACCTCTCACAGGCTAGCAGACGATAAAGTTCGCCATCTTTAAAATAATGAACAGGGCACGAAATCCCAAGCGACGACTGTAGTTATTTTGTGCAAAAAAGTGTTTAAGGCTGTAGATCAATGATCCTTTGGCATGGCCCCCATTGTTGCATTGCACTTTCTGTTGTAGCATTAGTCCTTGTATTATATGTCGAAGGGGTACTTCGGGAAAGGCCCCGCCATTATCAAATATATTTCTGTGTGAAATTAGTAAGGCATACACATATGCCGGTAACAGTTTTACAATCAGCCTTCTTGCACAAACCTGATCTCCAACAATAAAGAAGCTGCGAAGGCCAGGTTGGACGTTAAGACGACATATGTTTAATCATAGTAAAAGCTCCAGTAAATTCATCCAATATATATATATATGTAAGACGATGGCATAACCTAGCAAGTCTTGAGCGTCGCTATTCATTCTGCTAATGACAAGATGTCCTCGTCATTTTCATGCAGAATTTATTTAAAAGTTCCAACTCACGTACATCAGAATACAGCATACACTTCCCTCAATATAAATCTCTAGCATCGACCCAATGAAGCATGTGGGCGATCTAAATGTTGAAACACTTTAGGACTCTGTGAAATAATACCTTCTATGAGCTGGACATACATGCGTCCGTCCACATCAAAGAACACACAGAAACAGCCTCGAAGACTCCTTGACTTCTGCCAAGCTGAGACCGACTGACTTCTGCAAAATCTGTCCCAAAAGGCAATGACGTACTTCCGGGTAACCCGTGGATACAGTACTTCAACAACATGGTATCTTCAATCGATACCTATATGATAACGACCGATATGTTATAAGTTTTAATCATAACAACCAGATATTCTATTAAAACGTTAAATCACGCCACCCGTATAGACAGTAAACTGATAGTGAAGGATAGATACACCGTTATATTTCATTTCTCCATATTTGTTATATTGTCTATTATTTTAATCATATACGGCAAAGCCAACACATGCCGGCAATTAATAGCGATTTAATGACAGACGATCATTGTTTAGGCAGCGCGTATGGACAGATTAAATAATAATTTTCATTGTACGCTGACGCCGGCGAGCAGGGGCGGGCGAGTTAACAAAACTCAGACCCGTCTAAACTCAGCAGCAAGCGGAATTTGTTAACGGGTAGGAGTAAGGAAACACCGTGTTCCTTTTAAGTTTAATCAGGACTGACGGAGTGGAGAAGAGATCGTCTTGTCCCCGTCTGTGTGTGAAGATATAGGATTGGGTTCCGAGTTCTTCTTTGCCTTGATCTTCTTCGTCACATTTCTTTCGATAAGGCACATTATGTTTGATATACTGCACACAGCTTTAGAAAGGGAAATAGCTCTGGCATAATAAAATTTAAAATTGTAAAAGTACCTCAAATAAATTGTGTAATGATGTGACTAGCCTTCAGTGTCTTGTTATATTTTCCTTTTTATATTATAATGTTGACATAGAAAGGTTTGACGTACTACATTGACTGACAGTCACAACTACATGACAGTGTTATCATAAATGAGGGCTCTGGTCTATATGACCATTTAGTCACCGGAGACGAGTCTCAGTGCTAACATTAAAATACAATCCGTTTTTTGTGTTATCTCTCCTTAAAGGTTCTGAGATATATATTGAACAAGAGAGAGAGACACTTACAGAATATTATTCAAGAAACGGGACCCCAAGATGCAGCAATAGTGAATGCAGTCAGCGACTCATAGCTTGACTGCCTGCGTCAGGACCAGCGAATCAGAGCTGGACAAGACCGCTCTCCACCTCCACGTGGTGGTCCTGGAAACAGTCTGCAGCAGTGCAGTCTGGCTGAGCGAGTGTGGATCGCAATGGGAAGGTAAACCCGGTCCCTAAAAAATGCCGTGCTGAAGTCGGATGTGTCGACCGAAAGGTGCAGATATCACAGCTTAGGCGTAAACAGACACAACGCAACCACCGTCCTTTTCAGGGCGAACGAAGAAGAAGAAGAAGATTCAAGAAACGACATTGAGTGTGAGAAGCATTGAGACGTTATGTTCAAGTGAAAAAAGTAAAGGAGCACTGTGAAATCGAGGAAAGTCAAATCCAGCAACAGAACTGACAAGTGCAGCTCGTGACTAATGTATAAGAGTGCTGCTTCTTAAAGTTACATTAAATTGCCATGGTTATAAGACATGTAGACATAGATTGTAATAACAATAAGCAAGTTAAACATTCTTCAAAACATTAACTGTACACTTTCCATTAACAGACTTGGGTCATCTTGAAATTTTATTTAAAAATTAAATCCATTCTTCAATTTTTATATGTTGAAAATAGATTAATAATTGTTTCATTCATGTTTGGTCACTGTTGACAAAGCTTTTCTCTATTGAGAGCATTGCTAGAGCATTTAGCATTTCCTGATGCATAGTGCTCCTTAAGAATGTTTTTATTCTTTTTTAATGTCGAATGGCAGCGTTCGGGCTCTGAAGTAGTCATCGGAATGGTCACAAGAATTGTTTTGAGTTTTGTAAGTTCACTAAGAACTTCACCTATATTATTTCATGATATAAATTTCAAGAATTTGAAGTTAATTAATTTGCAATAATTGTGGAGATCTTGTCTGCTATAGAAAACTTGTAATTACGTTACAAGTTTTTCACTTTCAATCATGGGATATGTCTCAGTAGTCTCCATTGAAAAATAACGTTCTCTGTGTTAAACAAGGAAAATAATTTTTTTTGTTTCCGTACGCCCGCTATTACTCGAGGCGAAATATCCGGTTAATATGTCTAACCTGAGACTGATTTTACGTGAGTATCCCTTTTTTCCCTGTAGGATGACAGGTGTCCTCTCGCCAGTCAGGCAGATACTCGCCGATGTCAGAGGTACCCTTTAGAGCTGGGTCGGTTCAGAATCTGTTCAGGTTATTTCAGTCCTTGGTCGACGACACTCGCTCACATGTTCTCACCAGGGTTCGAATTATTCCAGTCCCAAGTTCCGGTCGACGACACTACTTCAAATGTCCTCGCGAGGGCTCGAACCTGGATCAATGTGCATTATTGTATACTTCTTTTATTTTAGCCTGAACTCCCCATTTCTTGCCTTTCATTCACACTTGCGTCATCAAAAGTCCGAGCAACCAGTTTTGAGTATTTTCTTCGAGGATTATGTCAAACTGATCCTAGAAAGCACATCGATATTCCGCCTGCCGCTCGTTTCCAGGAGTAAAAAAAAAATCTCAAAACGTTCAACATTGTCTCTATTCAGTCCATATCTCAGAAAAATTACCATTTGTGTATGTTCTGAAACTTCTGTTGTATCATCAGCCATGACAGCTACGAATGAAGCTTCTTTCATTTCTATTTTTATTTCATCCCAGCATATTTGCAGCAAAGTATCAAGAACATCAATGTGAATAGATATTGTAATGTCATAAATGCTGCATTAATTTCTAAATGGTTCTTTAAACCGGAATCTAATTTGGAGGCAAAATCTAGTAATGAATACTCCTGCATTTTCAGAATCGTCTTTTTCATCAAGTCCTCGAAAAGGAATTTCAAACTGTTCACAAAAGTTAATGCAGTCTATTATTTTCGATAATACCTCACGATTCTTGGTAACTTTTCTTTTATGCACATAGATCGAAAATCTGTAGTCCTCACTAAGCTGTTCTTTAATATTTAATCTCCTACAAGCGATAGTGAACTCACATTATCAATGTGTTTCTTCGAACTCTCATGTTTTCCCGTTTTTCTTTCATTTTGTCTATGTTTGTAGAGTCACTTTATAATCACATTAAGTCAACTCCGAACAGTAAACATGGAAAACAAACCAACGCATTTCTAACTTCACAACAACACAGCCAACTTTTCCATTGGTACCATTCAGTGTTAAAATTGCGAATATATTTCTTCTTATTATTTTTTCCCAGCTGAGAAATTTGAATCTCTGGTGTGGGGCGGTCTTAGTTTTCAATCGCATTTTTTCCTTGAAAAGATAATTGCAGAAAACTAAGTCGCTGAAGATAATTCACTGTCACGTGACTTACTTCATAGTGAAGCATGGAGGCCATGATGGAATCAAATTTCACAAAACCATCTGTTGTAGAAATAATGTGTTACTTACACATCTCGTAATAACATAACTTTAATTTGGCAAGTTCAAGCTCAATTCGTAATTAGCTGTAATGAATAATTACACTATTGAATCTTCAGTACTGACTTAACACTGATATATTTATTTACTTAATATGAATTTAGGCGCATCTTGTGAATAACAAAAAGACATCGACGTCAAATCGCCACTGATAGCCCAGCAGTTAATGTGACTCTTTTTGTCACCTCCAAAAAATGTGTATTACACTGACAAACAACATTTTTCTTTCTTATATAAGAATAAGTGTTCTTAGGTCAGTTTCTTGCGCTGATTTCAAATCTGAAATCCGTTTATCTCTATCACGTCGGGTTCTTAAGATATTTGTGAATAAATATATTTTTGGGAAACCGTTATTTGCTCCGTTTCATTTTTACTATATAACTTATTAAAAATTAATAAAGTGCAAAATAATTCTACTTTTTATACTGCTAAAAGATGCATGACATATGTTACGCTATTTTTCAAATAGTTACTGTATTTTGAAATAATTCTGAGCGAAATATGGCTTCTAGAAGTTGTAGAATCGGTATCGAAACCAGTGCCTCATGATCCAATCACGTGTCCGATCCCAGTTCGACCATAACAATATCCGTTGGACGTGAATGAACCATCAGAAAGTGATAGTTTACCTGCTTTAGAAACTAATTCTGACTCGGATTATATACCGGTGAATGATGGTGTTCACTTAATTAACCATTCAGAACTTTCAGATCTAATACGTGATCTCGCTCTTACCAAAGGACAAGCGGAATTACTCGGTTCGCGACTCAAAGAATGGAATCTTTTAGCGCCCAATACTCCGATATCTAAATTTCGTCATAGACACAGAGAACTTGTTCAATACTTTGAGATGGATGATGGCATTTGCTATTGCAAAGATGTAAACGTTCTAATGGTGCACCTCGGTCATGAGCACATAGTCAACGAATGGCGACTTTTCATCGACTCTTCCAAGACTAGTCTAAAAGCCGTGTTATTGCATAACGGAAATTTATTTTCATCAATTCCAGTCGCCTACTCTGTTCATATGAAAGAAACTTATGACAATATGGCTATACTTTTGGCAAAAATAAAGTACAATGACTACCAATGGCGGATTTGTGAGAGACCTAAAGGTCATTGCAATTCTCATGGGCATGCAGACTGGGTATACTAAATTTTGTTGCTTCCTATGTGAATGGGACAGCCGCAACAGACAGGAACATTATGCAAGAAAGGTGTGGCCTATCAGGGATCGTATGCAGCTCTGGCATAAAAATGTAATACATGAGCCATTAGTTAACAAAGACGGCATCATTTTACCACCGTTACATATAAAGTTGGGGCTCATGAAGAATTTCGTAAAAAGCGTTAGATAAAACGAGCAAAGCTTTCACTTATCTTCGAGAAAAGTTTCCGCAAGTTAGCGATGCAAAGATAAAGGAAGGTATCTTTGTAGGACCTCAGATTAGGAAAGTTATTGCAGACAAACAATTCGAGAACTTGTTACATGGTAGTGAACTTCGCGCATGGATGGCATTCAAATCGATCGTCGATAACTTTCTGTGAAATCACAAATCTGTCGACTATTTGCATATTGTTAAGCAGTGCATAGATGCATACAGAATTATGGGCTGTAACATGTCCCTCAAAATCCGTTTGCTTGATTCGCATCTTGACTTTTTCCCTGACAAACTTGGCGAAGTCAGCGATGAACATGGAGAACGATTCCATCAAGATATCGCCGTAATGGAATCACGCTATCAAGGACGGTGAGTGTGACCATGCTTGCCGATTATTGTTGGATGCTTCATCGCGATGTACCACATGTCATTCACCGACGAAAGTCGACTGCAAAGAAATTCAAGCCTACATAACTGTTACACTTCTTGTATGAATGATGTTATAATAATTTATGCCTTGTTAAAAAACTTCAATTGCGTATTTCTAGAGATCCCGACCTGATAGAGAAAAACGGTTTGCAGATTTAAAAACAGCGCATTAAAATTGACCAGAAAAACATAGAAATGTTAGAGAAAGAAAAAAAAGTTTTTTTTTGTTAGTCAGTGTTATCATTGCCAATTTGGCAACCCAACGACTAGGCATTGACTCAACCACTTGAAGCAAAAATGTAGAACTGTTTAGCGCACCGTTCCGTTTACATTTAAACTTCAAAGTTGAAAACGTTTTCGTGTGTTTATTCGCTTATTATTGAAATGATTATTGGAAATAGAGGATGAGTATACTATATGTGGGACTTGCTAATACAAATATTCATTGCGTTGCATTGTTCTTTACAAAATTTTATATAACTCCGTTGACTGAATTTGTAGATTTACAAAGCTGGGGAAGCTTCAGTTCCGCAGTGCCTATCAACGAGCCGCATTGGAACTGTGGTATGACCCAAATGTGAACATGACGTGAACGTTATTTTTGGTAAATTTCACCAGAATATTGGAACTGGTAGCGAGTAATTAAAAAACTGGCTTCACATCACTTATTAATAGAAACACCTTTGGAGCAAAGGATTGGTCTAGCGAGGTGACTTACTTCACAACTCTCCTCCACATCTACCTTCTAGATCTATCTGCTCGGTTATCTGTCTGATCTGGACTGTACCATCCCTACCATTAGTTCACCAGTTATCTTCTCTATTTCTGGGAGCTATTACTTAACTATCTACCATCGACCTCGTCACAGGTTCACAGCAGTAGAGGGGTTTACGTTCCCCATAACCTCTGCATGTAGAATCAATCCAATGACTATTTTTTGCCCCGCGGCCTCGACCACGGTAAGTTCTATCCTGGGCTGTGGTAAGTATCATCCAAATATCACAACAAGACATTTTAGAAACTTGATATAAATGCAACAAATACAGCAACAATAAAACAAGACACATATAAATCTACACACAACCATATATATATATATATATATATATATATATATATATATATATATATATATATATATATATATATATATATATATATATATATATATATATATATACACATTTTGACTTTCACCTCTGTATGCAAAGCAGCATGTCTACCATGGTTTCCTCAAATTATCTCTTTATCGACCAGACACGCTTAATTTTATTTCGGGTTGTTATGTTACTGCATTTCCTTTAAGCAGCGTGCTTCCAAACCAATGGTTGAATGTTGATGCTACCTTTCGTAATGTGTATCCTCCGCCAAGACTGACATCATTGTCTTTGGCCGGCATCTTTTATTGTTGATTCTTTTCTCATTTCCACCCCTGAGCTTCTCGTTTCATTTGTCTCAAATACAAAAGCAACAAGTCCTAACGGGAGAGGTAAGCACAGTTGGACATGTAGTTTCATTCACTCGTGCTATATCAGTAGTTGCAGCACTGAGGAGCCAAAATAACTCTGATATATGTGACCTAAGAACAGCACTCTACAATTAGTGTCAGCGATTTAAAAGTTGTATGAAGAAGCAAAAATGTGAAGAAGCCTTGATGCTTCTTGCTTTTTGTTGATACTGTCATTCATGGTTCAGAGTCTCAAACGTCTGGGTAGGTGATACTTGACATATTCTTCCCGAATTTAACAACAACAACAAAATTTCTTTTATTGAAATACTGCAGACGTTTGAGAGCAGACAATCAAAGGCATAACAATGTTTGTCTAGGATTTTTAGGAACTAAAAGTTTATTACTGCGTCAGATGCAAAACTTCGAGAAAATAAGCAATCTTATTTAAGGGTAGCTTGCTCTTGATTAATCAGAGAAAATGTTTGTCTTAATTTTGAATTCAATTAAATTAGAACAGTTTCAAAATAAGCGATCAAGTTAAACAGTAAATCTCCATGGTTATGTGGGATTCAGTTGTCGCAAGGATTCTTGTCCTTAGCAGAAGCACCTGGCACCTGGAACCTGTAACAGAGATGGTAAAGCACTTACTGTAGAGTGAGTGGATAAATTGTGACAGGTAGTAGAAACATAACAATTAGCAAAATAATAAAAGTAATAATCATCATTTAAAAACAAACAACTACAGAACGAGCATGGAATCAAGTGGAGGACATTTTAAGCGAAATTGCAGATTTAAATGGATGGGTAGGCTAATAGCATTAGTTGGAAGATACCACTCATCTCCATCATCTTCTTCTTTCACACCCTTTGAAGCATGGAGCCAAAACTACAGCTGGTCTACTTTCAGGAAGCCTGCATAAATGATTTATATGCACGTGGAGCGGTGGTATCTGTAGCAATCAGTTTGACATGATGAGGTTGCCACCCCCAAACACAAGCTCATATTAGTCGCCTAGTACGACATGCTTGAGATAGTTCCTTCTTTGTCTCATAAAAGATTCCACGTAACCACATCTCTAGTGTTTCGGCATTTCTTATTGGCTGATAACATAATGTGAGATATCTAGTGTTTCGGCATTTCTTATTGGCTGATAACATAATGTGAGATATCTAGTGTTTCGGCATTTCTTATTGTCTGATAACATAATGTGAGATATTCCTCAATTGGAAGATATAAATAAAAGACAAGCCCAAGAAAATCTAGTCCTTCACAAAGTCCAATAGAACAAGTCTTGGTCAGTCGAAGTAAGTTATTTCTTTAATGCGTTACAAAGGGATGATTTTACCAAATGCAAGGGAGTGATGGACAATCAAGAAATAGACAAGAGATGACTGGAGGTCACAGTGATGTGGGTTTTAATAGAAGAATATTAGGAACCACAAATATATTGAATATAATCCTTAGGATGTGATTTCCCCCTTTCTTTGTCCCATTACCAATCAGCAAAAGAAGCTGGTTCATTTGTGTGGCATATTTTTTGAGAAGATAAAACTTAGCGTTTTTTGACAACATTGATAGAAAAAGAGACAGTTCATTAACATCATGATTTCTTCAAAGTTACTCTGAAAATCCATGCGGAGCATACGCCTTCAATAAATCTATTCCAAGCGTACATGTCGTCGGCCATCCGTTCAAAATCGTGCAGTGTCTTTTTTATAACTTTTATTTCTATCTCTAGTTACCTTCTCGGTGTGTTTTTTCGGATTGCCTCTACCTTTCACGCCACGGAAGTTCCAGAACAAATTCTACCCCCAGATTTCACCATTGGGTGTCCTATCCATCACCAGCGTCTCCTTTTTATATCTAGTTCCACTGATGCTTGTCTGCTTCTTGTAATCATTTCCCCATTGGTGATCTGTGGCCGTATGACCACCACCACCAGCATTCATTCATGCTAACCCAAGTATAACAAAGTAAACTACCATTTTGTTTGAAGCAGACAATAGATTTGTAACTAAAGTTCAGTTATAACAAAGGAAACTACCATTTTGTTGGAAACAGACAATAGATTGGTAACTAAAATAAAAGAAAAGAAAAAAGTTAACCCTGGGAAATTAACATTAAGGGGAGGGAAAAATACGACAAAGCGTTAGTTTATGAATGCAGGACAAGCTTGGCGGGGACACGTGATGTTTTTATCCAATGAATAGGCTTTTTAAGCTCGAGCGAAGCCAAGCCTTGCCGGCAAAAATATTTCTAGTAAGCAGTTAGAACTTAGGGTCTGAAGTAAAACAGACGTGTTTTATGATAGAGTCCTGAAGAAGCATTTCCACGTAGATAGACGTGAGAAGACTGCCTAGTCTTCTATTTGAGATATCTTCGACATTTTTGTGAATTAGATTTTCCTTGACGTGATATTGATCACGAGGAGAGTGTGTGTTTATTTTCTACCAAATTTAAGTAGAGTTTCGCCACGCCATTTTTGTATTTTTAGACATTTTGCACATGCTCTAAGATAAAAGAGATCAAAATAAGGTAAAACACAGAAGAGAACGCTCGAGTTTGATCCAAGGAGTCAGACAAAAAGAAGTAACCCTAAGGAAAGGAAATGAAACAGGAGATTTTGTAGAAGCCAGAAGATTATTTGGTTTTGTGAAGCCATTAGACATGGAAATGCCCTTCAGGAGAAATGAAGGAAAACATTTTGGTACTTGAACATGACATTTACATATTATTGTCTTTTCTTGCTGGCAACGCCATTTGAAATTCATTTGTTTGATATAAATAAACGTTTTTGGAAATTAATACAGCTCTTGAGGATTTGAGCTTGTTGGAAGGTTTGAATGAGTTGCACTGCTCACATGCTAATATATAACCACTAAAGAAGCTCTCGAATAAACAACTTGAGAAGGACTTATGGATGAACCTGAATACTAAATAAAGAGTGATTGAGTGAGACAATTTAACATCTCTGGCGGGCTACAAGCCAGTACCAAGTCAAATCTCACGTGAACAAGGTTAACAAATAATATCACAAATAATCATCACCCCAGTTACATGTATAAGTAAAAATATCACTCCGGCTACAGATCTTGTCATACCGTTTCCATCTTTCTATTCTATTCAAGTATCCTTCATGAAATTCTGTTACTGTTTAGCTGTCATTTCTTGTTCTCCATGTTTCGCGGCTATAAAATAGGAAAGCAACGACATTTGGGTTGAAGATTCCGATTTTTGTTGGACTTAATTTCTTTTGATTTTGATATATTTCTCATGTCAATTAAATCTCTTTGCCTATGATATACCTCTACACCTCACAGTAGAAGGGAACGACTAAGTAAGTTGCCTATGTTATTCTTATCTGGATATCACTGTCTTTTCCGCCAGCCTCGTCTGTATTGCTGCCAACGTATGTAGTTAAAAGACAGGAATTGGAGAATGCCACCATCAGAACTAAGCTAAATGAACAATATAAGATACCTGGAGCGTTGTTTTTTTTTTTTAAGATATATTTTGCATATAAGTAGACGAAGAAATAGATTGTATGGTTTGATTTGGTTTTGAGGACTATCTTCCCTGCACACAGACAACTCCATCAGTACTTCGATCTACTTCCATAGATCACACAAGGAGGAGCTCAGCACAGTGCATGAACCCTGTAGCACCGGCGAGAATCCTAGTGTGTGTACATAGGAATCACACTTTCTTTGAATATGTCTGTTGTGGGTAGGTTTTCAAATTTTGCCAGGGCAGCGGTCTGATAGGCCTACTTTTACGATTTCCAACTGCCGTGTAGGACCACTGGTTCTGAAAAATAAATGGGACCCAAAGATGCAGCAATAGGGAATGCAGTCAGCGACCCATAGCTTGACTGCTTGCGTCAGGGTCAGCGAACCAGAGCTGACCAAGACCTTACTCTACCTCCAAGTGGTGGTCCTGGAAACAGGCTGCATCACTGCAGTCTGGCAAAGAGAGTAGGGATCGAAGTGGGAAGGCAAACCCGGTCCGAAAAAATGCCGTGCTGAAGTCGGATGTGTCGGCCGAAAGGTGCAGATATCGCAGCGTTGCTGTAAACGGACACAACGCAACCAACGTCCTTTTTAGGGCGAACGAGGAAGTAGAAGAAGAAGAAAAAGAAATTTCTATAAATTATATTCCCCAACTCCGACCCTAAAAAATAAATAGTTTGTAATTATAAGTAGCTAATCTATTATATTTTTTGTTAAACTAATTTTGGCGTGAAGGACAGACAGCATGGGTAATTGTGTATAATAAAAAGAATTGAAATGGTTACAATAATGTTGAATTAATGGCAAGAACCAGACATCATGCCAGTGGAATAGGAGATGAAAACGCTGGCGATGCTAATGACACACACTGAGGTGATTAATTCACAACATTACAAGGCAGCGTAAAAGTTAGAGGGAAACCAGATAAGACACGGAGAAGAAAATTTGAGACAGAAATGACAAGGATGAAGAAAACATGGAAAGACCTCGAACAGGAGAAATTGAATACATTTGTTGAAGACCTTTGCTGTACGGTGGGGGGAGGGGGGGAGAGGGGGACTTACGCGTAATTATTATAATAATGATGGAGCAAATATGTATATTCACTTCAATCAATCAATCAATCAATCAATCAATCAATCAATCAATGCTGTTTAGATCCACAAGGAGTATAGGCCTTCAACAAACACATACCAAGTCCTCCTGTCACGTGTCATCAACTCAAGCTCTTTCCGCGACATCTTCATCATTTTAACTTGTGTCTCCAGATGTACGAAAATTCCAGGTGTCAATTTTAGAGATTTTCCTAGAGGACCTAGACGAAAGGAGGCTAGTCGGAGAGTCAGATTCTTTTTGGATTTCTCTGGGTTGATTCATGAGCCTCCTTTCCAGAGGACTTTTTTCTGCCTTGAACGGCTGAATTGACTTATATTCTGTCAGTGACCTGTCCATGACGTTTTTGTGGTTTACAATTTTTTTTACAGGGTAGGGTCATTGCCACCATGTTCAACCCTCCTTAGTCGCTTGTCAAGACATGCTTGGTTGGGTACAGTGTAAGTATTTTTTTTCTCCCCTTCCAGGCCCAGGTAACGCACGGATGGTACTTTCATTGGGTACTTTAAAAATAGTATTCAAACTGGAAATTATTTGTGTTTTTGGGCTTGTCGTGTGTGCGTGAGCGACTGTACATGAAATTCCCAACATAATATAGATGTAATACCTTTTCCCGAAAAAACCAAGCCTATAAGGTGAATTAGTGGACTTTGCTTCAGCACCCGGGGGCGAATAAATATAGAGACTGTTGCAGGTGAGAATCATGAAGTATGCAGGCCGTTGCTGCAACAACAAAAAAAAACAAGAATCGTTATAGTTTAACAATGGTATTATTATATGCATTAATATAATCATCATATTCATCATCATCATCCGCATCATCATCATACTTATCATCATCATCGCCATCGTCGTCGTCATCATCATCATCATCATTATCAATGTCGTCATCATCATCATCAGCATCACTATATCATCATCATCATCTTACTCATCACCATCACCTTCATCACCATCATATTTGTCACCATGATCATCATGATCATCATCACCACCATATTATCAGGATCATCATCACCATATCATCAACATCATCATCATATCATCATCATCATCACCATCATCATCACCATCACCATCATCACCATCAACATCATATCATAATACTCATCATCATCATCATCATCACCATCATCACCATCATCATCATATCATCATACTCATCATCATCACCATCACCATCATCACCATCATCACCATCACCATCATATCATCATACTCATCATCATCATCAGCATCATTATCATTTTCCTTTCAGCATGAAGCCACCACTTCAGCTCGTTGACACTGTAGGAAGCCATTGTAGCTGTCACATGATCTTGCAGCATGGTTCCTGTCGTAATTTATTTTGCATGATGAGGTAGCCAGCCTCAGGTAAAAAACCATATATTAATTGTCATGCACGACATACCTGAGAAATGTTCTCTTAAATGTTTAAATATGCTCGTTGGAAACATTTAGACATTACGCAGAACTCCAAACAGCTTTTGTTTGAATCCCACCTATCATGCATCTTTACTACAGTACAAGGTAGAGGTGATCCCATGGCAGGTAATGCCGTAGGCCAGCGGTTCCCAACCTGTAGTACGCGTACCCCTGGGGGTACGCGACAGGACGTTCAGGGGTACGCGAAAAAAATTGAGTAATGGCGGAAAAAAGATACATGTGTCAACAGTGTAAAAGACAAGTCAAAAGTTGTGAAATTAAAAAAGTGATTTCGCCTTTTAACAATAACGACGTTTTAATTATTATTATTAATAAATTAAATGTGTTAATTTTTATTGTAACTTCTGATTTTTATAATGTAAAAATATATGCACTGTTTGTTCACATTTTTATTACATTGTTTTTTTAATCCCGTGGTTGGCCCCTTTATTTCTGGTTATAATCTATAAATTTTGAATAACAGCAACTATATTAATTTCAAAAATTTTGCTAATATTAGGGGTACAATTTATAGACATGTGCTGCCAAGGGGTACGCAAGTGAAATAAGGTTGGGAACCGCTGCCGTAGGGGAATAAAGTGTTAAAGACCTCACTTAAAGACATCACTATGCTAGATCCAGCTATATGAGGTGGGGTGAACTAACACCGTTCTTCGCTGTGTTTGCCTTCTCTAACTCAGGAGCAGAGTCAGGTACCCATTTACAGATGGATAGACTTGAGCGTGACATCACCATGTTTCGAACCCAGAATCCAGTAACTTTGCCGTAATAAGTCATCGCTCTAATCAGTTTGCAAATTCCTGACTCTGCTTTTGAGTGGAGTAACCGGACCTGTTAGGAAGATTCGAATAATCCATACGTTAACTTGAGAATTCTGTTGATCGATGGCTTTCAGTTTCCTTTACGCTTCCTACAAAGCATGAAGACACCACATCCTCTGGCCCACACTTGCTGACAGCCTGCATCAAACATTCACATGGTCTGGCAGCCTTGGTTTCTGTCGCAATATGTTTTACATGATGGGGTTACTAGCCACATGCACAACTTCCTCTTCGTCACCTTGTACGACATGCCTGATTGTGCAGTTGTCTTATTATTTCTTTGGCTCTTCAGAGACGCTATGAAACTACACGGAGAACTACACACATTGTTATTATATGCACACAAAACTGGAGAAATGTTGGTGGATTTTCCAATCAAATACAAATATTCCTCGCTTTATTGCGCTTCGTTTTATTGCGCTTCGTAGATACTGCGCTTTTTTTTTCTCAAATTATTCATGTTTTCTTTCTAGAACGTGCCTTCTTCTTCCAATAAATATTGGCAGGAACATCGCTTCGAGCGAGTCGATGTTTTTATAATTTTACAGTACATTGTTTTGTTTTAGACCTAGTGCTTAATAGACAACGTGTAAACATGATCTTAGGCTTTTATATGCACCGGGAAGCCAAAAAAAAAAAAAAAAAAAAAGGGTGTGACCCACTTTATTGCGATATTCGCTTTATTGCGGTGGCCTGGAACCGAACCCGCAATATCTCCGCGGTATACCCGAATAAGAAACGCCTCTATCACTTCCTGTTCTTTACAACGTATGTCACCATTTATGTCAATTGACGTTACTGGTAAAACGTGCTTGTTTTCCGGCGCCAGTGTCTTATCTGCCAATGTCTCGCGTGGGGCCTTTCTGGCCGCGGGACCCGATTCAGAAGATTCGTTGGAATCGACCTGAAGCCGGCGTGAGCCCAATGAATTTTTTCTTTCTATCCGTCTGTCCAATATCTCCGAGAACAGCATGGGGTACTTGAAAAGCTATTTGCCCCGCGCAGTTACCCCGGGGGGGGGGGGGGGGGGGGGGGTGTCATAAAGAGGCAAAGATAGAATATGATAACTACGCCCTGAGGCATGTCGTACAAGGCGACTAATGCATGCTGGGCATGGGGCTGGTAATTTCATCATGTGAAACACATCGCTACGGAAACAACCGTTGCTAGAGCACGTGACATCCTAGGCTGCCTGTAAGATGACCAGCTGCATTGGAGGTTCATTGCTCTGTAGGAAAGTTAAAAGCGAATATAGATGATGAGAAAGATGATGATATTTACGATGATGTTGATGATAATATTATTGATGATCATGATACAGATAAGTATGATGATGTTGATGATGCTGATGATGATGTTAATGATCATATTGATGATACAGTTGTTGTTGATGATGATGCTGATGTGAACACTTACCTTGCCACTGACCCCACAGTAAGTCCAGGTTCCTATGAAAATTCCTGGAGCAATTTTACACAAGTAAGCTAGGCAGTCAGGGTCACCCTTCAGATCTGCACATTTGATATTCTCAAGAGTGCTCACGTTTAAGTCTTTTGGCCTGGATGCAAATTATTTGGGTGAGAGAAAGTGTGAGCGAGAGAGTGAGAGAGAGAGAGATAGAGAGAGAACGAGCAAACTTATTTTCCAAGGGTAGAGAGAGAGTGAGAGAGTGAGAGTGAGAAAGAGTGAGTGACAGAGAGTTAGAGAGACAAAGGGAGACAGAGAGACAGGATAGAGAGATAGAAAAGAGGTAACCGTATTTTGTTGGTTGAGAGCGTGATAGAGCGAGTGAGAGAAAGGCAGAGAGAGATAGAGAGAGAAAGAGAGAGAGCATTGTTCCATATGTCTTCGTCAACGCATTCTTGGTGATATTAAGATAAACCCCAGATCTAATGGTCTTTTATGTTTGGACATGCGCCCTAATATAACCGACTAGGTTGAACGGGACGCGCCTCACCAAAACGAGGCAAAACTTTATTTAAAAAAAAACAACAACAACAAGAACAACAACTACTCCTACTTCAACCACTACTTCTACTACAACTACAACAACAACAATAACAACAACAACAACAACTACTACTACTACAACTACTACTACTGCTACTACTATAACTACTACTACTGCTACTACAACAACAACTACTACTACTACTGCAACTACAATAACAACTACTACTGCTACTACTACTACTACTATAACTACTACTACTGCTACTACTCAACAACAACTACTGCTACGGCTACTACTACTAATGCTACTATATCTACGACTACTGCTACTACTACAACAATAAATACTAATAATGCTACTACTACTACTACTACTACTACTACTACTACTATAACTACTACTACTGCTACAACAACAACAACAACAACTACTACTACTACTACTACTGCAACTAAAATAACAACTACTACTGCTACTACTACTATTACTACTACTACTATAACTACTACTACTGCTACAAAAACAACAACAACTACTACTGTTACGGCTACTACTAGTACTACTACTATAACTACGACTACAGCTACTACTACAACAACAACTACTGCTACTACTACTACAATAAATACTAATAATGCTACTACTACTACTACTACTGCAACTATAACTACTACTACTGCTACTACTACAACAACAACTACTGCTACTACAACTACTACTAGTAATGCTTCTACTACTACTATAACTACAAATACTACTACTATTACCACAACTACAACAACAACAACTACTACTACAGATACTACTGCTACTACTACTACCGTATGGTGTAGACACATGGACAATGAAAACGCAATTGGAAGAATGAATTCAGGCTATCGAGATATAGATATATAGAACAATGGGACACGTCTCATGGAAAGAGAAGAAAACAAGTAAAGAGGTCCTAGAAAACTAGAAATAAGAAGAGAATTAATGAAAGAGATCAAAATTAGACAGCTTAAATATTTTGGCCATATAAAAAGACATAACACCTTACATAAGACCAACATATATGGAAGGGTTGATGGCCAACGTGCAAGAGGAAGACCGCACCATAAGTGGGAAGATAACATCAAGAGATGTACAGGAAAGAGTCTATCAGAGTGCACCATCAAGACAAGAGACGAACAGGAAAGAGTCTATCAGAGTGCACCATCAAGACAAGAGACAGAAGACGTTGGAGATCTGTTGCAGCCAATCTTCACTGTGGAGATGGCAGCTGATCATAATGATGATAAATTTATTTATATAGTACAATAATATTGAAAAGTTAATCCTTATTTTGAAATATTTATATCCTCACTTTTATCTAATGGGATTTACGAGAAACAAGTGATAAACCAAGGGGCAATTAAACATGCTTTATATATTTTTATTTTATTTTTCGGATATAAAATAAAAATCACAAAAATCTGAAATGTCCAATACAGGAATGTTACAACAGACAACAACAACTTCTACTCGCAAGTGGTGGTCCTGGAAACTTCTTCTTCGTTCCTCCTCAAAAAGACGTTGGTTGCGTTGTGTCCGTTTACATCGCAGGCGCGATATTTGCGCTTTTGGCCGACACATCCGACGTCAGCACGGCATTTGTGGGACTGGGTTAGCTTTCCCTCTTCGATCCCTACTCACTCAGCCAGACTGAAGTAATGCAGCCTATTTCCAGGACCACCACTTGGAGGTGGAGTAGGGTCTTGGTCAGCTCTGGTTCGCTGAACCTGACACAACAGTCTAGCTATGGGTCGATAACTGCATTCCTCACTGTTGACGCGTCTTAGGTCCCGGTCCAGAAGATTATTATTATCATCATCATCATCATCATCATCATCATCATCATCATCATCATCATCATCATCATCATCATCATCATCATCATCATCATCATCACCATCATCATCATCACCATCATCATCATCGTGGCTATCTTCATCATCATTATTACTATTTTCCTAGACGCTCCATATGGAGTATGAAGGCACACCAGCAGCTGGCCACCTGGCACAAATCCTGAATCCAGCAATTCAGATGCTGTAGCAGTGATGCTTTATAAATGACATAATGCAGCTGCATGTGAAATGAACAATCTTATATTAGTCACCTTGTACGACATGCTTTAGGGTGGAGTAGGCATATTCTTTCTTATCTCTTCATAATCGATCAAATTGAGGATACCTGTTGGCGTCATTGCCAGGCAGTCTTTGTTCTAGAATCCCCAGGGTCAGAGAGGTTGAGTGTGGCCACGGAATACATGGAGACAGAGAGGTTGAGTGTGGCCACGGAATACGGGACAAGCGTTCATTGTACTTGTATTTGGAAATATACTCAAATCAAAAGAAATCAAGCAACAGAAAAATCAGAATTTTGAACTAAATTGTCAAGTCAGTCCCATTGCATAGCTCTAAAATATGAAGAAGAAGAACACCAACAACAACAAACCTACAGACATTCATATACGGATGCTTACGTAGAATAGAAGGTTTGAAATGGCATGACAAGATCACCAACCTGGAACTGATGACAAGAATCAGAAAGATAGAATAAGAGATGAGAAGTCGGCGGAGGTAGATAGGACTCACACTGAGGAAGCCTGTTGATAGCATTATCAGACAGTCTAGTTACGGAACTCACAGGGTAGGACAGGTAGAGGAAGACAGAAGAAAACGTGGAGAAGAAAGCTGGAAGCAGACTTGAAGGTGACGAAAAAGACATCGAAAAACTCTGAGCAGATGGCACGGGACAGGAAGACGTGATTTAGTTTGTTAAATGCCTGTGCACCTTGGGGAATAGGAAGGTGAGGAACAAGAAGAAGTATTGTTCTAAGTGTCATTCTCAACACTTCCAGATGTCATCCTTAATACTTCTAAGTGTCATTCTCAACACTTCCAGATGTCATCCTTAATACTTCTAAGTGTCATTCTCAACACTTCCAGATGTCATCCTTAATACTTCTAAGTGTCATTCTCAACACTTCCAGATGCCATCCTTAATACTTCTAAGTGTCATTCTCAACACTTCCAGATGTCATCCTTAATACTTCTAAGTGTCATTCTCAACACTTCCAGATGTCATCCTTAATACTTCTAAGTGTCATTCACAAAACGTCTAGGTGTTATTCTCATAACGTTTAAGTGTCATACTCAAAGAGTATCGTTCTTCTAAAATTGTGTGTGTGTGTGTCATTCTCAAAACGACTAGGTATCTTTCTCAACATTTCTATGAGACGTTCTTAAAATCTTGTACTTTTTTTGTTTAGAAAAAAAAATTACCAAAATATTTTTCTAACTACATTGAAAAATTAGCAGATAGATTGTTGACACGTTGGCGGACATACTGACGCATGCCAGACGAACAGGTAGACTAATTCACTGTGACAAACTGCGGAGATACAGTATAGTGAACATGCACAATGTTGCGAGCACCCGGAGGACAACACACCAGAGATACAGAAGGAACACGATTTGAACACTGATAACATAGATAGATAGATAATTTGACAGACAGACAGACAGACAGATAGACAGATAGATAGATAGATAGATAGATAGATAGATAGATAGATAGATAGATAGATAGATAGATAGATAGATAGATAGATAGATAGATAGATAGATAGATAGATAGATAGATAGCACAACGGGCTGATCACCCGTTTGCCAGTCACTTCGATTACGGAAACAATAGCAAATGGGTTGATTTGCCATTGCCCTAAAGACGCCACTAGGCATGATGGGAAACAATGGCAAAGAAAACCTATCTGCTGTTGCCCTAAGACGCCACTAGGCGTAATGGCCACTGACTGCTTTGACGGTCGGTGGCTAAGGACGGAAGAAGAAGAAGAAGATAGATAGATAGATAGATAGATAGATAGATAGATAGATAGATAGATAGATAGATAGATAGATAGATAGATAGATAGATAGATAGATAGATAGATAGATAGATAGATAGATAGATAGATAGATAGATAGATAGATAGATAGATAGATAGATAGATAGATAGATAGATAGATAGATAGATAGATAGACAGTCAGTCAGGAGGTTTACTTGCCGATTTTTTACATTTGAGGTTAACTGGCACAACCGACCCTTCAATTACATCTTGATCGTCGTCCTTGTTGTTTTTGTTGCTGTACTCACCGTTGAAGACGTAACGCAATTCAGCAACATCACCGCCGCTGCCGCCTGACAAATCAGAACAAAGATATGACGCACTCTGTAAGTCCATTTAAAGAAATTGATTAGTTTAGCCAATGTGACAAATTAAAACTGTCACAGGTAATATGCAACTTTTGGTTTTAGTTTTTTTTTTTTAAGGATCTTCTTCATTGCACACGGGCAACTCCATCAGTGCTTCGATCTCCTTCCTTAGATCACACAAAGAGGATCTCCGCACAGTGCACGAACTCCGTAGGATTCCAATGTGGGGATTCAGGAATCACAAATTCTATAAATTCTTTTGTGGCGGATATGTTTTCCTAATCTATCTTTGAATTTTGCGAAGTCAGCTGCCGTGGGATTTACTTTTTACGATTTCAAACTCTTGAGGGATTTTTTTTAAACGTACGCAACTTACACATGAGACATCATTTTTGGGTCGCCATTATCCTAGAAGGGCTATGCATCCGATATCACTACCCAGGAGATCTTGGGGAATTCTGAAAACATACGCATCGAATCTGTAACGAGTTAGTCTTAGATCGTTACATTTTCCCGAGCCATCCTCGATCTTTTTGTCTTTACCCTTCCTTTTTCTTTTTATAACCTGCTCTGTGACGTTGCTTCCATAGTTCAAGGTGTTCTGATCACATCGTGTTCTAATTTGTTTCTCCCTTAATTTTACCTGATCGCTCGATCTTTTGTTGAAACAACATTGCCTTCTGTTAGTGCAGAGCGAACTGACCACATTGATTTTTTCACTTATCGATTAGCTCCAGACGGAGTAAGAGTACACTGAGCGATATTCCTATTGTCAAGCCAGATTTTAGTATGGGAAGATACACAAACCATGTGGTTCTCAAGTTCCAATATGAGCAGACGGTATTGGATAATAAGTTGTCATTTCGCACATGCCGTGTCGGAAGATGTCAATCTCATTAAAGATTAAGACACGGACAGTAAAATAACAAATGTAACTCTGGAGCATGGAAAGCTACGTAATCGACTCGCCTAGACCTTGTTGTGATAAATAATTACAAAGGTGTAACATCTTGAAAGATGTTATTAGTGATAGATCTAAAAAGTAGTGAGTCGTAAACATAATAAATACCCACGGGAGTAGCAAGACCTTAGGGTTTGAAAACAGTGTCTTATTGTGCCATGTTTTTTTTCCTTAACCAGCGGCACTTGGGCTTTCAGCCCTTCGGCCCAAATGACATGTCATTGCGAGGCTGGGGAGCCTGAAGACTTTCCTTTCAACCCGGTCAGGAGCCTCGCTCCTTCCCATCCACAGAGGGTTTATCACAGGAGCCGTTCAGGTTATTCAGTCAAATTTCCGGCCGTAAACATTTCTTCAAACGCTGACGCCCGGGTTTGAACCATGAACACCTGGTCGCCAGTACAACGCCGAAGCCATTACACCAGCGCGGCTCCCTATTGTGCCATGTAGCATGTTCTACATAAGATGGATGAGGGATAAACTCCTACAATGTCAGACGCCTGGTGGATAGTTGGTATGGCATGAAACTGCTAAGATACACTACTCGTGATTGGACCTCTCCTCAACGTAGCAGCCTGGTGTGTGCGCGAAAACATTCGTTATAACCTAACGCCTTGTAAGACTACTTCACTTGCTTCCAATTTTGTCAAGGAGATATCACAGACAACCAAAACAAGAGCTCATAACCATGACACTCGAAAGAAGCGGAACCAGGATTAGGAGTAGCTGCTAACATTAGAGAGCGTATAATAATGCTAAAAGCTCAAGCCTAAGGATCCTCTTAAAGTAGAGTAGTAGAAGGATACAGTACACTGTAACTTCATCTGTCTTTATCTGAAACTAGTTGCAGTAAATTACGGTTACTTTGTTCATCATGTCTGTGTATTACTCCGCCCGGAAGCGGGGTAAGTTGTAATATGTACATTTTATCATTACATATTTGGCATTTTGACATGTATAATTTGCTTATGGGTGTACAGTGGCATATGAGACTGGTAACCTCATCCCTGTAAATAATTATGCACATAATCCGTCACTACAAGAGCTGGTGACTGCTTCGTGCGGGCTTCCTCACAAGGAAGCAACAGCAGAAGTGGACTCAGGATCTATATAGAGCAGTGCGTGGACAAAGAAACGGTGTTCATATTTATTAGACAAACTCTCTTATCCTCTCCGGCAGTATTGTTATTTTAGAGTCATTGTTTGCACTTCTTCACCGCAATAATTCGTCTTGTCCGTTTACCTGACCATCCCTGCTCTGAAAGTAGACAAGTGATGCAACATTGACCGACTGCCATGTTGGTAAAATTCTCGTGTACCAAACCTTGGCCGCGACAGATTAACAAGACTGCCCAGCAGTTTATTTAGCGCTTATATGACTATTGTGATTCACTAATTACTGTCGTGAAAAGTCACAGCCCAGATGGTTACACGAGGGTCGGTGATTGCACAATAACGGGATGATAAATTGCTCGTCTGCGGACATATTACAGACATGCACCTGATAGACGGAATGTTGTAATAACTTCCGGACAGAAGTATTACGAAGATATCACTTGATATAAAAGTAAGAAGTTATTTGTAATCACGGACGAGAATATTCGGAGGTTTCACGTCCATATTTGGGAGAAATGACCTTTTGAATAACATGCATAATTTTCTTATGAGAAAGGTTTTGAATAGACGCCATCAAACCACACATGATTTTAACTATTGGCCGGCATTTGAGATGTAGGAATAACAAATTTCTGATTAAGGCCTGTTCTAATAATAAACAACAACGTCCTTGGGACGAAAGTTGCAATATAACCTGACACTTTAGTCGGTTGAAAACACTGTGAAATTCAACTCGTCAAGAGACAACTAGACCTGCCAGAGCTAAGAATAGAATCAGAATTTCATTTATCGGACCTGACTTTATTTGAGCATCTTGGGGAATTAAAGCCCAGGAAAAATCTACCACAATTAGCAAGGAAAACCGGAATCTGAGGAATCTGAAACACGGAGTCAAAGTGGGAACTTATTGTAAAGTAACAACCCTCCAGAACACGAATAAGAGGCATCTTCAACAAGTTGCCTTAGCTATTTCTCTGAGCCAGCAGTCTGTTGGTGAACCCAAAAATTAGGGGTACGTTGTATATCTATAATTGTATGTTTGGCGCTATTAACACGTGAAATAATATGCATATATTGGCGTGCGAATATTAATATGTGAAAATTGCCAAGTCATTTGAGGCTGGCAACTTCAGCATATAGAATTATGATTTCATGAACCACCACTGCAAGGCTGGTGACTGCTTTATGCGAGTTTCTTATAAATAACTAAAAGCAGAAGTAGTCCCAAGTTCCATATAGAGCAGGAAGGGAATGATGAGAGAATGAAATACATACTTATTATATTATTAATATTTTCAACCAGTGTAGATGTAAATGTAAATTTATACAACCTAAATGTAATGAATGTTTTTTTCCGCATAATGGGATTAATATTAATTCTCAGTGAGGGTAACAGTTCTGAGGTAGGTGGGATGGTGGAATAGGAAGAAGGAGACACAAAAGTATGTATCGGGAAACTCAATACTCAAAGAGTATTTGTTTCTCTTCTTTTGTAATATAAGTCGGTGGCACTAACTGACGGTACTATCTCTGGAACAAGTGAGAGTCTAAGTGGCCTGAAATCGACGCTAGACATCGTCATCAGACGGGTCTTAGAGACGTGGGACAAACTTGGTAGTTACTCCATGACACTTCTTGGAACGTGCTACAACTTTCAAACTTGACCAGTGAATAATCTGAATCAGGCATCCATCTACGAAGAACTAAACATCAGCTGGAGCACAACAGACAAATTCATTGGCAGCTAAGTAAAAACATAAAAGCTGTCAAGTGAACTATCCAATTTTTTAACGCCATAACATCCCCAGTGATGACAACTTTTCCTATAAGGAATTATTCATTTTTATAACTGTTAAAACAAAATTGATTATTAAATTTGTTATTTGTATAAAGATGAATCTAAAGTTGATTTAATCATTTTGAATTTAGTACATCCGTAGGTATCAGACAATTTCTTAAATACACTTAAACAGAGCTTTACAATAATAATAAGAGGAATTTCGCTGAATTAACTCAGCTGGAGGCTTGAACGAACTAACGAATTATATAAAAACCATATCCTTCACAAAAGATGACGGCAGATACTAAAGTTAACATTTGCTCAGCCTCATGCAGCATTGCTCTCGCTTTTCTGAATATCTTATGAATACTGCCGTGAGGTAGAAACTTCATTATCCTTCTACCTACAACTCTGCCAAGAGTAATCTTGTGCGACTATAGACACATTTGAAGACCCACATTCGTTACTCTTGAGAGTTGGCCACTGTTGGACCACTACGGCAGAGCTAAAGGGAGGCAAACCGTGACATATATATATATATATATATATATATATATATATATATATATATGTGTGTGTGTGTGTGTGTGTGTGTGTGTATACACACTGTCGTGTGGTGAGTCACTGGGGCAACTACTACAGTAGTTTTTGCCAGGAATAGTCTATGAGATATAGATATAATGTCTCTAGAAATTGGCTCGTTAAGAAAGAATAAAGACCTATTCGAGATAGGAACAAGAAGACAGGAATGCGAATGCTTTCCACTAGACAGTGTTTTCTAATTAATTATGGAAAGAGTTCTGTTTCCCCACGACCTTAGCTTCTGCCCTTAGATCCCGTAAAGAAAAAGCCCCCAACCTCATCTGAGTAGAGAAAGGTTCCTATAGGTGAATATGTAACACCGACAGCACGAGTGATACATTAACAAACTCTTGATAATGATCAACCGATCGTTGGGTTTATTAATGAAATATCCACACATATAGGGTTAGTAATGGTTAGAACGTGATGATGGTGAAAGACGATTCACACAAAACACACAGATGAGATAATAAAATTACAGTTAATTAAGTAATAGTTAATTAAGAATGAACTGGTGTAAAGTGAAATGATGATGTGATATGATACGTGTTACTAAAATGGTGAGTACTCTACACAGTCCATGTGTCTCTAAATGCTTCTCCTAGATATGAGGATTCACATGTATGCATAAAATGTCCCAAGTTGTTATACGTTATGTCGAGTGGGGTATCTCTAAGCTGAGGACGTTCTGATGAATATTGTTGTCGTACGGAGAACGCTGACGAGATATCTATGTATATTCCTTCACTGTTTGAGTATATCTCTGTAGTGTTGATCAACAGTTAATAGTTGTCATATGAACAAAAGGTCTGTTGTCTAATCTCCCGACGGTACTGGTCAAACTGGATATCTTCACGAAATGTTAGTGATATGTAGACTCATAATCTTGCGTATGTAGTCGTGATTCATATACTTTCGAGTCTGCTTCATAAAATGCGCTTAAGAGTGTGTTGCACGTGGTATAAATATGCGATTCCTCTTTTGAGCTCTTTTGCTTGACTTCAGATAATAATGATCTTTCGAGTGATTAGAATTTATGATGACTCTGTATTGAACTTGTGATAACGATGTATTGAACTTGTGAGCAAGCAGTATATGGTGACGAAAAATGCTGCGTCCACCTTATGACTTGTGGGTGAGACAATATTCCTTTTTAATTGAGGAATGAAAGATGTCCTATGGCGAATTCTGCTAGCCAAATGTCCGTTTTTAATAACTTATTTCTGGTTAGACGTCAGACACGTTGCGTGTAGACTCAGACTTCTGATGAACTGAAGACACACAAAAGTCTTCGTAAGTTTTCACATTTAACATCACTGGTTGACTTGCATTTAAACTATTGCTCATTATTCATCTCTCTCTCTCTCTCTCTCTCTCTCTCTCTCTCTCTCTCTCTCTCTCTGAGTTCAATTCTAATGATGTTAAATATCTTGTGCATGAGAGTGTGTGCGCATGGGAGACTGTGATGATGATAAAGGTGAAATATGAACTATTAATTACCTCCTATCATCTTCTAGGAAAATCTTCTGATTTTATTAATCAGTTATGCCAAGAATTATTTGAAACTTTATCTTTCGCACATTTTAGCTGTGAGGTTAAAATAAACAAAAATAAGAAAATGTATTAATAATAAGATCTACTAACCTTCTTTTCCCTTCGCAAAATCCTTTAAGAACACAATTAATCACAGAACTGAATTATCATCCACTCTGAATAAACACGTGTATTAGGCTATGCGTTTTTGGGTTTAATCTCTTCCTCACAAGGTTAAAAACTGGACTGCTTCACTCTAGTAGATTATGCGGTATTATATATATCTGGAAGTCACCTGGCCAAGCTGGGCGTCCAATGTGGTAAACCAACGCTTGTCTGAACCGCGGCCGACCCAAGATAACACCATTACAGCATGAAACGTTTTCCCCTGGCCAGTCTGGGCGTCCAATGTGGTGTCACAGAAATTACCGCATGCCCAGATGTTTGATTCGGACGACCATATGTGCTTTTACCAGATTTATCACGATGCAACGTGGGCTTCAAACGATAATGTCGGGCATGGCGACTCAATCAAAGGACTTTTATTTCCCCGATGAAAGAACAAATGTGGTTCTCTAGATACCGGTCGCGAGTAATCACAACGATGAAATAGCAAATATGGATCGCAAATGTTGCATGAAAGAGCAAATGTCGGAGAAAATACAATACGAAAGATGTAGGAAAAGATAGAGCAATAAGGCCTTTGCGCTCGTTTATCACAATAGCCCCTCCTCAAGTGTGATGTCAATCGTACTCAGGAGAGCTAAGCCCTCTTACTCGGGATTCCTTAATCCTTTTCCTCATCTTCGTTTTTCTCTTCGGTTTCCACCCTTTCCTCTACTTGTTTGTGCTCTCCGTCCTGCCTCATAGGATGACGGCTTAAAAAATCCGCTCCTACGTTATGTTTTCCTTGGATATAGTCCACTTGGAACGTGTAAGGTTGTAGAACAAGCGACCACCTCATCAGTCTAGCATTCAAATTCTTTGAATTGGCGAGGAAGGTCAGAGGTTGGTGATCACTCTGGATTGTAAATTTCCTTCCGTACAGGTATGCTTGAAATTTTTGTATTCCCCAGACGAGGGACAAACATTCCTTTTCGATTGTGGAATAGTTTTGTTCTGCTCGGTTTAACTTCCGACTCGGATATGCGACCGGAAATAGATTTGGTGGGCTTCTGTCATCTGGCTGTAGTAATGTAGCCCCGATTCCAATGTTACTGGCATCTGTGCGCAAGATGAATTTTCTAGTTAAATCCGGGAGCCGTAAAATAGGTTTTGTGGTGAGTTTCTCTTTTAAGAGTGCATATGCATGTTTGTAGCGTAGTCCTGAACCAATATCTAAGGGCAATTAACGAGAGCCTACCTTGCCTACATATATCAAAATATGTCAACAAATGTTTTCTACCAATCGCTGCACGAGCTGTAAACCGGTCTCAGTAACCGTAGGCGGCAGGATTGCTAGATGGAATCTGTGCAAACGTGAATGTGTACTTGTGACTTCAGGCCAAAAGATAAGTTATGTCCCTCAGAACAGTGAGCACAATAAAATAACAAGAATCGTAAACTTTCATTAGATACACGGATTTAGTTGTAGAAGCATGGACACAGGAGTTTTGAGTGATTACATGCAGTATAACTTAGAGCGAAGACTGTTTTCCCCGGTTTCAACTGTGATTGCAAACGCTACAAGGGAGGCAGAAAAAGGTTAGCGTGTTTAAATGGTAGCGCCCAAATGGCCGGTTTAAACAAGACCGGGATGGACAGAATCGGTCGGGCAACACCGGAAGAATAAATTATCGAAGTTTTGTATGATCGACAGATCGGGCAGAAAGGGGGTTTTTACAGAAATTTTTGTAAACATAAACTGACCCAGCCAGCCAATAGAATCGCTTGTCTTCCTTTTGCCCGCTACCTGTAATAAAAAAGGGGAAACAAATCTGGAATATTTCTCTTGAACCGCCAGAACCCAGCTCCTTCGCCAATTGCCAGTGAAGCAGACTGCATGGGTTTAATTAAAAGCCTGTTGAATCTGAGATTGTGGGTAAGAGAATTAAGTCATAATATGTATAATATTAATTACTAGTGGTTAATGGAAGTGATATTGTGTGTAAATCTCATTGTGTGATTCGTAGAAGGAAAGCTACTTTGTGCTGTACAAATTATGTTCGACTTTAAAACTAAGGCCGGACAGAATGAGGGGTGTTAGTTTCAGAAGCTTTTAAAGCCTTTTCTGATTGCTGGACTAGACTATACTATCAGGAACTAGTAAAAGAGGAAAGATTGTAATTTAATGTATTGTTTGAGTAGGCCTAGACACTCAACACTCGCCGTAAGGCCTATGCAGTTAATGATGTCAATCTTGGACATATTGGGAAAGTGTGTGTGTGTTGTAATGCTGTAATGCTGTGTTATATTATTGCATAAAACTTATTTAGACACTCAACACTCACCATAAGGCCTATGCAGTTTTGGTGATGTCGGTCATGGACATATTAGGAAAGTATGTGTTGTAATGTTGTTATATTATTGCATAAACCATTTGTCACTGACTGAGTCTACCTTTCCTGTGTTATCATCACTTATTCTGAACTGCCTCACTAATCTACAATCTGGGTAGGAGGATTTTAGAACCCGATGCTATGTAAGACCTACTACATTTCAGGTCAGAGGTATCCTGTCACTCATCTTGTAGCAGAGAAGAACATTGGTGTTGTACCTAGCGGTGTATGATTTAAACAAGCACCCTGTACCTACATCAGTTGGAAGAGTGGGGACCCTCAGTGTTGGGCTTCTCCATCTTATATTCTGGCTTCAAGGAAAAGGCGGAAGCGAAGAAGTTAAGTTCTATTAGACAAGACTGACTCGCAGAGCATTGGCGTACCACACCCAGTTATAGTAGTAGTGATGAAAACAGTGATGATTAAATTAGTCTGGAAGCAACATAGACTTTAGTCAGTGTGACATTCTCAAAAGCTACATAACATAGAAATAGTTTGAACTCAAGTGATCTCAATAACATTGTAGTCAGTGTGACATTTTCAAAAGCTACATAACAAAGACTTTATTTTTAGTGATTGACTTTTATTTGGTGTAGATACATGCAACATCATCAGTGTGTTTTTTATTTTTAGGGTTTGTGTTTACACAAACAAAACTAAACAGATGACTGTACATAAATAAAATTAAGAAAATTGTAGTGCACTGTTTTATTACTTTATGTCAGCTTTGAATTACTTTGAATTTAATTAAATCCCCTAGATACAATAACAGCCCATAGGTATAATTCTGAGAGGGGCACCATAGAATTCTGGTACTGAATATTACTATCTCGGCCAGAAATTCTTTACAGCCTGACTTTATACCTATGAACTCTATACACCATTGCTCTTTTCTGAGAATGGGGTATTTCTTTTAAGACCAGACTCTTCTCTGGCAACTATCCTAGTATCACCTGATACACCTTGTTGTCTTATACTTCATAAATTAAGGAACCTCTCGCGACACTGGGACGCTCGTCTGGGATTGTTCCTGTATATTCTGAGCCTGCTGTTACCTTTTAGTGCTGTCAAGTGGGAAATTTTTGATAGTAAATTTTTGGTAGGGCAAGTTAAGAAATAGATTTTGAGTACCATTGAGTACAAATTAAGGTGTGGTACATGTGACGCGAAATCAGTCATTAATTAATTAATTAAGAAATTAATTTGATTAAGTGACTAATTATTTTGGCAAAATTTTTTTTTTACTTTGTATTGGTTGCACCTAAATTACAACATTGCCATGGCAGATTTAGTAAAGTTCAGGTCAGCAACACTGCAAGTGGGGAAAGAGCTTGGGATGACTGGTGATCTTCTGATCCAGTATGTTACGACTGAATGCGATAAATTCACAGAAAGGGAAGATAAGCAGTTAGCACGGCAAGCGGAAGCTGAGAAAGAGAATAAGAAACTGCAATTGGAGGCTGAGGAAAGAAGGGTTCAAGCAGAGAGAGAGGCTGAGGAAAGAAGGATTCAAGCAGAGAGAAAGGCTGATGAAAGAAGGATTCAAGCAGAGAGAGAGGCTGAGGAAAGAAGGATTCAAGCAGAGAGAGACCATGAGCTAAGATTAAAAGAGCTTGAACTTCAGGCAACTACCAACCACAATGGTAGTAGTTCACCTCATTTGGACAACAGCCCCAGCCAGAGCACCTCAAATGGAGCCATGAATTTTCATCTGGATCCATTTGTGGACAAAGTTGACGCAATCGAGGCTTATCTAGACAGATATGAGAGATTAGCGACTACTTATGGTCTAGAAAAGGAAAAGTGGAGTTTGAAGTTATCGCAAGGTTTGCGGGGAATTGCGTACGATGTCTTTTTGAAATTGCCAAAAAAGGATCAGGAAGATTACGAAGCCCTGAAGCAGGCATTGCTTGTTCGATATGAACAAAATGCTGAAGCATATAGACGGCGCTTCAGAATGGCGAAGATTCAACCAGGAGAGACATATCAGCAGTTCTCAGAAAGATTAGAAACTTACTTACTGAGGTGGTGTAAGTTAGGAAACTTCACCACAGATTTCGAGGGGCTAAAGGAAATGATGTTGATTGAACAACTATTGGATTCCATAACCCCGGAAACTAAGAAGTTCCTAATTGAGAACAAAAGAGACAGGTTGGCTGACATAATCACATATGCAGAAAGCCACCACATGGCTCAATCCCTGACTCAAGGGATTAAAAGGAAACAGGAGGGAGTTAAGCAACCCCAAACTCATAATAAGTTTGATCAAAAGGACAATGCAACCAAATACAGGCCAGGATATGATAATAAGGATAGGAACCCACAATTTCAGGATAGGAAACCTTACAAAAAGGAAGAAAAGTGGTGCAAAATTTGCAAAATGAACAACCACCATACAACAGAATGTGGTAGGAAAGTCCCTCCATATCACGCTGCATGCATGATAACAGTGGGAAAGGGAAGGAAGGAACTGACATCGAGTCTGGTAGATCTCCATCATCCCTCCATCTGTGAAGAAGTAATATGTAACGGCACTAAGGTAAAGTGTCTGTATGATTCCGGATTGGAATATGACTCAGTTGTGAGTGCGTCTCTAGTGCACCCTGAGCAGTATACCACAGACAAAGTGGAGATACAAGGGGCATTAAAGGATACAGCCACCATAACACTTCCCATAGCCAGAATCAATGTGAAAACTCGCTATGTGGAAGGAGTGATCAATGCAGCAGTGTGTGAGAATCCTAATTACCCGCTGGTGTTAGGAGGGAGATATGTTTTCCTAGGGAAACCAATAAAACCTGTGATAATGGCAACACTCCAGGTCAGGTCAACCCCTGGGAAGGAGGAGGGAACACCACTCAATATTCATCCGAGAGAGATGAGAAATGCCCAAGCTGAAGATAGCACATTAAAACCTTGCTTTGGCAGGCTGCCAAAAAGCCATAACCCCCCAAAGAAAGGACAGTTTTATTTGAATGATGGATTGCTTTACAGGAAAGCTGGGACAGGACCCAATGGGCATAGCCAGTTAGTACTGCCATCTATTTACAGGGACAAGGCTATGGAATTAGCACATGTTGATTCAGACGGTGGACATAAGAAGATTGGTACCACCTGTCAACGGACCTCAGTGCAACATTATTGGCCAGGGGTTGCTGAAGATATATTTCAGTATGTGACTGCCTGTGCACAATGTAGCAAAGAAAACCCCACATGTTGGGAAAATCAACAGGACCTAGGAAAGCATTGGGGCGGACGTAGGCCTGAAAATAACAAGGTAGACATAGTGGATAGGATGGCATCATCTCACAAAGGGTCTACCAGACAACCAGTTACCATGGCAACTCTCCGTATTGTACAGAGAGGGGATACAACACATCCCATACCGACAAGATTTACTAAATCATTTAGTTCGGAACACCAGGTACTGGATCAAAATAGGAGTGTGGTTAGTCGACCACCCTTGATAAAGGACCTGCGGGGAAACCCCAGGAAAATAGGTAGTGGGAGAGTGTGCAGTGCGAACCATTTGACTGATGCACAGCCACCTTCACTATACGGCTATTAAATTAGCATTATGAGGGCACGGCAACATTGGTAGTTGCCCAGCCCATCACAGTCCATTGGAAGTACTGATACGGACATGGATTGATATATATATATATATATATATATATATATATATATATATATATATATATATATATATATATATATATATATATATATATATATATATATATGGCATATTTAAAGGGAGAATTGATTTCTTGGTGCAGGAAAATTTCATGTCCCCATATGAATCATATTATATGCTCCGAGTGGTTTCTCCAGGGTAATGAGCAGATTATTGGATCCCTTACAAAACCCATCTATCACTAATTTCCTGGAGGATACCCTCATAGCTACAGAATCATTAGAGGAACATCTATATCACTGGATCTCAGAATGTAGGGGCAGTTTTTCTGAGTAGGCACCCATCTGATCAGAACCAGGATGGAAAGAGGGAAGAATAGATTCCGGCTGGATGATTGCCTCGTTATTGGTCTCAGATTGAAGCTCGACATAAATCTCTCGCTTAAAAATTGGGGGGCTATCTGTAGCGTAGTCCTGAACCAATATCTAAGGGCAATTAACGAGAGCCTACCTTGCCTACATATATCAAAATATGTCAACAAATGTTTTCTACCAATCGCTGCACGAGCTGTAAACCGGTCTCAGTAACCGTAGGCGGCAGGATTGCTAGATGGAATCTGTGCAAACGTGAATGTGTACTTGTGACTTCAGGCCAAAAGATAAGTTATGTCCCTCAGAACAGTGAGCACAATAAAATAACAGGAATCGTAAACTTTCATTAGATACATGGATTTAGTTGTAGAAGCATGGACACAGGAGTTTTGAGTGATTACATGCAGTATAACTTAGAGCGAAGACTGTTTTCCCCGGTTTCAACTGTGATTGCAAACGCTACAAGGGAGGCAGAAAAAGGTTAGCGTGTTTAAATGGTAGCGCCCAAATGGCCGGTTTAAACAAGACCGGGATGGAAAGAATCGGTTGGGAAACACCGGAAGAATAAATTATCGAAGTTTTGTATGATCGACAGATCGGGCAGAAAGGGTGTTTTTACAGAAATTTTTGTAAACATAAACTGACCCAGCCAGCCAATAGAATCGCTTGTCTTCCTTTTGCCCGCTACCTGTAATAAAAAGGGGAAACAAATCTGGAATATTTCTCTTGAACCGCCAGAACCCAGCTCCTTCGCCAATTGCCAGTGAAGCAGACTGCATGGGTTTAATTAAAAGCCTGTTGAATCTGAGATTGTGGGTAAGAGAATTAAGTCATAATATGTATAATATTAATTACTAGTGGTTAATGGAAGTGATATTGTGTGTAAATCTCATTGTGTGATTCGTAGAAGGAAAGCTACTTTGTGCTGTACAAATTATGTTCGACTTTAAAACTAAGGCCGGACAGAATGAGGGGTGTTAGTTTCAGAAGCTTTTAAAGCCTTTTCTGATTGCTGGACTAGACTATACTATCAGGAACTAGTAAAAGAGGAAAGATTGTAATTTAATGTATTGTTTGAGTAGGCCTAGACACTCAACACTCGCCGTAAGGCCTATGCAGTTAATGATGTCAATCTTGGACATATTGGGAAAGTGTGTGTGTTGTAATGCTGTAATGCTGTGTTATATTATTGCATAAAACTTATTTAGACACTCAACACTCACCATAAGGCCTATGCAGTTTTGGTGATGTCGGTCATGGACATATTAGGAAAGTATGTGTTGTAATGTTGTTATATTATTGCATAAACCATTTGTCACTGACTGAGTCTACCTTTCCTGTGTTATCATCACTTATTCTGAACTGCCTCACTAATCTACAATCTGGGTAGGAGGATTTTAGAACCCGATGCTCTGTAAGACCTACTACATTTCAGGTCAGAGGTATCCTGTCACGAATCTTGTAGCAGAGAAGAACATTGGTGTTGTACCTAGCGGTGTATGATTTAAACAAGCACCCTGTACCTACATCAGTTGGAAGAGTGGGGACCCTCAGTGTTGGGCTTCTCCAACTTATATTCTGGCTTCAAGGAAAAGGCGGAAGCGAAGAAGTTAAGTTCTATTAGACAAGACTGACTCGCAGAGCATTGGCGTACCACACCCAGTTATAGTAGTAGTGATGAAAACAGTGATGATTAAATTAGTCTGGAAGCAACATAGACTTTAGTCAGTGTGACATTCTGAAAAGCTACATAACATAGAAATAGTTTGAACTCAAGTGATCTCAATAACATTGTAGTCAGTGTGACATTTTCAAAAGCTACATAACAAAGACTTTATTTTTAGTGATTGACTTTTATTTGGTGTAGATACATGCAACATCATCAGTGTGTTTTTATTTTTAGGGTTTGTGTTTACACAAACAAAACTAAACAGATGACTGTACATAAATAAAATTAAGAAAATTGTAGTGCACTGTTTTATTACTTTATGTCAGCTTTGAATTACTTTGAATTTAATTAAATCCCCTAGATACAATAACAGCCCATAGGTATAATTCTGAGAGGGGCACCATAGAATTCTGGTACTGAATATTACTATCTCGGCCAGAAATTCTTTACAGCCTGACTTTATACCTATGAACTCTATACACCATTGCTCTTTTCTGAGAATGGGGTATTTCTTTTAAGACCAGACTCTTCTCTGGCAACTATCCTAGTATCACCTGATACACCTTGTTGTCTTATACTTCATAAATTAAGGAACCTCTCGCGACAATGTTCACCTTCTGCTGACCATGTCACTTTATCTGGGTTTCCTTTCTTGGTTAGCGATGTAAGCCGTGCACAGAGGCTATTAAAATCCTTTATATATCTCTGGTAGAATCCACAGAGAGATACAAATGACCGGACATCCCTTTTAGTGGACGGTTTTGGTGCATTTCTCAGCTTCTCAACGTTTTGAGTCTCGGGGAACATGGTCCCATGGGATATAGTATGTCCTAGGAACTCTAGCTGTTCACACCCAATTTGACATTTGGTTGGGCGGGCGGTTAGTCCCGCTTCTCTGAGTCTGTTAAACAGCAACGATAGCGCTGATATATGTTCTTCAAACGATTCAGTAGCTACTAGGATATCATCCATAAAATTGCTGATGGCGGGATGATTCAAAGGATCCAATAACTTTCGCATCATCCTTGTGAAGACACTAGGAGCATTGTTCAGTCCAAATGGCATCACATTAAACTCGAAGTGTCCATCTGGAGTACTGAAGGCTAACAGGTTTCTCACCTCAGCTTTTACCGGTATTTGATAGTACCCTTTACTGAGGTCGATCTTTGAAAAATAGCGAGCCCTGCTCAGTTTAGTAAATAGCTGGTTCTGGTCCGGTAACGGTTCTGGCTGGAACTGTGTTAACGCGTTCAGCTGTCGGTAGTCGATGCACAGGCGGTGTTCTCCACTGGGTTTGCGTAACAGCACCACTCCCGCACTGTAAAAGGACTCCGACTTCGAAATTATGCCTTCCTTAAGTAAGTAATCAATTTCTTGCTTTAATGCCGTCGCCTTGGCATACGGAATCGGATAGGTTCTCATACGGACGGGCGTAGGATCCGTGACTTCCATGTCAAACTCCATCAGGTTTGTCCGGCCCGGTTTGTCTGTCAGAGAGTCGGCGTGGTTTTCCATCAATCTCCTTACTTTTTCTTGCTGGGCTTCCGTTAAGGTGGAGCTTATTTTCACATCTAAATGTGATTCCTCCTGTATCACCGGGTACTCTACGGATGATAATGGCTCTTCTTCCATTTGCATAGCAATGGCCATAGTCATGAGGTGCGCTGGTTCGGCAGGGGCTCGCTCGTAAAACTTCTTAAGCAGATTTAAGTGGTAAATTTTCTGCTTTCCGTTCACGGCGATTTTATAGTTGGTGCGAGAAATCTTTTCCGCCACTTTGTAGGGTCCCCTCCAGCAAATCTGCAATTTATTATTGCTACTTGGCAGAAGAAGTAGCACCTTCTCTCCTACTGCTAGTTCTCGGTCCTTCGCATTGCGATTGTAATATTTGGCATGTTTCCGCCTAGCCTCCCATACTTTCGCTGTGGCTAATTCCCAGCCAGTCTTCAGGCGTTGTTTCAAGTCTGTGACGTACTGGAAGGCTGATGTGACAGTGTCGTCTGCCTTGGCATCTGTCCATGTTCTTAGTAATGCTTCTAATGGGCCTTTAATAGGTCTTCCGAAGAGTAATGTGGCCGGAGGAACTCCAGTTGACGCATGCGGTACTTCCCTATAAGCAAATAATGCGGCAGGAAGATACTGATCCCAAGTTTCTGGCTTCTCCTGTGCCAACTTCCGAAGAATAGATGTGAGCGTCCCGTTAAACCGCTCTACTTGCCCGTTACTTTGGGGTGATAGGGCGAAGTATGGATATGCCTAGTCTTGAATATTCTAAGCACCTCCTCTGTCAACTTGCCTCTAAATTGTGACCCGTTGTTTGTGAGAATTTCATGCGGGAAGCCCAATCTAGTAAAGATATTCAGTAAAGCGTCAGCTACATGCACTGAGTCGCATGCTGGCATGGCTATGGCTTCGCCCCACATGGAACAGGTGTCCACTAAGGTAAGGATATGGGAGTTCCTCTTCTTAGTTCTCAGCAGAGGTCCAATTATATCCACGGCCACTCTTTCAAATGGGGTGCCCAAGATTGGCATCTCCCCAAGGGTCGCGGGTGCCGTCCAGTGTTTTGGTGCAACTTTCTGGCACTGAGGACAAAACTTGACGAAACGTTCAATGTCGCCGGTGATCCCTGGCCAATAATAGTGGCAGGCGATCCTTTGAGTCGTGGCGCTCATTCCCATGTGTCCACTAAATGGGAAAGAGTGGCCCATCTCAAGCACCTGGTTCCTATAGGTTGCAGGAACTACTAATTGGTTGTGTTCCTGTCCTTCGTTTCCAGCTCGGCGATACATCAATCCATTTTTCATAAAGAAGTCTCCCTTGGTAGGTGGGTTGTGTGTCCTAGGTATTTTTTTAAAACAGGGCGCCAGTGAGGAATCTTCCATTTGGGCCCCCTTCAATTCCTCGGGAAGGATATTGGTAGGAGGTTCCTGCTCTGCGTCTTTTCTTGACTGTCCTCTAGTCTGTACGGCCGCCATGACTAGTGGTTGAGTAAGTTCTCCAAGGAACACATATCTACATCCCAAGATTAAAGAGTAGATTGGTTCTTCCATGATAGCTGCACGAATCTCTCCTGTCACATAACGAGATTCCACTCTGATAAGTGCAATTGGCAGTGTCATGGGTGCAACATCCTTCGTCGGATCTTGGATGTTGACACTCTCTTCTGTTATTTGGTCAGGGGTGAAAAGAGATGCCCTGACCACCGCATCGAAAGCAAGTCCTGTATCATAAAGGCACTCCACAGATTGTCCGTTTACGAGGACTGATTCGATGACGGGAGGATGAGCAACGTTTCCGGTCCTCTGCTCCTTCCGGGGTGACGATTTTGTCTGCAGACAGGCAGCATGTTGGGGAGGAGGTCTGCGCTTGCACTCATTAGTGTTGTGATTGTTCAAGCGACAGTACTTGCACCATTTATCTTCCTGTCTCTGGTGCGGCGCAGCATTTTTCTTGTTTTGCTCTTTGTAGTTATCTTGTTTTGCGTGCTGTTTATGCGAGATGTGTGGTCCTTTGCTTTGTTGGTCTGGTTGGGAGCGAGCAGGTTGCTTTGGCGCCTTATCCGAAAACTTCTTTCTGGCTCCTTGAGACTCCATGAGAGCATTTTGGAATCGCTCTGCCAGTGTAAGAATATTTTCTAACCGGTCAGCGCCGTTTTCAGTGAGAAATCTACGCATTTCCACCGACATAGACTCTTTTAGTTGCTCTATCACAATCAGCTCTTTCAACCCGTCATAGTTCTCGGTAAAGTTTCCCAGTGTACACCACTTCACTAGGTAGTCTTCAATACGGGCTGCAAACTGTGAGAAAGTCTCTCCTGCATCCTTCCTAGAACCTCGAAATTTTTTTCGGTAAGCCTCTGAATGAAGCTCGTACCTCACCAAGAGAGCTTTTGTCAATGCCTGGTAGTCATCTTGCTCTCCGGCCGGAAGTTTATTAAAAACTTCGTAGGCGGCTCCTCTTAGGCCCTGGGAAAGTTTCAAGTTCCACTTCCGTTCGTCAAGTTCAAACCCTGTTGCAAAGCGTTCGAAGCGGTCTAAAAAGGCGTCCATGGTATCGTTCCTTACTGAAAAAGGTTCCAGCGGAAAGTTCATGGCATTGGGTGGTGCAGTTTGCGAAGTAGGCACACCATCTGAGCGGGGTGAGTACCCTCCATCCAAGTTGGAAGCCGCAGCACTTTTTGCCAGCTCTATCTGATTAGTCTGCCCCTGGATTTCCAGTTGCTTCATCTTAAGTGCATGCTCTGCTGCTGCTTTCTCTTTACGCTCCGCTGCTTCTGCTGCTTCTTTCCGCTCCGCTGCTTCTGCTGCGGCTTTCCGCTCCGCTGCTTCTGCTGCTTCTTTCCGTTCCGCTGCTTCTGCTGCAGCTTTCCCCTTCCGCTCCGCTGCTTCTGCTGCGGCTTTCTCCTTCTCCATTGCAAGTTTCTGCACTTCTATCTCTCTTGCATGGAGTTTATCAGTCTCCTCACTCACAAATTTCATCAGATCTTTTCCACTTAACCCGTATTCACGCCCCGCCTCCATTAAACTAGTTCTAATTTTTGCGGCATCTGCCATGATATGCAGTATGGGTTCACGAAGGGAAAAATTGGTAGTGACCTCCAAGCAAATAGTTTAGACTCGCACAAGTAATTATCTCTTTAAAACCAGCTAGGTTTAAATTAGTAATCAAGTTCAAATAGTTCTTTTTTTTTAAAAATCACTCACATAGCATATTCTGAAAATTATATAACAGATTATCTCGAAGTTTTCTATGAAAAATTTGCTAAATATTTATGATAAAAATTTCTCCAGCAGTTACTGCAAAAAAAATTTTCAGTTCCCTACAGTATCCACTGTTCTCAAAAAGTGTTTACTCTGTCCGTTTGATACTCAATTTAAAAAGTATCACTCGTGCTTTAGAGATATAAATTATCCCCCATATGAAATAGACAAATTATAGTAAGAGTCAGTCTAGAAGGTAATCCCTCAAAATGCCAACAAATTTTGCAATTATCGCAACTGTATAGCAGGGATGAAAATGTGATTTATCACCCTTCTAAGTCCGGGTTCACTAATCCCAAGACGAGTCCACAATTGTCGTGTGGTGAGTCACTGGGGCAACTACTACAGTAGTTTTTGCCAGGAATAGTCTATGAGATATAGATATAATGTCTCTAGAAATTGGCTCGTTAAGAAAGAATAAAGACCTATTCGAGATAGGGACAAGAAGTCAGGAATGCGAATGCTTTCCACTAGACAGTGTTTTCTAATTAATTATGGAAAGAGTTCTGTTTCCCCACGACCTTAGCTTCTGCCCTTAGATCCCGTAAAGAAAAAGCCCCCAACCTCATCTGAGTAGAGAAAGGTTCCTATAGGTGAATATGTAACACCGACAGCACGAGTGATACATTAACAAACTCTTGATAATGATCAACCGATCGTTGGGTTTATTAATGAAATATCCACACATATAGGGTTAGTAATGGTTAGAACGTGATGATGGTGAAAGACGATTCACACAAAACACACAGATGAGATAATAAAATTACAGTTAATTAAGTAATAGTTAATTAAGAATGAACTGGTGTAAAGTGAAATGATGATGTGATATGATACGTGTTACTAAAATGGTGAGTACTCTACACAGTCCATGTGTCTCTAAATGCTTCTCCTAGATATGAGGATTTACATGTATGCATAAAATGTCCCAAGTTGTTATACGTTATGTCGAGTGGGGTATCTCTAAGCTGAGGACGTTCTGATGAATACTGTTGTCGTACGGAGAACGCTGACGAGATATCTATGTATATTCCTTCACTGTTTGAGTATATCTCTGTAGTGTTGATCAACAGTTAATAGTTGTCATATGAACAAAAGGTCTGTTGTCTAATCTCCCGACGGTACTGGTCAAACTGGATATCTTCACGAAATGTTAGTGATATGTAGACTCATAATCTTGCGTATGTAGTCGTGATTCATATACTTTCGAGTCTGCTTCATAAAATGCGCTTAAGAGTGTGTTGCACGTGGTATAAATATGCGATTCCTCTTTTGAGCTCTTTTGCTTGACTTCAGATAATAATGATCTTTCGAGTGATTAGAATTTATGATGACTCTGTATTGAACTTGTGATAACGATGTATTGAACTTGTGAGCAAGCAGTATATGGTGACGAAAAATGCTGCGTCCACCTTATGACTTGTGGGTGAGACAATATTCCTTTTTAATTGAGGAATGAAAGATGTCCTATGGCGAATTCTGCTAGCCAAATGTCCGTTTTTAATAACTTATTTCTGGTTAGACGTCAGACACGTTGCGTGTAGACTCAGACTTCTGATGAACTGAAGACACACAAAAGTCTTCGTAAGTTTTCACATTTAACATCACTGGTAACTTGCATTTAAACTATTGCTCATTATTCATCTCTCTCTCTCTCTCTGAGTTCAATTCTAATGATGTTAAATATCTTGTGCATGAGAGTGTGTGCGCATGGGAGACTGTGATGATGATAAAGGTGAAATATGAACTATTAATTACCTCCTATCATCCTATCATCTTCTAGGAAAATCTTCTGATTTTATTAATCAGTTATGCCAAGAATTATTTGAAACTTTATCTTTCGCACATTTTAGCTGTGAGGTTAAAATAAACAAAAATAAGAAAATGTATTAATAATAAGATCTACTAACCTTCTTTTCCCTTCGCAAAATCCTTTAAGAACACAATTAATCACAGAACTGAATTATCATCCACTCTGAATAAACACGTGTATTAGGCTATGCGTTTTTGGGTTTAATCTCTTCCTCACAAGGTAAAAACTGGACTGTTTCACTCTAGTAGATTATGCGGTATTATATATATCTGGAAGTCACCTGGCCAAGCTGGGCGTCCAATGTGGTAAACCAACGCTTGTCTGAACCGCGGCCGACCCAAGATAACACCATTACAGCATGAGACGTTTTCCCCTGGCCAGTCTGGGCGTCCAATGTGGTGTCACAGAAATTACCGCATGCCCAGATGTTTGATTCGGACGACCATATGTGTTTTTACCAGATTTATCACGATGCAACGTGGGCTTCAAACGATAATGTCGGGCATGGCGACTCAATCAAAGGACTTTTATTTCCCCGATGAAAGAACAAATGTGGTTCTCTAGATACCGGTCGCGAGTAATCACAACGATGAAATAGCAAATATGGATCGCAAATGTTGCATGAAAGAGCAAATGTCGGAGAAAATACAATACGAAAGATGTAGGAAAAGATAGAGCAATAAGGCCTTTGCGCTCGTTTATCACACACACATATGTGTGTATATATATTGCAATGGTTTTCTTCTGCTATCCAAAAGCAATTTCATCCAACTCACTGGGGTTAAACCACTTGAGAACGGTAAAATGTTCTGAGAAAGATGGAAGTGGTGGAAGGAAGCGGAGGTGTCACTTGGTGCTCATATTAAGAGACTCAATACGTAGCAGAGACATTTGTCTAAATTCAGTCTGTGATTCAAGTTACCAGCAGTGATGGAACCCAACACCAACTTTCTGGAACAAGTTTCTAGAAGACAACATTAGACACCTCATCAAACGGATCTTGAAGATGCCTGACTTGACAACCTAAGCAAGTACCTCGGCCTTGCAAGAGACGTGCAAAATTTTGGACATTTTGACACGAAGTACAGTCTAAAGCTCCGGTGGGAACCAACAGCGGATGAAGCTGATGGCAACCGACTCCACACTGAAAGCTAAGTAGCAAGCAAGCAAAATCAATGAACATTCACATGTTTTCTACCATAGCATTCATCATCCGATGATAAATATCATCACTTCATTATTCTAAACACCGTTATTTATTTTAAATCTTGTTAAACTCTAGGTGATTGTTAAACCTGTTTATCTGTAACTTTACAGCTATTGTTAATAACTACTGCGTGAATTGTATGTCTGCTCTTGTGTGACGCATATTGTTTTAAATATGTAAACATAAAAAACTAGTAGATTAATATTTTACTGAATCATTTCAATTGGGGCTCAGACAATACGAGCAAATTTCTTTTCCTTACAGAAGGGACGGGAAGACAAAAAGTTCATGACAGCTTATATTATCTCAGTTGTTATGCTTGATTTATTAAAATTCCTGTGAGGCTACCTGAAGTAGAAGCATATTTTTTCCATTTATATCTCTGCAAAGAGTAATCTTGAGCGAAGGCTGATATCTTTGAATACTCTCATCATTATACTGTAAGTTTGGCCATTGTTTGACTACTACTGCGGAGCATAGGGAGACAGTCACGCCACAAAATATATTCCCAGTACTGGAAACCGAACCTGGCACCGAATTATAGTCTGACGCCTTACTTCTTAGCCACTCCGACACATAACTGCCTATGAGCGTGTTCTTTTCTGTTCTGCTTGTGGTGAGACCTTCTTTTCGCTCAATCTGAGGTGACGCCATAGGGTGTATAGCAAACTGGTGCGATCTGCTGGATTTATGTTCAGTGCCTTCATGTCTCTCTTCCACCCATCTTTGAACCTCAGCTGCCGTCGCTCGGCTATTCTTTTTTCATCTGCCAGTTGTCTGTAGACAATGTCCTCGGGGATGACACCAAATTTCATGTGGCTGATATGGTCAAGCTAGCGTAGTCTGCGCTGTCTAAGCAGTGTATACATACTTTGAAGGTCAGCACGTGATATCACCTCTACTTTTGTCAATTTGACCTACACGAACTATCAGTGATGTGGTGTAGACATCGTAGATGAAAGGCAATGAGCCGTCTTTCTTGCTTAGCAGAAGTTGTCCATCTGTCGCTGCCATATAGAAATGTATGGAACTACATCACCATCAGGAGCCGCGGTAGCGCAATGGTTAGTGCACTGGCTTCCTAGCTCGGTGGTTCATGGTCCGATCCCCAGTTGAGGTGGGATTTTTTAGACCGCAAACGGATCCGGGGACGACCCAGCCTCATGAATTTGGTACCAGAGCAACACTGGGAAGGTTAAGGCGGCCGGCGTGATGCTGACCACATCACCCCTAGTGTGCCGATGGTGAAGAAAATATGGGCCTAACACCATATTACCAATGTGCCTCAATGGGTGTGTAACGGGATCCTTTACCTCTTTACCTACATCCCCTTTACCTTTTACCTTACACCATTCGTCCCGTAAGTTATTTTCATGTATCCTTCTACTCTATGCTAGGATACTGTTGCTATCAAAGTCTGAAACTCTTGGCTGTTATTTTTGTTGTTCTCCATGAGCCATTCAGTAGGACTGACTTGACATTTTTGACATTAAGATTCTTATGTTTGTGCCGTTTCAATCAATCAATCAATCCATCAATCAATTAATCAATCAATTAATCAATCAGTTAATCAATCAATACACTTTAGGTCCTCAGAAACCTAGGCCTTCAACAAACACATGTCTCATGTCCTCAAGTCCTCTTCTCCATGTGTTCTCTTCTCCGTGTGTTCTCTTCTCTTCTCCATGTGTTTTTGGTCTACCCCGGCCTCTTTTTTCCTAGCAATTCCAGATCAAGGTCTGCTTTGTAATGCTATCAATAGGTTTCTTACAACTACAAATACCGTTTGATTTCCATATCATTAGCAATGCAATAAAAATTCTTGTTGTGCTTTGATACCTTATCTCGGATATCATTTTCTGTCTTTCCAACTCTGTCTATATTGCTGCCAAGATATGTGTGTGTGTATTTATATCTGGGGGACAGGGGGTATTCTCGTTATCTTTGTCTTCCCTGTGACCTCTCAACAAGCAGTGCCATTATGTTTCTTGCGTCTGGTTACGTTTAAGGGACAGAAGAGCAAGATTTTCGGCACAATCTAGATCGTAAATTATCTAAGTCAGAATCTACTGAATTCTATTTCCTAACCCAGTCTATCTTTATTTGACTTATCCATGTTTGTTGAATTTTTTTGGTAAAAATGTTTTTACGGCATGGGGTAACCAGCCCCATGCCCAACCCTCCTTAGTCGCTTTTTACGACGTGCATGGTAGGTTACCTGGTCCTCCAGGTTGGGTGTTTTAGCATAGGGCTGACACCCCTGTCTATGTAAAAAAAATTGAAGTTACGGAAACAACAACGAATAAACAAACTTTGCTGCGGGACGAACATCCGGAGTCTGAGTGACGCTAGAGCTGGGTTGGCCATGTCCTCAGAAGAGACCCCGATGTCATCACAAGAACAGCTATGCTTTGGACACCTGAAGGTAAACGAAAGAGAGGCCGACCTAAAACAACCTGGCGGAGGACTGTGGAGGCTGAGATGCAAAGAATGAACCAGAGTTGGGGCACTGTACGAAGGATGGCCACCGACCGAGCAAAGTGGAATAAATTTGTTGTTGCCCTACAAGACGCCACTAGGCGTGATGGCCACTGACTGCTTTGACGGTCGCGGCTAAGGATCAAAGAAGAAGAAGAAGAATGGTAGGTTACAGTGTTACTATTCCTTGCTCACCTTTCGGGCCCCGGTAACACACGGGAGAGACGAGAGAACGAGAGAAATCAAGTCCAACACGAAAATAACAATCTTCAACTCAAATGTGAAGTCAGTCCTATTGTATGGCTCTGAGACATGGAGAGCAACAAAAACAACAACCAAAAAGCTACAGACTTTTATAAATGGGTGCTTGCGTAGAATAGAAGGACTGAAATGACAAAGTCACAAATGTGGAATTGATGACAAGAACCAGACAAGTGCCAGTGGAACAAGAGGTGAGAAGAAAACGCGGGCGATGGATAGGACACACATTGAGGAAACCTGTTGATAGCATTACAAGGCAGTCCTGGAATCCACAGGGAAAGAGAGGCAGAGGTAGACCAAAAAACACACGGAAAAGAGAACTGGATACAGAGGTGAAAATGATGAGGAAAACATGGAAAGAACTTGAGTGGATGGACAGGACAGGAATACTTGGCATTTGTTTGTTGAAGGCCTATGCTCCTTTGGGAGTTAAAGGGTATTGATTGAACCCAGTCTATAGCCTGTAGGAAGAGAAATGGTAACAAATGGCGTCCTTTTATCACTGTAGTTCTCATTTCAAATGGTTCTGTACGATGCCTTTCATGAAGAATGCTACATGTCATATCTTTATATGTTTGTTTTATTAAGTCAATGATCTTCAAAAAGGCTCCATCATGCCTTCACTGTTTCCAAAGTGATTCTAAGTAAGCTGCCGTGGCACCCACCTTGAAGACACTTTGTGGTACTGTAGCACATCAGAGATAATGTGGTGTGCTGAACCGTGACTGATGTCAAGATGTGTGGCAATATCATCCACAGTCAATCGGCGGTTTCCCTGTACGAGTCGTTCAACGGTTGCTATCGATTCTGGAGTCACTACTCTGTGTGCCTGACCCGGTCGTGAACAATCTGTCACAGAAATCACGCCGTTATTGAACTTTGTACACCATTCATACACCTGCGACCTTGACATGCATGCATCACCGTACTTGAGCTTCATTCGCCGATGAATTTCTATTGGTTTCACCCCTTCGCTGATCAAAAATTGAATAACAGAACGCTGCTGCTGTTTGGTGCATTACACCAGCGGGGCGGCCATCTTTAAAACGTCATTATGACGTCACCTTATGCGTCATCACCGCGATGGCGCGTGCATGACACTCGAGACATCCAGCACAACAATATTGGCAAGTTACAATATAATGGCATGATTATTCTTATTGTTATAACATATTTCCGGTTTTCACTTGACTCACCCTCGTATAAAGAGCTTATGATGTTTTTATAAATTAATGTCTGTTTTTGTGCCATCCGATGTAGATCGTTCCGTGTATTTTATATCCTTGTTCAGCATCTATCTTTACTTTTATTCTCCTTGGATTTTTCGTATCTCCCTATACCTTTCATAACCTGGTAACTCCAAACAAAGACAGCCTTGTAAATGTATCAACGGTTTTCTCAATGTCCTATTAGCACCCAGCACGCGAGAACAGTCGTGTAGCATCTGGTCACAGATACAATGACTAGCAGGCAAGGCACCAGATGACGTTATCTATCTATCTAAAAACAAACAGTTTTTTTACCAGTTAGCAGTGTCTACTATTAGTCTCTCTACCTGTAGTTAGTAGCCGCTATTATTTCTCACCTTTCACTTCGCCTGGTCCTAGCAACGCCCAGCATGCGATGGCCATCATACAGAATCTAGTCAGAGAATTCATAGTTGCGGATAAAGTTTCTGTTGAAGATTGACTCAAGTTGCTTGAAGTGATGCGTACTGGTTATTTGTTCAGAGTTTTATAGAGTGCTTCAATTTGTAAGTTAAATGGATTGATGAGTTACGACTTCCGTTTCTATAGAAAGAACGACACACTGCCACGCATGGCCCGATTTAAAACTGATTTATGCATTCATTAGCTTATAATATGTGGTTAAAATATCGAATTATATCCCATGACTTGGTATATTGATGTCACAAGGGTTTTTGTCCGTAACTGAATAAATAGCTTGCCGTTATAATCGCACTTCTCACTCGCTGACAACACTATTATCAATTAGCCTTTGTGTGTGTTTGTTTGTCATTAATTTCTGTCTTCTGCTGTCTTCAGCTCATTCAGCGAAGCGTCCCAGATGGTCTTGATTGTTTGTTTGTGACCTAGTTTATGTATGGCTGCCCTGTGAGCTGCGCAGTTGTGCATCTTGAAAATGGATTTCAGCCCTTAGATAAGTCATCTAGTATGCTTGCTGTATACAGATGCCACGTAAAGAAGCTTAACCACTTCCATACAGTCTGTCTCAGGAAGGTGATGAACATCAAATGGCAAGACAAGATCCCGGATACCGTCGTTCTTGACAGAGCTAGTATCCCTAGCATCGATAATATTCTGATGCAGTCACAGATTCGTTGGGCAGGTCACGTAGTCCGCATGCCAGACCATCGGCTGCCAAAAATACTCTTTTAAAGAGTAAACGCTGATATGGTGGCCAAAAGAAGCGCTTCAAAGACACGCTCAAGACTTCATTAAAAATCTTTGGCATAAACCCAGACACTTGGGAAGCTGCTGCGCAAGACCGAACCGCTTGGCGCACATCTCTTCGTAAAGGTACAGCGGCATGCGAGGCATCCAGAAAAGCAGCAGCGGAACAGCGGAGACAGGCTAAATAAGCCCATGAAATAAAACATTCACCTGAAGCGAACATTCCTTGCCCATACTGTCCAAGATCTTTCCAGGCCCTCATCGGGCTCATCAGTCATCTTCGTACCCATACACAAACCTAACATATTCCTTATAATTTGATGAACACAGTGGTCTTCATCACCCGTGATGGACGAACAACAGTATGCTTGGTCACCTGCATTCATATATTGCATGCTTGTAGATCAGAATTCATACTCAGTAGATGTCCACAATAGTGAATTCTTTTTTTGTTTTTCAATGTTCATTTAATGATGTTTCCAGCTATGGCTCTCATCTCTTGGTTTTGCATGTGGTGTTCAAACCAATGTACTTTGTTTTGGTTTCTCAGTATCTTCATTGACAGCCTTTCCTCCAGCGACAGTGGATATATTCCTGTTTGTTTGATTTTTCGGCCATTGAAAAATACAAATGATATTTATCCTCTGCATAGAATACCCAGTTCAAACTCATTTCCCACTGACTGCTTTGACGGTCGGTGGCTAAGGACGGAAGAAGAAGAAGAGAAGATATATATATATATATATTGTTGTTTAACTGGGGCTGCTGAGCTTTTCACTCTTTAGCAGCCAATACCAAGTTGAAGACTTCTTGGTATTATCTACACTGTAGATCTAGGATTTTCCTGTAGCTTTTCTGCCATTGCAGAATGTGTTTAAAGAGTTGGTCATGAGCTCCAGTTTCTCCAACTTGGCTTGCATTTAAAGGATTGTAACATCTGGTCCTAAGCTAGGAGTAAGAAGTGCGTGACATACTGGGCATTCCCCACCATGCAGAGCTAAAATACTGTACTCTGTTTCTGGGCTCTCCCAAGGAATAGTCACGTCCTGCACAGAGCCACTTCACAGCTTCCACTGCATATCACTGGATCGACAGTGAGATCCTTCTGCATGCAGTCAACCAAGTGAAAGCCAAAGAATTACGCTTGCGGCTCAAGTGACCTCTCCAAGCTTAGTGTTCAATGCGGGTTCTCAACAAGTTTTACCACCGGGGAATTCCCTGGAAGTGTGTGGACGATTTCATATACATATAATTCGTACAGGCTGCGAATTCTCTGGTTTATGTCATGATGTCGGTATCGTTTATGATGTTTCTCTTTACGTGTATTGTAATACATCCGTCTTCACGCTTTAGTGCTCTATGGACTTGCAGGCGTTGTCTAGCTTGGGTTACATGTGTCTTTTTCTGTTTCGTTAACTACAATTTAAATATATATGTTTAGTATGTTTTGTATTTGTTTAGGTCTAGCAAGCTTAACCTACTCGTTTCCACTGAAAATGTGTGTTGAATTTTATTTTATGAATGTTTTGCATATAATTGTTCTTTGATCCATAGCTCCGACCGTCACAGCAGTCAGTGGCCATCACGCCTGGTAGCGTCTTGTAGGGCAGCAACACATTGATTCCACTTTAATCGGTCGGCGGCCATCCTTCGTACAGTGCCCCAACTCTGGTTCAGTCCCTGCGTCTCGGCCTCCACAGTTCTCCGCCAGGTTGTTTTTGGTCGGCCTATCTTTCGCTTTCCCCCGGGAGCCCATAGCATAGCTGTTCCTGTAATGGTATCAGCCCCCCCCCCCTCCCCGAGGACGCGGCCAACCCAACCCCAGCGTCTGCCAGCCACGATGGCGCGCATGTCCTCCTGGTAACTCCGAATAAGTTGTTCTTGGTTGCTGATGGCGTTCGGCCAAAAGCTTCGCAGAACCCTCCTTAGGCAGATTGTGTGGAAGGAGGACAGTTTCGACATTTCCTTCTCTGTTACTCTCCAGCACTCCGCACTATAGAGAAGCACAGAAAGCGCACAGCTCTCAAACAGTCTTAATTTGGTTTTTGTTGCTTATAATTAATCGTTTTCAATTGCTTTTGTTGCTGTTATATTCTGATTCTAGTTTTTGGTAATAACATTTTTACTATGTTGCGCATCTTCCTGTCATTTTTAGTAGTTCATAGCAATGGTGAGTTTTATGCTTTTAAATACAGTATTAGTAGTTTTGTTGCTGATGTTCATGTTTTAAACATATCTAGGCGACAATGTGATATGGTTCCTTTCTCAAGACGAGTTACACAGCAGGGCTTCTGTCATCAAATATCATGTTCATAGTTCCAATCTACTATTCTGCTCCCCATCATCATCAGTTGCCATTTCCACAACGAAGATCGGCTGCAATGGATCTCCAACGTCTTCTGTCTCTTGTCTTGATGGTGCACTCTGATAGACTCTTTCCTGTCAATCTCTTGATGTTATCTTCCCATTTATATCGCTGTCTTCTTCTTGCACGTTTGCCTTCAACTCTTTATTTATCAGAAAGGTGTCACTTCTTTTTTTTTCACGACCAAAATCTGACTAATTTTGATCTCCTTCATTAATTCTCTTGTCATTCCTAAGTTTTCTAGAACCTCCTTTTTGTTTTCTTCTCTTTCCATCAGACGTGTCACATTCTTCTATGTATCCAAATCTAAAAAAGCCTCAATTCTTTCTTCTAATTGCTCGTTCATTGTCCATGTTTCTACACAATACAATAATGAAGAATATAAATATATACATAGCATTTGATGATTCTCTTACACCTAGTTGCAATCTAATCTGTTCGTTACTTAACGATATTTTAAGTTCTCTATTTGTCTGACATGCTTGCAGCAGTTTACTGGCGTTTCTGCCTTGCAGGTTCTACTTCCAGATCTACGAATTCATGCGTTATTTAATTTGGTTTTGATCACTGTTGCGCCCAACTCTGTGTTTATGTGGTTTAGGCTGCTTCTTCCTTTTTGTGCTTCCTAGTCAGCCGTCTCATTTCCTTCTATACCTGCATGCGAAGTGTTCATGTTAGTTGTACTGTGCAACCGATATTATTTAGGCGTGTAAAAAGTTGCAGTATTTCTACAGTCATGTCCGTTGGGTAATATTGTGTACCTTTCCTAGCGCTTGAACAATTTAAATTGTTATTTTTCCTCGGGAATTACCTGTAATTAATTCTAATATTTTAGCTTGTCACAATTTCTGCAGATAGGTATTTTTTCAGTCAAAACTAATTTTTCTTTAGTTTACAATTTATAATATGTATTCTCAAACAGAATTCTTCAAATTCTTTTCTGGATCCATCAGTGCATAGCATATAAGGTATCCTTAGTTATTTGTTCTGTAAACGTCTTATCTCTGTCATTAATAATTTTTTATTTCTGCCTTAAAAACATGTCTGCGCGATGTTAGTCGATGTGTGATATCTTGTGGTAATGACTTTCATCTCGTTTTTCAAAATATTCTATCACTACTTCTCCAAAGATGGCTCCAATTTCTTCCTTTTTGAAAATATTACTTTACAGTTGTTCCTTCAAAGATGTCTCTCGTCTCTTCTTTCTGAATACATGTCTTCATTGTTGTTCCTGCAACAATTGCTCAAATCTCGTCCTTTCTAAATATATTCCTCCAGGGACTATAAAAGGGATCCCTAGTCTACAAAAAAAAAAAACAACAACTTACTAACTACTCATAGGACAATGCAAGACAACAAGGTATTAAATAAAAAAAACAACAACAACTCAAAAAGAACAAATACTAATACAAAGTAAAACCAAGTGTAAAGGACAATAGTTATCAAGAAACAATACAAAAGAGAAAATAAAATGGACAAATACTAATATAAATTAAAATCAGCAACTGCTAAAGACAATAGCTATTTAAATTGAATACAAAATTAAAAAAATAAAATGACACTAAATACCCCAAATACAACCAAATTTCAGGTTGAACAAGGTAGACCAAGATGGAACGAGAAGAGGCAATAACGGGCAGCTGTTAAGTGCCCACTCTCCACCCATCACTTCATCAAAACAACAACAACATGGGGCAATCAAGATCAAACAAAACATAGAAGATAAGGAAGCCACAATGATAAGTAGAAAGTTCATAGATCAACTAACAAAACAAAGTCTGGTCGTCTACACTGATGGATCCAAGGGTGATAGTGGGCAACTAGGTGCAGTAATAGAAATACCACAGTGGGGAATTAAAAAGAGGTGCAGTGTAACTGAAGGGGCTTCGATTTTTACCACAGAGATGGTAGCAATTCTAAAAAGTTTAGAAATAATCGAAGATAACCCACCGAAAGCTGTTACGATATTTACAGACTCACTATCATCACTACAAGCACTAGAACACCCAGGTAAATGTAGCCGGCCAGACATAAAGGAAGAAATTCTAGCAATTCTAGCATCACTAGGGAACAGAAGATGTAATGTGAGGCTAGTGTGGGTTCCAGCACACATAGGTATAGCTGGTAACAAGTTGGCAGATCAGAACGCCAAGAATGGAAGAATAAGTAAAGCAATATAAGAGCAGGACTGTAAAGGTCGGAGATCAAGAGCCAAGTGAAGCTAACTATAAACTAGGAATGGAAGACAACATGGAAGAACAGTAGAAAAGGCAGACACGCGTTCAAACTGCTGAAAGAACCAACAAGGACGTGTCAGGTCAGAGAAGAATTAAAGATACCATCGAACAAAAAAACTGTGTCGTCTCCGTCTTGGTGCAGCATACTTTATGATAGAGGAACCACACTGCCAAGAATGTCAGGAAGAAAATGACATAGAACACTACCAGATCCACTGTAAAAAGTACGAACAACAAAGGCTTGAACTAAAAACTTACTATAGAAATCACAATATAGACATGGCAGGTGATAAGGTTTTAAGTATAGATGCCCCAGGAGATGCCCAATCAATACCTAAAAGATATATACATAAAACAAAAGAAAACATATAAGGTTAGAACTCATAGAACAAGGAAAGACAACGAGGTATTTAAAAAAAAGCAACAAATCAAAAAGAACAAATACTAATACTAATTAAAACCAAGTGTAAAGGACAATAGTTATCTATAAACAATACAAGAGAGAAAATAAAATAGACAAATACTAATATAAATTAAAATCAGCAACTGCAAAAGACAATAGTTATTTAAATTGAATACGAAATTAGTAAATAAAATGCAACTAAATACCCCAATTATAACCAATTTTCAGGTTGAACAGGGTAGACCAAGATGTAACGAGACGAGGCAATAATTGTCAGCTGTTAAGTGCCCGCTCTCCACCCATCACCTCTTCAAAACAACAACAACAACATGGGACAATCAAAGGGTTCCATTACCGTCATCGGACAATCGAAGGGGTCCATAGCTTTTATCGGGAAACCAAAGGGGTCCATAGCCTTCATCGGACAATCAAGGGGTCTATAACCTTCATCGGATTGTGACTGGGGCACGACAAGATGCGAAGCGTGCGCAAAAAGCTTCCTGGCCAAGCCGCCTATATTGAGAGAGCGACGGGCAAGCTAGAGGTATTTTATTCGCAACAGCGGCTCCAGCAAGAAGAAGCGAAACGAGGCGCCCAGTGTAGGTAGAAAGGTGAACAAAGAAATGGGGACACGTTAGCAATTGAGCACTGGCTGGGTGTTTGTTTGGACGACCAGAGGGGAGCACGAGGATGCAGATCCAACACCAGTGGTGAGTGATTCAGTGGTGCAAAGTGAGGGCTCCGTAGCAGGTCCGCTGCCCCAGCCAGAACAGGTGCGGTACATAATGGTGCCCACCCACACGAAAGTGAGATGTTTTGGGGGACGTTCGTGGCCCGGACTATGCACAGCTGCGTAAAGTAAGAGAGGACCAAGCCGATGTGATCCTCGATAGTGTGACCCCGGTTGTCTACAGGGAGCTGCGGATACAAGTAAGAGACAATGACCCGGAGGCAATGCTTCAGGCCATACTCAGGGTGTATGGGGAATCGAGAAGCACCCAAGAGCTAATGGCACTATTTTATTCAGCTCACCAAGGGCCAAGGGAATCAGTGCGTGAGTTTGCGCATAGGCTGCACGAAATATTTGAGCAGGCAGCGGAGTCGCAGGAGAAAGCTAATGGTGTCATGTTGGACGAAACAGTGCTAATGGACCAGTTTATTGCTAGTCTGAGGGACAACGGGACACGAAGAATGATGGAGGACAGAGTTCGTCGTGAGCCTGCAGTATCATTTGTGTCCATAAGAGATGATGCCCTGAGATGGACTGGGACTGGTCAAACAGCAAGAGCTGGGATAGCCACCATCACAGCATCCGATGAAGAAATGGCACCCAGGTCCCATGAAGGAAACACAGAAGTAGAGCGACTCAGAGCAGACGTCGTAGTGCTGATGCTCCAGATGGCAGAAATGTAAGACAGACGAAGAAGGCCAGCAAGAACCATCCGCTTCTTTCGATGCAAAAATTTAGTGCACGTGCAGAGGGAGTGCCAACAACATGCACTAAACTAGACCCCTCCGTAGCTAGGAGTCAGGCAGTGGAAGGCGAGCTTTGATACTCGAATAGAAAGAGCACAGGTAGATGTAGCAGGCAGTAACATATTGCCATGAGGAGGAATGTCAGTGGAAGAAAAGGATCTGCTTTTCCAAATGATAGAGAGACTGAGATGTTGGTCCGGCAGATGGGAGTCATTAACAAGGGTTTCTGTCACCCACTGGAAGGAAGTAGAAATACTGAAGAAAGAAGGAGGATCATCTCGAGGCGCAACGGGAACGGCCGCAGATACAGAAACAGAAAGAAACCCCGTGCACGGAATAGCCCCGGAGAATCAGGTGCTATAACTGCACCGATTTTGGGGATCACATAGCTGCCATGTGTCCACGTGGCCCTCTATCTAGAAGATGTTTCCAATGTAAGTCGGCACAACACTTAGTAGCATACTGTCCGCTCAGTAACTCTGCGGCTAAGTCTACATCCAAATTTGAGCGCAGGCAGAATGACCACCACTCAGAAGGAAGTTTAGAGAGTCAACCATCACAAGAAATGTCAACCAGCAGCGGACCAAATCCCCAAGTGTTTAAAGAAAACAATGCAAAGGAAGAGCACCAACAAGACAGGATCAAGATGGTAGGAGGTCGCCCTGGTGTAGTAGTGTTGATGGAAGGAAAAAAGATAAACTGTGTGTTTGACACATGATCACAGGGGTCTACCATCACAGAGCAATGTTTCAGGGAGATGCTTAGAGGGTTCCCCTTGAATGAGAGTAGATGGGTATGCCTGACAGCAGCAAATGGTGCCACCATCCCATGCATAGGTCACTTAGTTGTGGACATAAAAGTTGGGTGCACCATAGGGAAACATTGCGGAGTTTATGTTGCCAGAGAGGTACCAGGATCTATAAACCAGCAAAAAACACCAGGGGTCATTGGTGTCCTTATGGAAATCCCAAACATACATGACATACTGAAATGGGATCCTCGGAGGGATCAGACTGTAACTCATAAATCGGAAGCGATGGAAGTATGTGTGTCTGGGAAAAACCCAACTCACAAACCGGCTAAATCGATCATGGCCATAACAGTCAAGTATAAAAGAGGAGGCAAGTCAGAAAGAACATTACTCTTTGAGCCTAATAGAGACATAGAGCACAAGGGACTGATTATGAGCTACACGTTGACTGTTCTCAGAGGAGGGTCCTGTGATATCCAGACCATAAATTTGGGTGATGAGGACTTGTTTTAAGCTCCAGGAACACAAGTAGGAATATTGACAGAAGCCGGGGTGGACTATAGCACATATTTCAGAGTTGTAGGCGCTCAAGAGGTAGAGATGTCAGCAAACCCACCATCCACAAATTCAGAGCAAGAGGTATGCCCGATTGACCTTACCGGGTTTGAGGGCAGTGAAGCAGAGGAGCAGGAAGTAAGGGCTTTGTTGAGACGCTATGCTGATCTTGTTGCCACAGATGAGACATATTTAGGGTACACTGATAGGGATACACTATCCCATTAACAGATGACACCCCAGTTAAGCAACCTTACAGGAGAACCCCACCTGCTTTCTTCAGATAGGTGCAGGATCACCTACAAGGCTTACTTGACAAACAAATAATCAAGGAGAGTTGCAGTCCGTGGGCTTCCCCAATAGTTTTGGTCCGGAAGAAGGATGGTCGTCTTAGACTCTATGTAGACTTCAGGGCTCTAAATAGCAAGACGAAGAGGGATGCCTACCCTCTGCCCCGAGTAGATGAGTATCTAGATGCGCTTGGAGGAGCAAAGATATTCTCATCGCTTGATCTGACAAGTTGCTACTATCAGGTAGCCATGGATGAGAAATACCAAGAGAAAACTACATTCACAACCCTTTTTGGACTTTATGAATTCACCAGGATGTTTAAGGGCTTAGCCAACTCTGACAGCACCTTCCAGCAATTAATGCAGAGCAGTATGCATGATCTATTGTTCCAGCTGATACTAGTTTACCTTGATGATATTTTAGTAGACTCTGCTGACTTCAACAACCTTTAAGCGCTTGGAGAAAGTATTATCGAAACTACGCCAGCTAGGGCTGAAGTTGAATGGAAAAAGTGTAAGCTGTGTAGGATGTATGGTCCAATGAGGAATTTATGTAGCTTCAGTTCCAGGCGCTAGCGGTGGTCCCTATATGATAAGGCCAGCAGACAAAGAAAAGCCGAAGATGAGAGTTGCGGTGCATGAGCTACGGAGAAGTAAAGAGAGACACAGAGCATGGGCAAGGAGATCCATCATTGGGCCTTCCCACAGCAACTGCCAGTCTGACAACGTATGACGAGGAACATGACAACCAAGAAGGTCCCCAGCCGGGCTGGTACTTCCTACAGAATCTGAGCCCCAAGCCTCGCCGCTCAGAAAGAATCAGGGGCAGGGCCAACGGCGTAGAGTAGGTTGTGGGAACCGCAACATCTTCAGGATGTAGATATGTGACTGGGGCCCTAATAACGCCCATTTGTTTTCGCTGTGCGAGCCCCCATCTCCATAATCGAGTTACCAGCACGAGCCGCGCGAGCCCGGGTCACAGACAAGATGCGAAGCGCGCGCAAAAAGCTTCCTGGCCAAGCCGCCTATATTAAGAGAGCGACGGGTAAGCTAGAGGTATTTTATTTGCAACAGCTTCTCCAGCAAGAAGAAGCGAAACGAGGCGCCCAGTGTGGGTAGAAAGGTGAACAAAGAAATGGGAACACGTTAGCAATTGAGCACTGGCTGTGTGTTTGTTTGGTTGCTTTGTGTTTGTTCCTTAGTTTGCTTTGTAGGTGGGGGTCACTGAGAGGGTTGTATAAATAAATAAAGCCCCTGCCTTAGAATCAAGAGTTTTGATGTTGTACGGGTCTGGTGCGAGTGTGCAAGAAAGTGATCACATATCACAACACCATCATTCTTCGCCCACCCTATCACAGGATAATCAAATGAGTTCAAAACCTTCATCGAACAAAGGGGTCCGTGACCATCCCCGGACAATCAAAGTTATCCTTAACATTCATTGGACAATCAAAATGGTTCAAAGCCTTCTTCGGGCGATGAGAGGGGTCCATAGTTTTCATCGAACAATCAATGAGGCCCTTAGCCTGCTCGGACGATCAGAGGAGTCCATGGCTTTCATCGAACAATAAAAGAGGTCCTTAACCTTCATCTGACTATCAAAGGGATCTGTGGCACAAAAGGTGGTCAAGAAACACTGATTTAGCATGAGTCTACGGTAACCAGATGCAAGACAAAATGAGAATATTTAATTACAAGTCACATCAGCCGAAAATATACAGATAAAAGGAAGCAATTAATGAAAATAAACGCAACTAAAACTTACCCGATTGCACTGGAAAATGTATCCCCTTGAACATGTGGGAGCTCACATGTATCTAGGCAGCAATATAGATGAAGTTGGAGGAAACCATGATATTAAAATAAGAATACAAAGGTCAAGAGATGCTTTTGTAATAGGAAGTTCGTGTGTCAGAAATCCGGTTTCTAAAATTTGTATAAGGAAAACGAACGGAGTATATATATTGAAATCAAAGTGCTAAAATCTACTGACTTATAAAATGGTAAGCAATGGGCGATAATCCAAAATAGGCATTAACAGTAGTGTTTTTACGCCCCTTGAGAAAAAGTCGTGTTTTTAGTTTGTAATTTCTGGGTTGGTTAGCTGAGCGAAGTTAAGCCTGCACGGGATATTTATACTTTGAGTGAACTGTTTTATTCTAGAATGTTCGGGAAATAGTTATCGTTGGAAATCGTTTTATAAAATATAGTGAGTCCGATTTGAAACGCGATTAGCGTTAGTGTGACGATATTCTAAATACAATAGCTAAATTAAATAATATTATAGTGCATAAATCAAAAATAAGATAGAAAATAAAATATGAGTCCAGCGTCTTCTTCCCCACGCCAGCCGGTATGCGGGTTTTGATAAGCCTAATAGCCGAATGAAGGGTACTGTCTTTTCAAATTCGTCCTTGAGATTAAATGTAACACTTTTGCAAGTTCAAGACGACAGAGTGATAGAATAAAAGAAAAGGAGGGGAGGGAATGAAAAGACAGAACCTAGGGTACGCCGTCTCGCGTTGATTTAAAAAAAGCCAACTCGAGTGACATAGCCTTGGGCGATTTTCACATTACGATACAAAAACTAAAAAATGTTCGTCAATTTGGTCACGCAGACAGCCTTCATTCATTCATTCATAACCCTCCACTCCCAAAGGAGCATAGGCCTTCAACAAACACATGCCAAGTCCTCCTGTCCCGTGCCATCATCTCAAGTTCTTTCCATGTTCTCCTCATCATCTTCACCTCTGTTTCCAAGATGAGAAGAAGACGATGGCGATGGATAGGACACACACTGAGGAAACCTGTTGATAGCATTACAAGGCAGTCCTTGTTCTGGAACCCCCAGGGCAAGAGAGGCAGAGGAAGACCAAGAAGTACATGGAGAAGAGAGTTGGAAACAGACAGCCTTAGCTCTTATAAAAAAAATAACGTAATTCTAACAGACTACGGACGATTCTCGTTTTTAGTTTGAAAATAGTTGTAAGAAGTATTGAACAGGTGGCAGTTTCTAGATTTGAACGACTAACATAGAAAAAAATATGGAATTATGAACCATAAAACATAGGGCCATAAAAATTATATATTCGGATGCCTTATGATTTCCTGAGCAATAATATGGTGTCAGTTAAGCACTAGTACAATAAATTACCAATATATTGGCAAAAATACTATGTATTGTAAGACGGACTGACGAAAACAAAAATCATGCCTGCTTTTTTTTTATAGCATGTTTTGAAAAAAGCTTTTGGGGAAATGAGGACTAAAAGGTACCTGTAATTTGATTGGCAGTAGTTGAAAGGAAGGCGAGATAGGATTGGTTGACCTAAAACTAAAAATATATTTGCAGTAGTAAACATAGTAGTTTGAGAGTTTGTCTTTTTAAAGTTTGATTCAAAATAAATGAGTTCATGGTCCCATTGGCCCATACATTATATATTATCGGAAACGTAGACTGCTCGTTGCCATTTTGAAAAAAAATTTCTGATGAACAAGGAGCGATGAGAGCAGGCTGGTGCTTTTCAAACCTATAGAAAGCAGTCTGGACAAGGCAGATCTAAAGTGTGCCATAAATTGTTTGCCAGTCATCGTTCGCTTGTGTGTATTTCATTGAAATTTGTGGTAAGATTGATTTTATTAACCTTTTATTTAAAATAAAGTTTGAATGTGAGATACTGCAATACGACTGTAAGTAAGTGGGTCCATGTCAGACTTAGGCAGAGCCTAAAGATTGATCCATCATATGATAGACTATCAGAGAGGTGTAGTACTACAAGATTATATATGATTGTCATCAAGGAGCATAACACCTATCCTATGGTATGGAAAAAATTACTGCTGGAATTGCAGAGGCGTTGTAACCATTAGGGGAGAGGAATACTGGTATACATTGTCACCTAAAAATATAATGATAAAATAGGTTGTCATAAAGAGCTGACTCTATTTGTTTGTTTGTACTGTGCCTGTAATTAATTGTGGAATATTATTGTATACTTGTTATAAAGAAGGACGCATAACCTTCTTATTTCAGGGTTTTTTGGTACTGACATTAACGTAGTACCAGGCTCGTGGAAACCGTTCAATTCCTGACACTGTTTGCATATTTCGGGCACATGCTGGATGCCATTGCCTTTCAAGAAGGGAAACAGATTGTCCAGCGAGCCTATGAACAAATCTACTGGTGTTATCCTTCGAAGATAAGTGCCTGTTCGGCACCAGGAAGCTCAACCTCTTTGTAACATAAAGACTGTGCATATTAATAAACAATTCCACCAGTGTCAAATGAAAAGAAAACAAACAGTAGTGCGTGATGTTAACCAACAACCTACCATTATATACCAGTATTAACCTAAGTTAGAAAACTACATCTACACACTTATAATAAAATATAATAACATTTGTATTATGGACAGAAGATCCATGGTGTTATTAAATTGATGTAAATAATTCTTTTGATTTCACTTTTGATTGTCAGTCCTGATTCAAAACAAACAAGAACCAGGACAATAAATTGTAAAAAATTTAACTTTTACCCAAAATTCAACCACTGACTTACTAAAGATAGTCTTTTAAAGTGTAGTTTGTATGTGATTGTCGTAGTACTGTTGTGTTGTGTTGGATAATAAAATAGTTGTTTATATGTTTAGTTGGTTAATGCACATTACACTACATATTCATAACCCTAGACACCAAACGTAGTCATCATACATTCTAGTCAAAGAATAAGTCTAAATGAGATCATAGAGGTGGTAGCAGAAAGGTACCCTGTAAAGTTACCATCATATTTGTTATATTCAGGGACCTTCACAGCTGACCTCATTCAGTACACTAAGAGTACATAACAACATTTCTTAACATCAAATCCACCACAGTTAGGAAGCAAGTTTGCTTGCGTTAAAAGTAAAAGTGGGAAGCGCAAATGGGGGTTATTATCGGACAATAAGCCAAAGTTCTTTGGTTGATTTCTATGGCTACAGAAAAATGAACTGTTGTCTAGACACTCATTCGCTTGGTACGCCACATTTATACATGATAGTTTGTTATTCATTTCTGTTGACAAGATTGACAAGATTGCCAGTACGAGAGAAAGAGTGTTTATTTTTCAAGTCCATCAGGTACGTTGAGTCTATCCAAAATATGATAAACTGTTTTAGTATAAAACAAGAACGATAGACAGCAGCTAACCATGAGAAGTAGGAAATAATATTCTTTAGCTAAAATTATCACCCCTGGCGGTTAGGCCAGTCTTATCAAGATACGCCAAGCAGAACGCCGGAGAAATATGATACTGAGTCAGAAGAAATATGTCAAAAGTTAGAGAGACAAGCGATTTCATATAAATGAAGAATTTGATTACAGCAAAAAATTCCAACAGCAGTGGTTCTCAAGCCATTACCACCATAGATACAAGAGACAGTATTGAATGTGACCGGATGGTCATAGGAAAATACGATAGTAAATAATAAAATCCCTAGATTTGAATTAATGGTTATAGGATAATAAAAGAAAGTATAATAACGTAAGACATAACTGACGAAAAGAACTTTATAGAAAACAAACTATAAGAAATACAAGCCGTGGCTTAAACAAGTTAAAGTTTTACAGTAGAAACGGACTATAGAAAAAAAAAAAACCACGCCACAGTGTGGTGAGATATCCGTGATACACCCCGCCCAACTAAAGAAATACTACAGCGTTTGAACGTTTTGTAGGCCATAAAAACAAATCAAGTGCAAAAATATTTAACTAACGATTTGAAATTTTGTCACTACGCCAAGTAAATTTACCACCCAGCCCGACATCCGTACCCTACCCCTCTTCTTAGTGTTTATGAACGAACGTCGAGAAAATTGGAAAATATTTGAATATTTCCACTATTACATTAAAAAACCTGCAACTAAATTCTAGGTTTGACCTTGGTTTGAAGGCCAATACTACTAGATTTGAAAATAAACAGTTAGAAAATCTATTAATAACCACAGCCTAAGCAACGGTTGATAGGGCACATTAACACTACCGCCAAGGTTTAAATTAAAGCATTTGAAACGTACTAACGCCGAGCGGGCAAGTTCCACCCTCAAACACCCACTTTTTCTCTACCCGTACTAATTTTTATAAAGGACCGATAGACAGTTTGGCAACGAACTTGTTGCACCGTCTTTAACAAGCGAGAGAGGGGAAATGGTGGATTACAGGGACAACACCAAGCCTAACTTGTAATTTGGAAATTGAAACTAGAACCACATGGGTGCAGTAAAAAAAAAGGGGGGGGGGGGAGAGAGAGAGAGAGAGAGAGAAACTTAGATAGCTTTTTTTTTCTTTCTTTTTCTCAAATGAAGAAGAGTACAGAAATAAAAAGGATGTTTGAAAGGTTACGATAATGTTGCTTATTAAAATACTATAATATTCTTTAGGGCCTATACTAAATTAGCTTGCCTTAGAAAAAAGTATTGTAGTTTGAATAAATAAAGAGAAAAATTTACAAAGATGAAAACGAAGATAAACAAGTAAATAAAACCATAATAGCTAGATAAAGGACAGTCGTCCGGTTAATAATCACCTTTAATATTTAAAATCACCCAAATAATAACAGAGATATTGTAGAAATAAGAAATTGAGACAGGCAGACAGACACACTGAGAGACTGCTCAATTTTGAAAAAAGCTTCGGATGTTACATTTTCTAACGCGTATTTGAAAAAGTCAAATTTTCTTGACTCGATTTGATTGGGTACTGCTAGAGTAGAGGGGAGAGATAAAACTAAAAGGGTGGCCAAGCGTACGCTGCAATTTGAATAATATTTGTGAACCTAGTAGATTAAGATCAGCAGCAGAGCCTTGTGTGACCCATTGCCTTTTCGTCTGGACGGCGGCTATCAATCCTTGTGCCCATTGATAGCAGTTAATCTTTACTAGTGTGTGAAATATTCATTGATTGTGGTAAGAAAAATGATTTATTGTTATCTTTTATTATATGTAGAGGCCAGCCTAGATAAGGCGCCCAAAAATTTTGTGTTGTGCGACATTGCCATTGGAAAAGACTTACGACATCCAAGAAGCACATGCCTAAAGCAGTCTTAGAAAGAAGTGTAATTGGATTTGAATATTAACATAAAATAAAAACATTACGACAGTAAGTCAAAAGGCCACTGGCAGTCCTTTACAGTGTCACAGTGTTCTAATGACACATGAACACCTACTTATAATGCTTGGAAAAGAAAATATTTACAGGTTACCAGAAGGAGAGTGTATGCCCCACCTGATTATATGGAAGAAAATAAATGTTTGAAGTGACAGTGGCATTGTAGCCATATGGGGAGAAGAATTTAAACACTGGTAAAAGCTGTCATACAAAACTAGGGTGGATGATATGGGTTGTCGGAAAGAGCTGACTTCTTTTGTTGTTTGAATGTACCATTAATAATTTGTGGAATCATAGTATAAATATGAAGTAAAGAAGGGACCATAACCTTCTCTTTCAGGGTTATATTGTACTATACCCAACGCCAGAACCCCTGGAGAGGCAGAACCAGTGTGCGAGGTGGAAGCTGCTTAGTCTATTGCAAGCCCTCTGCCACATGTACTTCCAGGAAGTGTGAGAGACTGATCATTTTATTGAAGATCTACACGTCAGCACTGTCAACAGTATCCCAGTTAAGTTGACTGGCACATCGAGGACACATCCATAAAACGATTCCACTTTAAAATTGAACATTGTAAAAGAGGGGATGATGAGAAACCCCAACCCTCCATCTAGTACTCAGTTTTAGTATAAGTCAGTGGGGGTACATACACCTTATTAGAGTTAGAATAAATATTTGTGAACAGAATGTCCACCTTATTTATGTAATTACTGTACATAAACACATTTCTTTGGTTGAGTTGACAGTCCTGTACCAGAAAATTAGGTTCAGGACAAATTAAAAATTGTAATATATTATTACCAAAATTTCAAACAAAGTCTTACTTATTTTGATATTATTGAGTATTACTTCTGTTTGTTGAATTAAAATATCACTATACTCACATTACCCTAGACACGTAGCCATATAATACTTCACAACTATATAAAATATTGCACAGTGTGAGATCTGAGAGAGGTAGCGATAGGTCCCCTGTGAATATCATCATCATCTTCAACTATTAGACTGAGGGTCCTACGTAGCTTGACCTCACACTATTGACCCATATATCTACTTATTTATTTCTATAACATCTATAACCTCTCAGGCATTACTCGCCACACACAGTTTAAACAAGTCCGAACAGGTTAACTACTTAACATAACGCTCATACAAATTTATCTACTTAACATAAAGCTTCTGCAAATTTGTCACAAGACGCCGTTACTGATTTAAATAGGTAGTGGTGCAACGCGTGACGTCAGACCAATAAAATAAATCGTAAGCTTTCGCATTGGAAAAGACTAACCAATGGGAAAGAGACTACTGGCGAGCACCGCTCAACTATTTGGGTTTATAAGGAGACGATAGCGTCATTTTCTAGGAGTGTTAGAGTGAGCTTCCAGCCTTACAGTGTTCCAGAAGTACTTAGCAGAGAGAAGCATCAGCATCAGACGTGTAAACGTGTGCCTATAGATTATCTTCTATTGAGAGAAGACTTGCTACTAATCATAAAATAACTGATGACTATATTTCAGTGTGTTTTATTCAAACTGGAATTACAGGTTAGAAGACAATCGAGTTTCCTATCTGTATATTTTATCGTTACAAGAAATGAAATCGTGGAAGAACCAGTTTTGTGAAACTGGCGCCTAAAGATATTAAAGAAGCCGAGGTCAGACATATCTGCTTAGACAGGATCATTAAAGAAGCAGAAGAAAACCATGTCATTGAACCTCGAGCACCCTTAATTGAGTTATCAGAAGAAGTTATAATTAGATTGAACAAGGTTTATGAAAATGACATAAACCCAGCAGAAGAATGGGTAACAATACATTTTCACTCAGAAGAGTTAGGATATGAACCTGAAACGGAATTAACAGAGACTGAATTTCTCAGAGGAATATTCCTAAGGCATGAACATGAAGAAGACAGTGCTTTGAACAACTATTAGATTTCTTAGGCTTTCAAGATGGAAGTTAACAGAGTTGAGAATTGTCTCTGTATTGATTCAATTTATTAAACGTTTTAACTGAAAGACAAAGGCTTGTCAAGTACTTTCAGGTATGCATGCAGAAGAGTCAGTGTTATTGAACCACAACTGCGATTAACCGACCAAAAGTATTTTAATCGATTAATAGAACAAAAGGATATTAATCGATTAATCGAGCAAAATGCTATTAATCGAACAAAAGGATTTCAATCGATTAATCGAACATAATAAGATTTATCAGTATCACCACTAATGAAGATCACACCATCCAACCTAAGTCCGGTAACTAAGAATCTGGTTTGCCCTATCCTCAAGTAGTTTACCATCTCTGACGATAAGCCAGCACCAACTTACAGGAATCCTCATCAAGTGTAATCACCTCCCCGGTTACATGAATACAGAAACAGCGACCGCAAACATAGAGTGACAGTAAGAATGACAGAATAAATTATCTACAGGAGTTTTGCTGTAATAAGTATGCCTGCCTCATGAGGAAGGTTGGGTATCATATTTTCAACATTTGTTTTGATCCTGTAAATAAAGTTTTCAACGTTAATTCCCATCGATAATTGCGATCATCCATCAATTGTCAGGTGTACAATGTTGTGAACTGTTGTCGTTGTGTTGAGAAAGAAGTCATCCTAATACCATCAACCAAAAGAGCTGCCAACTGTTGGGGCAGTGATACGAACCCACGTACGATTAGAATAGGGTTCCCATTCGTCCCGTTTTTCCCGGGACAGTCCCGTTTTTTGATAAAATGTCCCGGTGTCCCGAATTTATTCCAAATGTCCCGCTTTTTAAGGGTCCTTCCTGAAAAAAAAATCTTTGGGTAACGGATGCCGTAGATTTCTATGACACCTGCATTGAATATATTCAGGAGTGGTGTGCACCATTTCTTACGCCTCTTCAGTCTATGGATTGGATCGATTTGAAGGGAAAGGAGTCTGTGACTTGGAAGAACATCCAAGAAAGCTACATATTCATGAAGACAGTGTCACCAAATTTTACTGTGAATGAAGAGGACTTATTTGATGAGTTTGCATATGTGAAAAAATATTGTGAAAGCAAATTTGATGTGTGGAGTGAACTGAAGGATCAAAGTGTCAGTGAAAAATGGTGTGAGATGTTCGCTCATTTTACAAAGCAGGATATAAATGGTGAGAACCTGAAATGCCTAGTTAGTTTTTGTTTGGCACTGCCAGGAACCAATGCAGCTGTTGAACGTGTTTTTTCATTAATAAATGCGCTTTGGACAGACGAAAAAAACAGACTTAAAATTGAGACAGTGAAAGCTTTAACCATTATAAAGACCCATTTTAAGGATTTCTCTTGTGCTGAGTTCTATGTCCAAATATCAGAAGAAAAAAAAACTTCTTGAATAGGTCCATAAATCTGATAAATATTCTGATGAATCTGAAATATAAACTTGACAATTGTGTATTTTTTAAAGGTGCGATTTTTCTAATTAAGTATGTTTGTAATTTAGAATTATTTTTTAAAGTGGAAGTTGTGTTAGTTAATGTGTGTATTTTTATACCAGTATCTCATTTTAAGTGCAACATATATTATATAACAGATTTATTTGTGCTTTACCTTAATTTTTAACATGTCCCGTTTTGTTACAAAATGTCCCGGGTTTTTTAGGTAAAAATTTGGAAATGTCCCGGTTTTTGAACAAAACATTATGGGAACCCTAGATTAGAACAGAGATATAAAAGTAGGGTATAGTAGACAAGCCATCATCTTCACCAGACAGCGTATATGTCCACAGCCACACTTTCATTGTATTGGAACATATATTGAAATCACAAGTCCTACACAAAAATTAGTATCTTCAACTCAAATGACAGCGCAGTTGTATTGTATGGCTCTGAAACACAGGTCACAACAAAATCGACAGCCAGAACAGTACATTTTTACAAACATGGATGCCTGAGCAGAATAGAAATAACTGAATTGACAAGACAAGATCACCGGTGTGGAACTGTTGGAAAGAAGGAGACAAACGTTAGTGGAACTAGAGAAGAGGAAAAGACGCTGCGAGGGGTAGGACGACATTGAGGAAACCAGATGATAACACTACAAAGTAGTCCTTGTTCTAAAATCTGCCTGGGTGAAAGAGTGTGGAGGTCAGCAAGCTCTCGGGGAATCCTGGGCATGGCCGGATTAAGAACTTTGGAGACCCTAGGTTATTAGGATATTTTGGGGCCCCTCTCCAATCTTCTAAAAGGTAAAACTAGGAAAAAACTAATATACGAGGGGCATTCAGAAAGTAATGCACCACATCGTTTTTCTCAGGAGCTGTTTGTTTAAAAAGCATGAAATTTATACACAATATACATGGATAAGTCATGTAAACATCGGTATTATTCAACATAATCTCACTAAACTTGTACGGCTTTATGCCAGCGCGAAACAAGTGCATGTATTCCTAGCCAGTACCAGATTTTGTCCTGATCATGTAGCCATTTCTTCGCTGCATGAATCACTCCTTCCTCATCTTCAAACCTTGTCCCACGGAGTGCATCTTTAAGTGGACCAAATAGATGAAAATCTGAGGGTGCCAAATCGGGACTATAGGGTGGATGGGGTAGTACAGTCCAACCCAATTTGGTGATTGCTTCCCGTGTTGCCAGACTTGTGTGAGGTCGCGCATTGTCGTGAAGGAGAAGCAGGTCTGCTGGATTCTTGTGCGGCCGAACTCTGCGAAAACGTTGATTGAGTTTTTCCAATGTCTTAATGTAAACTTGCGAATTGATTGTCTCTCCTCTTGGCATAACTTCCACAAGAATCACACCTTCAATGTCCCAAAAGACAGTGATCATGACCTTTCCAGCTGAAGGAATTGTCTTGAATTTCTTTCTTCTTGGTGATTGCGGATGATGCTACTCAATTGACTGTCTTTTTGTCTCAGGTTCAAAATGATGTGCCCAGGTTTCTGTAACGATCTTAGCCAAAAGGTTCTCTCCATCAGCATTGAAACGCTCCAACAATTCAGAAGAAATTGCTTTCCTTTGCAATCGGTGGTGATTTGTGAGGCTTCGAGGAACCCATCTTACGCAAACCTTAGAAAATCCGAGAGTTTTTATAACTGCATTTGCACTGCCAATGCTGACTGACAGCTATAAGGCCAATTGTTGAGTAGTGATTCGCCTAGCAGTAAGAATAATGCCCTCAGCGCATTTCAACATTTCTGCGTTGGTGGCTGTGGCAGGACGTCCACAGCGCGGCCGATCAAGCAGCTCCGTATCTCCAATTCCTGATTCTTTGATTCTCTGAACCCAGCCACTGACTGTACTCCTGTCGACTGCAAAACTTCCATAACATCACATAGACGCTTTTGAATGTTCACAACAGTTTCCTTCTCTGCAACGAGAAATTCTATCACAATTCGCTGCTTATAACGCAAGTTGCTAACACGCTCCATTTCAACGGTTTAGGGAAGCCGTATTATTTGGCCGGTTGCGGTGCAATTTGGTGCACACAACTGGCACATGCCATATTTGAAGTGTGCAAAATTTCATGCTTCTATCTTCTTTATTAGCTGAGAAAAACGATGTGGTGCATTACTTTCTGAACGCCCCTCGTAAATGTTTTTATTAATATATAACAATGTGTTTTTTAAAAATGTTCGTTACAGCACCTAGATTTTGTTAATCGTAGTGGGGCCCCTGCAAAGAAAATGTAATTTTAAAAAAAAGTCGGAAAGGGGGGGGGGGGGGGGGGGGGGGGGGGGGGGGGGGGGGGGGGGGGGGGCGGGGGGTTAGAAATAACTAGTTATATTAATTTTTATTCCAATTTTCACAAACCAAGAGGAGGATGACACTTGGGTGTCATGACTCTACTGGGCCCGCCCTCTAGAGTGTCTTACTTACTTACTTAATCGTTCCCCTTCTACCGTGAGGTGTAGAGGTTTGGAAGAGAGAGCGCCAGACTATCCCATCGGCTGTCTTCCTCCTGACTTGGTTCCATTCTAGTCCTCGGTCCTTCAAAGATTGTCTAATGTTGTCCTCCCAGCGGACTCTGGGTCGTCCTGGGGGTCTGGATCCCTGGCTCTTTGTTTACCATGCTTGTCGTGGTAGCCGATCTTCTCCCGTTCTGCAGACAAGGCCAAACCATCTTAGTTGGGACTGTTCTACTTGGGTCTGCAGGGGGTGGGATTTAAGGCCTTGACATATCGTCTGGTTGCGGACCACGTCTCTTCTTGTTACTTCAACCACCTTCCTAAGATACCTCATTTCTGAGGTTTGGATCTGGCTTTTGTGGGTTGTAGTCATTGCCCATGACTCGCATCCATATGTCAAGACTGGGACATAGGTGGAGCGGTATACAGCCATCTTCGTTTTCTTAGCAACCTCTCTCTTGCTGAGGAATCCTCGATCTATGACCTGAAAAAGTCTCCCAGCCGCTGCCCCCCGAGTGGCCAACACTTCCCCGACGCCTCCCCCTCGGTCTACTATAGCTCCGAGGTATTTAAAGTGGTCGACCTGCTCTCCCAGCCTAATCTGATGTCTTCTCCCCTCTCGTGATATCACCATGGATTTTGCTTTAGAGCCGCTTATGACCATCCCTCTCTTCTCCAGCTCTTCCTTCCAGACCTGCAGGCTGGATTGGAGATGTGCCTCTGATTTAGCAATCAGGGCAACATCATCAGCAAATGCCAGCTCTGAAATACAGACCTGTCTCATCTTCCAGTACCCCACTGAACACTATCTTGTTCTCTCCTTACACGCCTTGATGACATCGTCCATGAGGAGAATGAAAAGACAAGGCGACAGGATATCATCCTGTCCCACATCAATGGTGGTCCTGAACTCTTCTGACTCGTGGTTCGCTCTCCTCACATAATTTCTGCAAGACCCTTAGAAGCTCTGCACAGCATGAATCAGAGGTGCTGGAATGCTCTTCACTGCCAAACAGTCCCAAAGTTTGCTCCAAGGGACATTGTCAAACGCCTTTTCCAGATCTATGAAATAAGATGGATCTCACTCTTATACTCAAGGACCCTTTCAATCAGCTGTCTGAGTGTGAAGATTAGGTCTTGAGTACTTTAGTCTGCTCGGAATCCGCACTGGACCTCATCCAATTGTGGCTCAGCTAGGCGTCGTAGTCTCTGCTCTAGGATTCTAGTGTAGATTCTACCAGGGACACTGAGAAAGGATATGCCTCCATGGTTTCCACAATGTCGACTGTCACCCCTTTTGGTGTTATGATGGTAATGTCCCAATCCTTTGGTATGGTCTTGTTGCACCACGCTGCCTGTAGGACCATTAAGAGTAATAGGTCGCCTGATGCGCCCGTGTACTTAACCATTTCTGGTGTTATACCATCATGCCCTGCTGCTTTGCCCATCTTGATTTTCTCTAGTGCTGCCTTCAGCCCTTCCATCTCCATGTCATCCTCACCATCACTGGCCCTCTCCTCTGTGCCAGCGGCCATCATTTATTTTGCCCCTCCATGCCCACCATTCAGGAGCTCTGAGAAATACTCCCTCCATCCTTCCACTACCCCCCTCGGGGCAGCAAGCAACCTGCCCCGCTTGTCCTCTATAAACCTGAGAGGGCACAGTTTTTCCCTCCTCATGTTCCCTAGGGTCCCATAGAACAATCTCTGGCCTTCCCTTTTCAGCCTCTCTCCAAACTCTTCCCAGGACCTCTGTCCCGCCACCAGCACCCTGCTCCCCGCCTAAGCTCCGAATGTCACACACTCTCTACATTTCTCCACCTGTCCCGCTGTGTCCTCAGCTCCCAAGTACTGCCTCCATGCCATCCTCCTCTCTCCCACCTACTCCCTGACCTCCTCTGTTCACCAAGGCGTAATCTCTCCCCCGTTCTCAAGTCGGACCTCACCACATGCTTCTGCAGCAGCCGTCTTTATGATGTACTTGAACCCAATCCAGAAGGCCTCCAAGTCATCAGGCTGCCCCTCTGCGTCCCCCACCGCTGTAGCAACAAGCCCCCGATATCTGGTCTTAATTTCTGGCTCTCTCAGCTTGTAGGTCCCAATGCCCACCTCTCCCGTTCGTTTACCTAGTTTCCTGCGTGACCAGCTCTCAGGCTGAGCAACTCTCTCAGTTGTTCTTTTGACTGTAAGCAGGCAGTGATCACTTCCAATCTCTGGCCCCCTCCAGACTCTAGCGTCCCGGACATATTTGAATGAGCTTCTCCCAACAACGGCACAGTCGATCACTGACTTCCCATTCTTTGTTGGTTCACATCCAGTGCATGCATGTATGCGCCCATGGGGGACCTTTGTGTTTTTAATGATCAAATTCTGCTCACTGCAGAATCTAAGGAGTCGCTTTCCATTGTCACTGAGAGCATACTCTTCATATCTTCCGATAACTCCACCCCATCCAGCATGGTCATTTCCAACTCTGGCATTGAAATCTCCGAGCATGATAATTTCATCCAGGCAGTCATCCACTGTCCTTTGAAGCAGCTCGAAGAATTCCTCCTTGACCTCTGCTCTCCCATCCTCATCCGCACATACACCACGACCAGGCCAACCATGGTTTCTCCTTCCCCTAGTTTTACAACCATAACAACCCACGCCCCCTTTAGCTCCTTCAGATGTGGGTTCACCACTGTAGAGCAGCGTGTTGCCATCGAGATCCATGACTCCTTGTCCTTTTTTCTTTTTTTCCGTTATAGCCAGAACCTCCAGCTTTGCCCTCCCCATCTCCCCCACCAGCTCCCCCTCCCTTCCATCTATACTTCCCGTGTTCCAAGTTCCACAAGTTGCAGTCCGCTCCAGCCCGTCGCCCCCAGAATTAGTCCGGTTTTCTCTCTTGTAGTTCTCGTAATCAAAAGTTTAAAGCAAACAGGTGATTGCCCTGTTGCGCCTTTGCATGGTGGAGGGGCTGCCTCCTTACGGCCTCCATGCAGGCCGCCCTCCTCCTTTTTCAGCCGGGCTTGGGACCGGCCTAGGCGGAGTTCTCTAGAGTGTCAGTAATGTCAAATATCGAAACCACTAATCATTTCTGATGGTCAGATTACATTGTGCCGTAATGCTCTACATAGAATTTCCTACGATTAATTTTAATCGGTGGTCCATGGTTCGATCCCCAGATGAGATGGGATTTTTTTAGGCCGCAAACGGTTCCTGGGTCGACCCAGCCCCAACTGGGTACCAGAGCAACTCTGGGAAGGTTAAGGCGGCCGGCGTGATGCTGACCACATCACCCCTAGTATGCCGATGGTCAAGAAAATATGGGCCTAACACCATATTCCCAATATGCCTCAATGGGTGGGTAATGGGATCCTTTACCTTTTAATTTTAATCTGTTTTTTTTTTTAAATTTCGTGACGTTTAATTTCCAACTAAGGATCCCGTTACGCGCCCATTGAATTATATTGGGAACACGGTATTAGGCCCATATTTTCTTGACCATCGACACACTAAGGGTGATGTGGCCAACATCATGCCAGCCGCCCCAACCTTCCCAGAGTTGCTGTGGTACCCAATTAATGAGGCTGGGTCGACCCCGGAGCCGTTTGCGGTCTAAAAAATCCCACCTCAACTGGGGATTGAACCATAGACCACCGAGCTAGGAAGCCAGTGCGCTAACCACTGCGCTACCGTGGCTTCAAGTACCACCTAAGCAACAAAGAATACTCCTTGTAGTTCCCGGTGGACTCTGATCTGAAAAATAAAGAATGAATAGAACTATTGCACCTTCAGACATGTCCAACATGCAACTAATGTGAGGTTGGACATAGGACTGGCTACTTCAACACGTTAAACACAGCGCCACAAAAATCTCCCCTACATGAGCATGTGAATTCTTAGTGCAGGCGTACGGCAAGGGATTAGCTACAGTAGTGGTTCACTACTCATTAAGGAGCCCAAACTAAAAGGATGAAGCATGGATGCAACAGTCCTTATAGTATATTCACACTGTTTTTCAAGGTGCGAAGTCAAAACCGTGCATAAAAGAAGACTATCATAGGTTACTCCTGAAAGATTAACAATAAGGTCATAATTATTACTAACGTTCTCTCAATTGACACTTAAAAAGCAAAGACGCCCAAGAAAACAATGCATAGGAAGAGCTGCTTTGGTTACTCTGTCTTCATCTCTCCATTGTTCTTAAAATAACGTACGTTCCTTTGTCCTATACATGAGAAAGGAAGCAGCAACATTGCTATTAATATCTTCATATCAATAAACCTCATGTGCATATGTTTGCGACAGACAGGGCAAATTTATTAAGTACGCTGTGTCCCCCTTTTCCAATACTTGCACAAACATAAAGAATATACATATGAGAATACTATGACAGCATGAATCAAAGAACACAATTAGACGAATAGATTTATTATCTCGAAGCATTGTGGGTTAATCACGGACACATTTCATCGGTATCATTAGCATTGGTTACCTTTACTATTGTTCGATATGCGCGATAATTTGCAACAGATGGAGAAAGCTACGAAGCTTATGGAGAACTCTACGTTTTCTTCCCACTACATGCACAAATATAAAGTATATACATATGCGAATAATCTGTCTGGGTATGTCAAAGAGCAATAATGGGTTAACGGGATTTATGATATCACAGCATTGTGGTGTAGTCACGAGCTATGCGTACAAATAACATCTTCATTGTTATCAATCATTTCCATTATCTGTGCTCACGGAGAATGAGGTCATCACTGCAAAAGGCCTGCACCACAACATTCATGTGCTCTAACAGCAGTAGTTTCTGTACAATTTTGTTTTGCATCATGAGTGAGCCAGCTCGTGCACAGTCTCATAATGGTTGTACGAGGGGCATTCAGAAAGTAATGCACCACATCGTTTTTCTCAGCTAATAAAGAAGATAGAAGCATGACATTTTGCACACTTCAAATATGGCGTGTGCCAATTGTGTGCACCAAATTGCACCGCAACCGGCCAAATAATACGGCTGCCCTAAACCATTGAAATGGAGCGTGTTAGCAACTTGCGTTATAAGCAGCGAATTGTGATAGAATTTCTCGTTGCAGAGAAGGAAACTGTTGTGAATATTCACAAGCATCTATGTGATGTGTATGGAAGTTTTGCAGTCGACAGGAGTACAGTCAGTCGCTGGGTTCAGAGAATCAAAGAATCAGGAAGTGGAGATACGGAGCTGCTTGATCGGCCGCGCTGTGGACGTCCTGCCACAGCCACCAACGCAGACATGTTGAAATGCGCTGAGGGCATTATTCTTACTGATAGGCGAATCACTACTCAACAATTGGCCTTACAGCTGTCAGTCAGCATTGGTTGTGCAAATGCAGTTATAAAAACTCTCGGATTTTCTAAGGTTTGCGCAAGATGGGTTCCTCGAGGTCTCACAAATGACCACCGATTGCAAAGGAAAGCAATTTCTTCTGAATTGTTGGAGCGTTTCAATGCTGATGGAGAGAACTTTTTGGCTAAGATCGTTACAGATGAGGACACCTGGGCCCATCATTCTGAACCTGAGACAAAAAGACAGTCAATGGAGTGGCATCATCCGCAATCACCACGAAGAAAGAAATTCAAGACAATTTCTTCAGCTGGAAAGGTCATGATCACTGTCTTTTGGGACATTGAAAGTGGGATTCTTGTGGACGTTATGCCAAGAGGAGAGACAATCAAGTCGCAAGCTTACGTTAAGACATTGAAAAATCTCAATCAACGTTTTCGCAGAGTTCGGCCGCACAAGAATCCAGCAGACCTGCTTCTCCTTCACGACAATGCGCGACCTCACACAAGTCTGGCAACACGGGAAGCAATCACCAAATTGGGTTGGACTGTACTACCCCATTCACCCTATAGTCCCGATTTGGCACCCTCTGATTTTCATCTATTTGGTCCACTTAAAGATGCACTCCGTGGGACAAAGGTTTGAAGATGATGAAGGAGTGATTCATGCAGCGAAGAAATGGCTACATGACCAAGACAAAATCTGGTACGGGCTAGGAATACATGCACTTGTTTTGCGCTGGCATAAAGCCGTACAAGTTGATGGGGATTATATTGAATAATACCGATGTTTACATGACATATACATGTATATTATGTATAAATTTCATGCTTTTTGAATAAACAGCTCCTGAGAAAAACGATGTGGTGCATTACTTTCTGAACGCCCCTCGTATCTTACGATACGAGTTAGTGAGTAGCAGACTTATTCTTTCTTTTCTGCTCTTTAAAGACCGCCAGGTAACTACAAATGGCCAACAAAATGTTCATCACCATCAAGTCTTTCTGTCTTATACCATCTGTTCAAAGTCCTTCTATGTTTTCGTTATCCCTTGTTTATATATCACCGATTTCCTTCTCTATCTGTCCCTTTCATAGTCATAAATTGAAACAACTGTACAAAAAGACGAACGCTAAAAGTCTGGTAGAAATCGGCATGTACAACATGTAACACTAGACCGTCAGTAAACTACTGTGTGCAAAATTAAATTTACAAACGAGTATATACTAAGCATAGAAGATGTGATTATAGGATACTTTTACAGGATGGAAATTAGAAAACTTAAAAAAAATGGATGTCAGGATTACAATACTTTTATTAGGATTATGTGACAAGTGTAGTCGTACGATTTGACGTGTTCGTATAGAGGTTCAGATCACTGCCCTAACCAGTGGATAGTATGTGTGAGTAGACAACGTAAATACTTTGATGAAACAAGGTGATGAATGCACTGCGAGACAAGACGTATAGATGGTTGGTGATTTCTAAACTCTGTTGACACACTGTACTCCAACAGCAGTAAAACAAAAACTGCAAGGTTTATTTACATACCTTCACTCTTCGCTTCACTCTTCTGCGGATTTATCTCATAGATTTTACATTCAACTTGATATAATTCCAGTTCCTACATTTTTTCTCAATCAGCGACATCTGTAAATCATATATTCTAGCACATTTCTGTCACTGCTCTTCTCTCATCTAGTTTTTCCACTGTCATGTCGGCTGTGTGATCTTCTAAGAAATTTAGTTTATCTTTATAATGTTTCACCTATTGACCTTCTGGTGTATCTTGCTAGAAGACTGGCATAAAACTGACAGGGATGTTGATTTTTTACCAGAGTTTACCTGATCACTACGTCTGTCTCTGTTTTATCTAAAAGTCTCTCATGAAAACAAAACGGCAATCATACCTGCTCACCACGAACTCTGTCTGTCTTGCACTATGTCTTGCGAAAAACCCCTCTTGCTCCAAAATCTTGAAAACCCGTACAGCTTTAGAAAAACCTTAATTAACTACATCTAGTTTTCGCCCAATCAGCATTTTCACTATCAACATGGCATATGAGAACTTGGGGAAGTAGATAGCAATACATAAGTCTGTAATCACAGAAAGCTACCAGATTCTGGCTTGCTATCTCGTTTGCACCCCTCCAAGGACCTCGCCACGAACAACTTTAACACTTGGGAAAAAACCCCTTCCTCTACCTACGCCTAGCGCGTCTCAATCTCAACTGACTAACCTTCAAACCTCGAATTACAATTATCATTCTTTGTCATGGAGAGTTCACCTACTCCACGCACTAACTCCCGTGCCGAAATTGCTTAGTTCGCACTATTTTCAAAACAACTCACTTAACACCCTCCAGGGACATAATTACAAGTCGTCTCCCTTTGTTTAATAATACTAAAAGTCCCCGTTTCTTCTTTACTATCATACTTACACCGTGCTTATGCAACTCATGATTTCCCCCGTATATCTGTCTGCTACGGGCTATGTGGCCTAATGGATATGAACGCAGTTTCATAATCCAGATATACCAGGTTCGAAACCTGCTGCAGGCGGTTTTGTAGCAGATCGCTTTGTGTGGATTTTTAACAATGGTATAAGCGCCGTACCGTTCAGAAAGCAATGGCAAACTACTGAATGAAAAAATTTGCCTAGAAAAATCACAAACAGCCAATAAAAGCTGGGGTTGATTGCCACGTCCTGTAAAGGATAAGCAACTAACTTAACGGGCTATGTACAAGATTTACAACGTGACACATTAACGATCATGGTCACTTTTCTATATGTACTTACCCCCACTAAATTCCTCTATCCAGTGACCTGGGTTGCGGTCCCTATTCAAATTACTTAAAATTTCCCAAGTTCTATCTAAGCCTATCGAATTTTCTACCTCCTTTGTTGCATAGCTTTCCTCAATGGTCTCCTCGTCATACATTTCCACTTATCTAGCCATTTGCTCTCGTTTCCTGCATCTTCCTGTCCCCGCCGTTCCTATTTCGCCTCTACCTTACTTCCTTAGTTTACCTCTCCTCATTTCGGATGTAACTTCCTTTCTTTGTGACCTGTCTACATCACTCTCTACCTTTCTTATGTCCTCCTATCCTTTTCCTTAGCCCCTTCTGTCATCACCTCTTACCATTTTACTATGGCCGTCTCTCTCTATTTGTACTCCCAATGCCTCTCACTTCTCTCTTATCGCCTTACGCCTGTGCCATCCACTATGGCCTGTCAAGATTCCGCTTTATCTGCACCACTTTCTGTATAGCTTCTTACATACCTGCATTTTCTCCTCTTATTTATTTTCTGCCATTTTTCATTAGACCCTGTCTTCCGTTTCCCAATTTCTCATGTCGCTTTTCTTATCGCTTCTTAGTCTCTCTTCTCTCAACACTCCTAAACTTTGACTTCTCCCAACTCTCATTTAACTCCATATTTTGACTTCTCCAAATTATCATTTATTTCCACATTTCTCCAATTATTACTCGCATTCTTATTTCTCTTTATGTTTCTCCTCTTTTCTCATGTCACTGTATCTGTATCCGCCCTATCAGTGCCGTCGTCGTCCACGGCTTCCACTATTCAACTCTTTCCTATACCCCTGCCGTCCTCCTCTACGGCTTCCAATTTACATTTCTCATTCTTCTCAAAATTCAAACATTCGCTATCCCTTATGGCTTCTTCTCTTTCTCCATTATCCCTGCCGTCTTCACTGCGGCCTCTTAATACCTCCATTCTTAAATCCCTTATGCTCGCCCTCTCTTACTCATAATATCTGAAGTCTCCTTTATCTCCACACTCTCCCTTATTTCACTTTTCCTGTCCTCTGATACCTCTATGTCTTCTTTACCATTCATAATGTCTTCTGACGACTCTGTGACTCCTCCTATCTAATATCCTCGACATTCTCCCATGGTCTCTACTATACTTATTCCTCTTCCTTCCTCCTTACTTCTCATCTCCTCCTCTACTGCAGTCCCTGTCGGTCAAGTATACTCAGTCTGTGTGCTCGGTATAGACCGATTATACTTAAGTCTCCTGCAGACTCAGCTACAACCTATGCTATGCATCTCCTCACATAGCCTCTTCTCTCCCTATCTCCGTCCTTACTTCATCTCCAAAAATTTTATCAACATGGCCTCTTTGGTCCTAAGCGTCTCCAACGCTAACTGTTTGTCCATACTAAACGTTTCGAACGCTATCTGTTTGTCCTTATTTTGTCCTTAACACTTTCCTTCCTCTCTACCTCTCTATCTCTTGTGTCTCCCGAGTTTCTCTCAACCTCCCTACTTCTTACTTCTCCATCAACCGTTTGCCTCGGTTGTCCTCTATCATCAATTTCTTCCTTTGTCGTGCTGCCTGGGTTCCTCTCAGGTTCTGTACTCTTTAATTGATCGCTACCTCGACCTCTACTAGTACTCCTAGTATGTCTCCTCCTACCTGTTTCGTGTCTCTTAACTTCTTTCATTTCTCCTTTTTCCATCTTCTTTTTCCACTTTTGAAACTTCCTATCAATATATCCGCAAAACACCGCTATCTATCTCCTTCTCTCTTCCACCACTATGTCCTTCTTCCTCTTTATACTTCGTCTTCTCTGTGGCTTCCTTTCTCCTATCAACACCTGCACAAGGTGCTGTTACATATTTCTTCTCCGATGCATCTCTATGTATTTCCTGTCTCTTTTCTAACTCTTCCAATTTTCTAATAATATGTGCGCACAGTGCGACTACATCCTCCTTTCTCTCTCTTCTACCACTGGTTCTTGGTTTGTTCTTCCTCCTTAATCTCACTCCTAACTGTTCCACATGTCCCAATTTAGCAATCTGACGAATCATCTGATAAGAACCGACGCCTCTTCGTCCCACGTATACTACCTTCTTCGATCTCTTCCTGGGTATCTGAATACTTCTCTGACGTTACCTCCGCGTCCTCCGGTTCTCCGGTACTGATGTGTCTTTCTGCGTTTATCTGCCTCTCATGTAAACCTTCTCTATACTGCCTTTTTTGTTCCTCCTGCATTCTACTTCTTTGTTCCGCCGCTCTAGTGTGCTTATAAGGTGCGTATGTTTGCGGCTCAGCACTGTTCCATTTGTTTCTCTTTGCTGTCGTATCCTCTAGAATCTCATTGTACTGTCTCCTCTCTGTATCCTGCCATACTTGTATCCTGTCTTCCTCTGGCCTATCTGTTCCCATCTCTACTTGTTCTCCTTATAAGTTTTGGGGGGTTAGGGTTAACCGACCAGATGTTCCCGGTTCTGCATGGACTAGCGCTTTAGTGACAATCTGATTTCCCGCTGGTGCGTACCCGTAGTCATCGCTGGAAACACTGTGAATTTCTTCCTCACTCTTGGTCAGTGGTACTATCCAGTTGTCTCCTCTCCTCGTGACTCCCCAGTCACTATGTTTAGGTGGTATTTGCGACTTATGTGTCCTTATCCGTTCATGTGTATTGTTGTGTTTCCTCTGTGCGTGTGTATTGTGTGGTGTATTACTAGGGATTCGTGTACATCTTTCTTCTCTCTCTCCCGGTATTGGTTCAAAATGTGTTCCCATATTATTCGCTCTCCTGTTGTTAACATTCTGCCGTGATGTTATCTCCATCCCACGTGTAAGCACTAGATCACGCACATAACCACTTTCTGTCTGTGTTGACACATCTACCTTCTTCCTTGGCTTTCCTTCAGTAGGATCTTTTATTCCTCCCTGTGTTTGGACACGAATCATCTTCATCTGATCTACTCCTATTTCTTTTCTCCTTTTAGATTGAGTGTTATTCACCTGAATGCTCCATGGTCTATGCCTATTACCTTCTTCCTTTATTATGACATTTTTTCCGGCCAGATCCTTTTGTCTTTCTCCATGCTCCTACCGGTTCTACATTCATTTTCCAACCATTCTGAGCTCTTATCCAGCACCTTTGTTGACTTCCTATATTCATATTGTTTATTTCTATTGGCTTTCCTCTCCTGATTTCTCCCACAAAATTCCTGACATCTATTCTAGTTCTTCTCCTATTCAAGCTGTCCCAGTGTCCTGACCCATGGTTGCTATTGAAACTTGGGAGTGTACTCTAACTGCTATTGCATGTCATATTTCTGTATTTTTGACATGTTTGTTGTTGTTGACGTCCTCCCTTGGCAAAGCAACTTCTATGATTATGTACTTTTCCCCATTGTCTGTGGTATGGTTGGGAATCATATCTACCCTGTGCCCTTCTTATCTTATGCACTTGTGGTTGTCTAACACTTGTTGTATCAATACAAGTTATCCTTTCTCCGTCTTGTCATGTGGTTGAACTATGTCCCTGGTGGGTCTCCCTCTCTTTGTATTTTCTTTATTCCCTTTTCTTTTCTTTTCGGAATGGTTGCAAAACTGTTGTCCATTTTGTTGTCTCTGCACACTTCTCCGCCTATGACCATGTGATTGTCTTGCACTAGATATATCACCATGTATGTCTGTGTTTAACCACAGTTGGGTTCCACCACCATCAATATACTGTTTGTTTTTTTCCTTGTCGTTGTCTCGTCTCCAACTTCTGTATCGTAACTGTCTTTGTTGTTGATGTTTCCCTAGTATCCGTCCTCCTGTACCACTGTTTCTGTCGGCAATTATATCCTGTCTTTTGTTCAAGCTGAGCCAGTGGCTTGGTGTCCTATGCACGTTGCCAGTGTTAACTGTTCACTTTGCACCATTGGGCAGCTTTGTGCTGTTGTTGAGACCTTTCATTCACCCTACTCACATTGGTCTGCCTTGGTGAGCGGGCCTGTCTTTTCCCTGTGTGTATGTGTTTGTGTGACGGACTCTATCAAAGAATTTCATGGCGTCCCGGTTATGATTGCAAGTGTTGGGTATTGGTGTACGGGTGAAATTATGACAGTCACCGGACAAGGTGGCTGTATGTCTGCTATGTGTTGGGTTAAAGGTCTCAACTCTCCTTATTGAGTGCTGCGGCTCTAGTGGCCTATAGTTACACGCATAGGCTTTATGTCCCAGCCTATTGCAAGCATAATACACGATTGGCTTGCGGTCCACCCGTCTTGACCTACAAAACGTTTCCATTCCTCTCCCTTTTCTTGCTATTCTTCTCTGTTGACAATGTCCTATCTCCATAGGTTCTTCCTGTGTTTCTTCGTATGGGACTGCTCTACCAAGCCTGAGGTCAAATCTTCTTCTGAGGTTCTCTTCTGCTGTAGCTAGCGCAATGGCCTGTGACAAGTTTGGTGGGTCCTTCCTCAGCAGATGTAACTTAATTGGTGTGCCATTTAAACCATCCACGAAAATACCCACTAACTGTTTCTCCACCTCTTGTTGGTTGATTTGTTGACCCAAGAAAGCTTCTTCAGCTAGGTTCAACAACCTGTCGCTAAACATTTGAACGGGTTCTCATGACTGCTGTCGTATGCTCTTCAGAAGTGTCCAAGCGTACGATGCATCCCTAATTTGTGAATAGCTCTTTATGAGTTCTTTCTTAAAGTCCTACCATGTCTCATGTGGAAAAGTTTCAAACCTTCGTCTTATAAAATCTTCCACCAACCCATTCGAGGAAACTTATGCATCTTTTTTTGTACTCAGTTTGATTCATATTGACCGAAGTGCAATACCTCTGTATCTCAAACAACCATTTCCTACATAATCTAGGATTACCTGAGTATGGCGTTATGCTGTTCCGAATGTTCTGGAACTTACTATCATTTCCAATTGCAGTCATAGCCTTGGCCACCTGCTCAAGAACAGTTACATTGGGATCTAAACCCACAGTAAGTTGTTGTTGCATCTTGACCGGAACTCCTGCATGGAGGCCGTAAGGAGGCAGCCCCTTCACCATGCAAAGGAACAGCAGGCCAATCACCTACTTGTCTTAAAAAACTGATTACGTGAAACATAAGAGAGAAAACCGGACTGATTCTAAAGGCGACGAACTGGAACGGACTACGACTTACGGAACATGAAACACAAGAGGTATGAATGGGAAGGAAGAGGAGCTGGCGGAAGAGATGAGGAAAGCCAAATTAGAAATCCTGGCTTTAGCAGAAACAAAGAAAAAAGAACCAGGAGTTATGGATCTCGATGGCGACACGCTGCTCTACACTGGTGTCCCCACATCTGAAAGAGCTAAAGGGGCGTGGGTTGTATTGTAGCCAAAAACCAAATGGATAATATCATGGGATGGAACTTTGTCTCAGGACGCATTATGGTCCTAAAACTAAAAGAAGGAGAAACCATAGTCAACCTTGTCATTGTGAATGGTCCAAATAAAGATGGGCGAGCAGAGGTCAAGGAGGAATTCTTTGAGCTGCTTCAGGGGACAGTGGTTGACTGCGTAGATGAAATTATCATGTTTGGAGATTTCAATGCCAGTGTTGGAAAGGACCATGCTAGAAGGGGTTCAGTTATCGGAAGATATGGAGAAAATACTCTTAATGACAATGGAAAGCGACTCCTTAGATTCTGCACATAGCAGAATCTGATTACAAACACAAAGTTCCCCCACAAGCGCATACATGTATACACTAGGTGTGAACCAACAAAGAATGAGAAGTCAGTGATCGACTACGCCATAGTTAGGAAGAGCTCATTAAAGTATGTCCGGGATGCTAGAGTGTGGAGCGGGCCAGAGAGTGGTTAGTACACTACTTGTTAACAACTAAAAGAACAACTGATAGAGCTACTTGGGCTAGGAACTGCCTAACATCTCGCAAGAAGCTAAGTAAACGAACAGGAGAAACGAGCATTAAGACCTACAAGCTGAGAGAACCAGAAGTGAAGATCAGATATCAGGGGCATACTGCTACATCAGTGAGAAACACAGAACAACAACCTGAGGACCTGGAAACACTCTGGCTGAAATTCAAAGACAGCTGCAGCAGAAGCATGTGGTGAAGTTCGACTTGGGTACAAGAGAAAGAGGGCACCTTGGTGGACAGATGAGATTAAAGAGAAAATAAGAGAGAAGAAAAATGCATGGAAACAATACTTAGGAGCTAAAAACACAGCAGGAAAAACAGAGAAATATAGAGAATATATGATACTCAGAACAGAAGCAAAGAACAAGGTGCTAGCAGCAAAACAGAAGTTCTGGGAAGAATTTGGAGAAAAGCTCAAAAACTATGCGCAAGAAAACCAGAAATTGTTCTACAAGACCCTAAAGAACATGAGGAAGGAAAAACAATGCCCTCTCAAATTTATAAAGGACAAGCAAGGCAAATTGCTTACTGCCGCAAATGAAGAAACGGAAAGATGGAAAGAATATTTTCAGAACTCCTAGATGGTGAGCAAGGTCAAGCATCATAAATGATAACCACTGGCACAGAAGAGGAAACAAATGGTGATGAAGATGACATAAAGATAGAAGAGCTGAAGACAGCACGCACTGGAGAAAATCAAGATGGGCAATGCTGCAGGACATGATGGCATAACACCAGAAATGGTTAAGTACATGGGAGCAGCAGGCGACCTATTACTCCTAAGGGTCCTACGGGCAGCTTTGTGCAACACGACTATCCTAAAGGATTGAGAGATTGCCATCATACCACCGATTTTTAAAAAAGGGTGACAACTGACAATGTGGAAACCATAGAGGCATATCTCTTCTCAGTGTCCCTGGTAAAATCTACTCTAGAATCCTGGAGCAGAGATTCATCCGCCTAGCTGAGCCACAAATGGATGAGGTCCAGTGTGGCTTAAGAGCAAATCGAAGTACTCAAGACCTAATCTTCACACTCAGACAGTTGAGTGAAAAAGCCTGTTGAGTATAAGAGCTAGATCCATCTTTGCTTCTTATATCTGGAAAAGGCATTTGACAAGGTCCACTGGAACAAACTCTGGGACTGTTTGGCAAGGCAGAACATTCCATCACCTCTGATTCACGCTATACAGAGCTTCTACAAATCTTGCAGAAATTATGGGAGGACGGCATACCATAATTCACAAGAATTTAGGGCCACCACTGGTGTAAGACAAGGTGATATCCTGTCACCTTATCTTTTCATACTTCTCATGGACGATGTCATCAAGGCATGTAAGGAGAGGACAGGAAAGTATTCAGTGGGGTACTGGAAGATGAGACAGGTCTGTATTTCAGAGCTAGCATTTGCTGATGATGTTGCCCTGATTGCTAAATCAGAGGCACATCCTTAATCCAACCTGCAAGTCTGGAAGGAAGAGCTGGAGAAGAGAGGGATGATCATAAGTAGCTCGAAAACTAAAACCATGGTGATATCACGAGAGGAAAGAAGACATCAGATTACGCTGGGAGAACAGGTCCTGGAGCAGGTTGACCACTTTAAATACCTTAGAGCTGTCATAGACAGGAATGGAGGCATTAAAGAAGAGTTGGCTACCCAAAAAAGCAGCAGCAGGGAGACTTTTTCAAGTAATTAATCGAAGATTCCTCAGCAAAAGAGGTTGGTAAGAAGAGAAGATGGCTGAAAACCGCTCCACCTATGTTCCAGTCTTGACGTATGAATGCGAGTCATGGGCAATGACTAAAACCCACAAAAGCCAGATCCAAACCTCAGAAATGAGGTATCGGAGAAACGTGGATGAAGTCACAAGAAGAGATAGTCCGCAACCAGACGATACGTCAAGGACCCCTGTACCCAAGTAGGGCAATGACTAAAACCCACAAAAGCCAGATCCAAACCTCAGAAATGAGGTATCTGAGGAAGGTGGTTGAAGTAACAAGAAGAGATAGTAACGTCGCTAAAAAACCAAAGTAGAACAGTCCCAACTCAGATGGTTTGGCCATGTCTGCAGAATGGGAGAAGATTGGCTACCACGACAAGCATGAGAAACTAAGAACCAGGGATCCAGACCTCCAGGCGACCCAAAGTCCGTGTAGCGATATCTGTGAGATAATCGCTAAATTCAGTAAGATGTTGGTCCTATGGTAATAAATAAACCCGACCGTAAGTGTCTGCTTAAAGTCGTCTCTACGCCAGTATAGCGCTGCCTTTTGTGCAGAGTAAATGCTTATAAAAACGATCCCGCTGGAAAATCTAACCCACTTTCCTAGTTTCGGTTTTGAGACATTACAATTAACGATCTGCCAGAACTGTGACACCAACCTACCGTCTGAATTAACGTAATATTTTAACTTTAACGCTCAAATTAGTAGTAACTCGGACATTTTCCAGTAGCAAGAACGAAACGATAGTAATAATTAACGCCAACACTACCAACGCTTGGCAAAAACCCCTATTCGCTCTGCACGCGGGACTAATACTATAACCTCTCTGCTGGACAAATCAGAATATATGTTTATATACACAGACAGTCTTCAATTCTCGCCGAGTAGTGTATTTCTGACGTAACCCAGACAAGTTAGTTATTTGAGTGGAAAAAAATGAGAGAGGGAGGGGAAAAGATGGCCGACTTTTGGAAAAGTTGAAATTGACGATTAACAGTGACAAAACTGAAAATCTAAACGACAAACATTAGGGCCATAAAAATCATATATATAGATGGCTTAGTGTCCCCTGAGCAATAATATATTTAAACATATATGGTAGTCTAATTATTAGCCAAGATATTGAGATAATACTATATGTCTACGAACGCTAAGACTGTTGTTTTTGCTCATTTATCAATTACGTTAGTTGGGGACACAAGTTTAAAAAAAGAGGCATTAGATTGATTCAAATCCGATTGGTTGATAGAAGAGTATAGGAAGGAGGGTATTGGTTAGGCAAAAAAGCTAAATATATTTGAGGCCTCACTCCTAGAAGTTTGGAGTTTGGCTTTTGTTTTTTTTTAATTTTGAATTAAAAAAAGCTAGACCGTCGCTGATTATGCCGGTCTGATAATATTGGCAAAAGCAAGCAAAGGCTTGTCGCCAGTTGATACAGAAGTTTTTGAAAGCAAGCTGCGTTAAGAACAGCAGTGCCTAGAGGGAAATAATAATTCTTGGCAGTTTAGATCGGGGGCAAAGCTAAACTTACCTTAATGCTAATGCCAGTCAACGTGTGTTTGTGATATTTCTTTGAATTGTGGTAAGAATTACTTTATTAATCTTATTATTACAACCAAATTTGGTGTATGAGATACTGCTTGATTGGGAAGGCGTTATGACTAAGTACAGAAGTCCCCAGCAGACTTATGCAGGGCCGGTGGTATTGCACACAAGCAGTAAAAATTGACATGAGTTGTATAACTTAAAATGATTTCCACAGTTATCAATGGGAAGGCTAACCCACAATATTCTATGGGAGAGAATCATTGTTGCAGTGTCAGAGGCGTTGTAGCCATTAGGGAAAAGAACAGGAGCACTGGTATGAGTTGTTATCTCAGAAGAAAATGGTTGACATGGGGGGGTCAGAGAGATCTGACCCTTTTCTTTTATTGAATTATGCCATGTATTGATTGTGGAAAAATATTGTAGATATATTGTACAGAATCATAACCTTGTTTCAGGGTTTTTTGTTCTGGTGCTACTGTGGTACTAGGACCCTGGTGATTGTACTAGAGTGAGAGAGAGAGAGAGAGAGAGAGAGAGAGAGAGAGAGAGAAGTGAAACTTTTCTGAACCAAGCGGTCTACTATACTATTCTACACCAGGGACTGTGTCAGTCTGGTCATTCAAGTGAACGAAAGAAAATTGTCAGCATCATATCTACTATCCACCTACAGTTAAGTGCCTATGTGTCGGCACTTCAACGGTCATCCACGGACTTTATTACCATAGACATAAAATCTTTGATTATTAAATAACTTTTCCACAAGATACAAATATAAAGAGGGGGAATGATGCAAACACCCCACCCCCACCATTAGTTACCAGTGTCACCCAATTTAGAGAAATACTTAAATATAATTTTATTATAATAGTCCTTTGTATGGACAGAAGATCCATTGTGTTATAAATATTTATGTAAATAAAACCATAAATTTCATTTTGTTGTTGGTCCTGACTCAGAAAATTCTGAATCAGGGCAAATAAATTGTAATCTAGTATATTACATAAAATTCAGCCACAGACTTCCATAAGTTTTCTAAAAGAGTGTTAGTTTGTTTGTGGTTGTGGTATTGACCCTGTCTTATATCTATATGTGATATAATTTAAATGTATTTGTAGTAATTTTACTTACACTACATTACACTCTTTCATAACCCTAGACATTATACGTAGCTATCATACATACTAGTCCAGAATAAGTCTGACTGAGGTCATAAGGTGGTAGCAGAAAGGTACCCTGATAACTCAACCCAAAATGTGTTATAATCAGGGACCTTCACAGCTGACCTCATTCAGTACACTAGAAATATTGAATGATAACATCTATTAACATCAAATCCACCACAGTCCGCTGGAAGGACAACATTAGACAATCTTTGAAGGACCGAGGACAAGAATGGAATCTGGCCAGGAGGAAGACAGCCGATAGAATAGTATGGCGCTCTCTCTTACAAACCTCTACACCTCACGGTAGAAGAGGAACGAATAAGTAAGTAGTAAGTAAGCGTCTTGACCGCACCTGTGAAGTGTTAGTATTAGTAAAACCTCTGGAAAAAAACCAATATTAATATCCCGGCTGACCTGCAAAAGAAATACTAACGACTATGTATGCACAATGCATCATACAATATTTGAACCACAAAAAACTGTTTTGGCAACACTGTGATTGTAAACATAGAACATAAATACCTATCTAAAATCTTATAATTTAACTAAATACTATAATGACTAACTTTAAATTGTATCTAAATGTTTATGTGCTACCTAATCTGTGTTTCTTGCTTTCTTGCTTGGGATGAACACTTTGCTACTTGGGTATTTCAGAACTAACAGCACGACTTTTGACTTATGCGGCTGTGTACTAAGTTATTTGCGCCGCGTTGAGCCTGTTAATATACTACTACTCGTCAAAAGTCAAGGGGCACTTAGAAAAACCTTGGTTGAAACCATAAAACAAATCTGATATAAACGTAATTGGTATCAGTCAAAACGGCATTTATTGAATATCAAATTGACATGTCACGTAAAGAAATGGAAACACACATTCAAACGCAATGAAGCTGTGAAGTGTGTCACCCACCTTTTCAAAAGTCACACAATAGATATTGGACAAATAGACATTTCAAAATCGGGTATGACCAGTGGCGTATTCTCTATGTGTGCTGTGCGTGCTGCGCACACCTATGCCCGAAGGAAAATAAAAATTTAATTTATTATTCTATAAAATATTTCTCTTCTAATGTTCTGCTTTCGGACCGCACGCACCAGGATAACGGATTTTCCCGCATAGAATCTACGAGTATAATCTAGTTTAAGTTTCCCCAGACGCTTTTTATAGTGCAGTTTTTAATTGGTTAGTAGCAATCGCCAGAAGTTTCTCGGGTAATTCCGTCACAATGCGTGCGGCACCTTTCGGATTCACGTATGAACACTGGTTTGATTGGATCGGGGTCATGGCCAGATACGTAAATACAATGCGAACATGCGTGCGGTGGCCCTGCAGCTCTCGAGTTGTAAAAATCGGTTGTGTCCGTCCAGTGTTTTTTGTGATTAATTTTTGTTAGTTGCCGGGAATGCAGATTATTAGTGACAGTGAGTTTCAAGTTGTAAGTTAATTAGTATTTCGGAGATAGTTGACATATACCCCTAATAACTATCGTTGCGTAATTGAATATAGTTGTTTTTTAAATTAAGAGGGGAAGAAGTTAAATAGTAGGCGTACATATTCATTTTAAGTAGCAGCTCGCCTAGCTCGCATTACCAGGATACGCCACTGGGTATGACCACCGTTTGCAGCAAGGCATTCAAGACAGCGTAGACGCATCGAGTCCACAAGGGTCCGAAGAGTATCCTGAAGAACAGCTTGCCATTGCTGAAGCAGAAATGCAGTCAGCTGTGCAACATCCATTGGCAGGGGGTGATTTGTTGACAATCTACGACCAAGGACATCCCAGAGGTGCTCAATCGGAGAAAGGTCAGGTGAATGAGCTGGCCACGCCATCCTGATGATCCCATGTTGCTGAATAAACTCATTCACCACACGAGCTCGATGGGGTCGAACGTTATCATCTTGGAGGATGGCATTACCACCTATAGCCTCCAGAGCAGGCTGAACAATTGGTCTCAAGATTTCGTTCTGGTATCTTGGGCCGGTCAAGTTGCCTTGGATGATGTAGAGTGGGGTCCTGCCGTGTCTGTAGAAGCCTCCCCAAGCCATGACAGAACCCCTACCATAAAGATCCACCTCTCGAATTGTGTCATCAGTAAATCGCTCTCCTGGTCGTCTCCAAACTCGAATCCTGCCATCATTGAAGGACACAGTGAAGCGAGATTCATCAGTGAAGAGAACTTGACTCCATTGTTGCCTTGTCCATTGGATGTGCTCGCGATACCAAGCAACACTGGCTCTGCGATGAGCATGAGTAAGAGGGATTCTGACTGCAGGACGTCGAGCAGCCAGTCCAAATTCATGTAAACGTCTGCGAATGGTGCTTTGACTGACATTAACGTTTACAATTTGTCTCAGCTGACATCTTAGAGTGGAACAAGTCACTGTTCGATGGCGCAGGGCTGACAACAAGAGGTACCGGTCATCATGTCGATTGGTGCATCTAGGGCGACCTGGCCGGTGGTGATCCTCCACACTTCCTGTGGCCTGAAATCTCTCCAAAATTCTTTGGATAGTAGAGTGTGACACTGCAAGCCGTCTAGCAACCTCACGAACAGATAAACCACTTTCAACCCACGCTATAGCCCTCATTCTTTGTAAGGTCTCAAGACTTCTTCTCGGTGGCATGGTTTTTGCAAGTGATGAAACTACCCTAAGTCTGCTTATTGTGAAACGAATTAAGAGTGAACTCTGTTCACGAAAAGTCGCCCTTCCACGTGGAATGTCAATCAGCACGATTACTTCCCCTGTTTGTTTGTACGGAAGTTTAAAAAAAACAGATTTAAAATGTGAATTTATGGTCAGCAAACCAAATTGCTCGTGATCACCATGGTTGTTGGTGAGTTGTTTTTATGCTTAACGTTCATAGAGGACTGTCAGAGGAAGATATTGCACCCATTTTTACTAAAAACTTCCTTCATTTAATAATTCTATGCGCTTATATAAAAAGCTAGTTACTTATCCTTTACAGGACGTGGCAATCAACCCCAGCTTTTATTGGCTGTTTGTGATTTTTCTAGGCAATTTTTTTCATCCAGTAGTGCTTATATAAAAGTGTATTGAAAATAATAGGGTGGCCCTTGACTTTTGACGAGTAGTATAATTCCGATTGTTGTCTCGTATGAGTGTCTGTACTCTGACGGTTGTTGGGGTAATGTGGACTGTTTGTTCTCCTTGGTGTTGATTTGCCTTGACTTGGCCTTCGTGATGTCTTGATTTGATTTCGTACTTCTTGACGTTGATTTGCTTTTGACTTGACCTTTGTGATGCCTTGATTCGATTTTGTTTTTCTTGACGTTGATTTGCTTTACCTTGGGTAATTCTTCAGCTCGCAGGATTCTATTTGACTGTAATCCCCGCAGTGCAATTCTCGTTGATCTTTAGTGTGTTTTCAATGATCCTTCGTTCTTGTCTGCAGTATTTTAACTATCGCAGTGTAGGGCTGGTCACGTGTACCTAAACGATTACTCTGATGCGACATCAGCAGTATGACGTAACTTCAAGGTTTATTTACATACTCTTCTGCGGATTTATCTCATAGATTTTACATTCAACTTGATATAATTCCAGTTCCTACATTTTTTCTCAATCAGCGACATCTGTAAATCATATATTCTCACACATTTCTGTCACTGCTCTGCTCTTATCTAGTTTATCCACTGTCATGTCGTCCGGGTGATCTTCTAGGAAAGTTAGTTTATCTTTATAACGTACACCTAGTGACCTTCTGGTGTATCTTGTTAGAAGACTGGCATAAAACTTCCAGGGAGGTTGATTTTCTACCAGAGTTTACCTGATCATTACGTCTGTCTCTGTTTTATCTAAAAGTCTATCTTGAAATCAAAACTGTAATCATACCTGCTCACCACGAACTCTGTCTGTGTTGTACTATGTCTTGCGAAAAACCCCTCTTGCTCCAATATCTTGAAAACCCACACAACTTGAGAATAACCTTGATTAACTACATTTAGTTTTCGCTCATTCAGCATTTTCACTATCTCTCCCCCCATCTACGCCAGTGGGAGTTTTACTCCTGGCAGGTTCTACCAAGCTGGACAGGTCTGCGCGGGTAGGGTCAGACTAAAGCAGGTACCCTGGTCTTTCATTTTGGGGGTTTTAGCACAGGGCAACACACCTGCCTATGTAAAAAAGAAACCACGTCACGGAAACTGCAAAAAATGAACAAACTTTACTGCTAGATGGACATCCGGGGTTTGTAGCTCGTATGACTGCCAGAGATGAAAGCCAACAGGAAGCCACTAACACGAAAACGGACGTCCTGATTGCAAAACATGAAACTAGAATGTAATTTCGGAATGTCAGGACAATGAATGAGACAGGAAATCTGAAACAAATCCTAAAGGAAACGAGAAAGTTCAGATTACATATCCTAGGGATAAGCGAGAGGAGATGTACCGGGACAGGTAAAATTAAAACTCAGAGAGGATGGTCAGCTCAGTGAAGGCGTAGCCATGATCCCAATAACGAGAATAGAAAGTCGTTACTTGAATGGAAACCGATCAACAATATATTGATAAGGGCGAGACTGAAAGAGAGATTCACAAGCATCATCATAATTCAATGCTACGCTTCTACAAATGACAGTGACAAAGAGGCCGAGGATGAGTTCTATAAACACTACAAAAAGTAATGAAAACTACGCCAATATACGACATTATCATAGTAATGGGAGACATTGGTGCTAAAATTAGATTAGACAATACATACAAGGAATGAGTAATGGGGAGATGCGGCAGCGGTGCAGCAAACAAAAATAGTCATAAATTGATAAGCTTCCGCAGCATTACGCAACTTGATCATTGGAGGAACTTTCTTCCCACATAAAGAAATTAACAAATAACGTGGAAATCACCAAATGGCGCAAAAAAAAAAAAAAAATCAGATAGATCACTTAATGATGAACAGTAGATGGAGGCATTCATTACAAGACGTGAAAGTAAGAAGAGGTGCCGACAACAGAGGATACTCCTAGAGGAATACGATGGACAGCGTTTACCACACTGGAGGATCTAGAATACGCAGACGATATTTCACTACTCTCACATTTACATCAGCACATCCAAGAAAAAACAGACAGACTAAATAAGTATAGCCAAGTAGTGTGACTGAACATCAACCTGAAGAAGCCAGAGGTCATGACACTAATTGTAATAAATCCTGAGCCCATTAAAATAAGGAACCAAAAGCTGGAACAAACAGATACATTTACATATCTAGGAAGCATAGTAACACAAGGCGGCGGAACAAGCAAAGACATCGGGAACAGAATGAATAAAGCAAGAATAGCCTCCGCCAACCTAAAAACCATTTGGAAACCTTGTCAGTATAGAACAAACACCAAATTAAGATTGTGCGGAGTGCTTTCTACACAACATGCCTAAGGAACATTCTCCGAATCTTTTAGCCGAATACAATCTCCGACCAGAAACCGCTGACACGGAGCAAACAAGTGGACATGCACACTATCATAGCTGGCAGACGCTGGAGTTGGGTTGACCACGCCCTCATAAGAGACCCTGATGCCATCACAAGAACAGCTATGCCATGAACCCCTGAAGGAAAGTGAAAAAGAGGCCGACCAAAAACATTTTCGCGGAGAACTGTAGAGGCCGAAACGTAAAGAATGAACCAGATATGATACTGCACGAAGGGTGGTCGGAAAATGGAGGCAGTTTGTAGCTGCCCTACAAGACGCCACCAGGCGTGATGGCCACTGACTGCTTTGTGTGCACCAAACAGGGTTTTGTATTTGAAAACTTTATGGTGCACACAAATGCGTCGATTTGAATGTTTCTATGTGTGGTTGCGACAATGACGTGAATTTGTTTGGAGTATCCACTAAAGTATTCTATTCATTGCTTCCTGCGGAACCGCGTGTGTTTGTGATCAGTGTAAGATTACTATATGGCAGCGGTTTTCAACCTGTGCGCCGCGGCGCCCTGGGGCGCCATGACTGACGGTCAGGGGCGCCGTGGGTGGGCGTGGATTTTTTTCGTATTTAGCTGTAAGGATAACACAGAGCTGTGGGAAATTTCATTTTTGATTTTTGTCAACCTGCGTGACCCCGGAGAAATTTCACTTTTGATATTGGCCAGCCTTTGAAGTCCTGCTCCCCCGACCCGCCTATCAACTTTCCGCGCATTCTCCTCGCGCGACCATAGTAGGTAACACGGTGATTTTCTGTTTTCAAACGTTTTTGATTGTGTTGTGAGTTCGATAAAAACTATGGAAAGATTTTTTAATTTGTCAAGTGTTAGTAAAAAGTGAGAACTTGTTGAGGATGACAAGGAAGGTGGTAATGAGGAAAGGAAACGTACGACCCTCCCTTATGTGTAATAAATGTATAGAAAATACGACGAAGGTTACTTAGATTTTGGTTTCACGTGCACTCTTGTGAACAATGAAGAGCGTCCACAGTGTGTTTTGTGTTTCAAAGTACTCTCTGTCGAATGTATGCTGCCTAGCAAATTGAAGCGCCATTTCGAAAGTGTTCATAAGAATGACGTGGGCAAACCAAGAGAATATTTCTCTAGAAAGCTGAAAGAACAAAAATCAGCATTTCTTAAGCAGGCGACAATCTGGAGTAAAGCTTATCTAGCTACCTACAAGGTAGGATACCGGGTAGCAAAATGTAAGAAACCCCATACGATTGCAGGAGAACTCGTTTTACCGTGTGCTATTGATATGATGTACATTATGGTTGGACAGTCCGTGGGAAAACAGCTTTAGCCCATTCCTTTCTCGGACAGTACAATCAGCCGTCGAATTCAAGATTTAGGAGAGAATCTTAATGAACAGATTATAGAAAAAATGAGGGGAAAGCTTTGCTTTGCAGCTTGATGAGGCCACTGATAGCAATAGAGATGCTCATTTAATCTGTTATGTGCGGTTTGTTGATGAAAAAAAAACGAAATGGTGGAAGATCTTTTTTGTAAAGACATAAATGCAGGTACGACAGGCAAAGATTTATTTGAATATGTGGACAACTTCATGACGGAAAATAAAATAGACTGGGCTCATTGTGGTGAGCTTCTAAATACAATATCTAAATTAGAATATAACAGTATAGTGCATAAAGTCAAAGATAAGATAATACTAAAAATTTTCGGCGAGAATCGTAAGTTGTCGCCTACGCCTTCAGCTTATTATTTGCAAACGCATAAGCCGAACAAAACGGTACCCAATTTTTCAAATTCGTCCTTGACATAAACGAACCACTTTTCCTAGTTCTAAGAAATATTTGCCTAACTGCATTTGGGGAAAGGAGGGGCAAGGCTAGATAACACACGCAAATCACGTCTCAAATTGGTTCTAACTCTACAACCTACTTGCACGATTTGCCATAGGCGGGTTTCCCCAATACGATGAAAAAGTTAGAAATGTGGACACTACGGTCATGGAAACACGCTTAGCTCTTATTGCGAATGACATAAGCTCTCGTAGGTAGTTTAAAAATAAACAACTAACATAGAAAAAAAGAAATAATTTTGAACCAAGCCACATAGCCCCATATAAATCGTATATTCGTGTACCTGAAGACTTGCTGACCAAGAATATGTTGTTAGTTATCTAAATAGTCCATTAAATAATCAAATATTGATAAAACAATACATAGAGAATCAGAGATACTGTCAGGTCAAGTCATATGTGCTTAGATTGGATCGCATATTTTTTGGGAAAAAAATTAGGTGAAAGCTAGGCTAAGATGGTACGATGAAGGGGATTGGGCGGAATTTGAAGTGAGACGAAATATTATTGGCCGACCTCGTACTAAACATATATCACCCGAGTAACGTAGTAGAAAATTGAATTGTATTTTTGAAAGACTTTGTTTACAAGTGAAATAAGGATAATCATTGGCCAGAGTAGTTGATATTGGGGAAAAAGCATTAGTTGGGGACGCCATTTTCTAACAAAATTTTGACAAGTAGCGATGAGAGCAGGCTTGTGCTGTGAAAACCATATTTCTCAAAAGCCTGGACAGAACGGCAGATCGAAAGTGTGCCAGTCATCGTTCACTGTGTATTTCATTGAATAAATGTGGTAAGATTGACTTTATTAACTTACTTACTTACTTACTTAGTCGTTCCCCTTCTACCGTGAGGTGTAGAGGTGACTTTATTAACATGTATCTAAAATAAAAATTGAATGTGAAATAATAATATATGTCTGTAAGTGAGTGGGTCTGTAGCAACCATTAGGCAAAGCCTAGAGATTGATCCACCAGGTGGTAGACTATCAGAGAGGTGTTAGACTACAAGAAAATATGTATGATTGTCATCAAGGAGCATAACACCTATCCTATTATATGGAAAAGATGACAGCTGGAATTGCAGTGGCGTTGTAACTATTAGGGGAGCGGAATACCGGTGTACATTGTCACATCAAAAGATAATGGTGGCATAGGTTGGTATAAAGCTATGACCCTTTTCGTTTGTTTGTAATGTACCTGTACTTAAATGTGGAATAGTATAGTATACTAGGTATAAAGAAGGATGCATAACCTTCACATTTCAGGGTCCTGGGTACTGACGTTAATGTAGTACCAAACGCTTGAGAACTGCTCGATTCAGGACTCTATCTGTATACTTCGAGCCCATGCTAGTGGCCATTGCCTATCAAAAAAGGTGGAAAAGATTGTCAAGCGAGCAGAGGAAACGTTCTACCTGTATTCTCCTGCCAAGATAAGTTCTTGTTCGGCACCTGGCAGCTCAACCTAAAAGAACTAGAAAGTGCTAGTAAAGAAAACTGTGCATAGTATTAATATTTCCACAAGTGACAAACGAAAACAGACATAACTTAAAGGGAGTGATTACAACCAACAACCTATGGTTTAATACCAGTATTACCTCAAAGTAGAAGAATACAACTACACACTTATATTAGAATAATATTGTATGTATGGACAGAAGATCTACTGTGTTATTGGAATGTTGTAAATGATTCTTTTGATTTCACTTTTGATTGTCAGTCCTGGTTCAAAATAAATTAGAATCAGGATAATAAATTGAAAAAAATTGTATTTACACAAATTTCAACCACTGTCTTAATTAAGATAGCCTTCTAAAGTGTCGTTTGTATGTTATTGTTGTAATACTGTTGGTGGTTGTGGATAATAAACTATTTGTTTGTATATTTGTTGGTTATTGCACATTACACTCTACATTCATAACCCTAGACACTACACGAAGTCATTTTAATAATAATACTATAGATTAATTTTTAATGAGATCAAAAGAGTGGTAGCGGAAAGGTACTCTGAAAAGTTTACAATACTATTGGTTAAATTCAGGGACCTTCATAGCTGATCTCATTTAATACAATAATAATACATAACAACAATTCATAACATCAAAACCCACCACACTCATTGTGTTGGTATGTGTACCGATGGTGCTTGTTCAATGTCGGGCTGTTAATGTGGCCTACAAGCCCTCATCTGCGGCAAAGCTCCTGATGGTGTTTGGACCCATTGTATTATCCATAGGGAAGCACTTGTTTCAATGTGGGCTGTTAATGTTTATACAAGCCCTCATCTGCGGCAAAGCTCCTGATGGTGTTTGGACCCATTGTATTATCCATAGGGAAGCACTTGCTTCACAGCATTTGAGTTTTGATTTGAATGAAGTCCTGCAAACTGTCATAAATGTGGTGAACTTTATTACATAAATTATTATAGCAGCACTCGATAACTTTCCATAGGAAATGTATTATCGCACATTTTTAAACTTAGACGGGAACTCTATTCTTATCTTGAAAAAGAAAACCATGGTCTGTGCTGAGTGCTTTCTGGACACTGACCCGGTTAAAAGTTGCATACCTCTGTGATCTTTTTGAAAAGTTGATTTCGTTGATTAAGTCTCTGCAAGGAAGTGAAACTCAATTGATTCAACTTATTGAAAAAGTTTCGGCCTTCAAAAAGAAGTTTCTTCTTTGGAAGGGAAAAATCAGTGAAGAAGAAGAAATGGACTACTTCCCAGGTTTGCAGCAGTTCATTACAGATAATGAAATAGATTTTAGTGCAGATATTATTTCTATAATTCAAGGACACTTATCTCAACTCAGTGTCCATTTTGAAAAATAGTTTTCTGAAAACTGTGACAGGTTTCAGTGGGTTCAAAATCCCTTCAGAAGTGATGCTCCTTCGGACGTCAGTACTGCAGAAGAGGAAGAACTGATAGAACTTTCATCAGACTCTTCACTACAAGCGAAGTTTCCATCCATGGCATTGCCAAAATTTTGGTATTCAGTAAAACAGGAGTTCCCAAGCTTGAGCAAGAGAGCACTGAAGATATTAATTCCTTTTGCAACCTCCTATCTCTGCGAGGCTGGGTTTTCAGCAGTGGCTGTCATGAAAACCAAGTTCAGATCAAGACTTGACGTGGAGAAGGAAATGAGGGTAGCTGTATCTCGACTGGTGCCAAGATTTGACAAGCTGTGTAACAACAAGCAAGCTCAAGTTTTACACTGAGGTGACTGGTACTTTATTCATCACATTTTTTAAAATTTTACTGTACAAGTTTTTTGTTTTGGAGATTGAGTCATGAGTGTAGGATATCAGTGAATGATTTTCAGACAAGAATATTAAAAAAATGTTAGAAAGAAGCTACTTTATATGTGCTGTTTTCTTTTTTATAGTAAGGGTTTTCAAAGTGCACTTTGTGTATATTTTTTCTTGTATGTGTAAATTTTTCACAGATTGTCCAATTGCATTTGTATTTAAAATTACATTAAAAAATTACATTGTTTAAAAGCCTTTCCAAAGCTCTCCTGCTTAAAAGAAGTTAGGCTAAATGTTGAAACCTTGCTAGAGTTTTTCCCAGTTATCCCACAGGGGAGCCGCAGAAAGAATGTAGTTGGTCAGGGGAGCCATGGACTAAAAAATGTTGAAAACTGCTGCTATATGGAGTATCCCAAAGTGCCATAGATTCAATGGAATGTGGTTAGTACATGGATCGAGATATAACGGAATATGAATAGTCGGAAAACAGGAATCGATGTGTTTCAATTATTATAATTTGAAGGATATTATACAGTAGTGGACAAGTTTACATTACGTGTAAATAATATGTTGGACAGTGGTCTCAGTAGGGGTACTACTGAGTACATTCATGTTAATGAATTACATAATACTATGGATAACCATGAATAAAATATAGCAGAGACAGTTATGTTATAGGAAGCTAAATTGGAAATAAATATGTATGTATATGTCACAAGGAGATTGGTTCTATGAATTGTCAGTGGTGCACCACTTCACATATCTGGGGTCTACCATCAATGACCAACTCTCTCTGGACACAGAAATTGACTGCTGCATTGGCAAAGCTGCAGCTACCTTTTCCTGCCTCACATAGCGTTTTTGGGGAAACTCCAGACTCACAATGAAGACCAAAGGTGCGGTATATCTTCTTCTTCTTCTTCTTCTTCTTCTGCTTTCGTCCTGATAAGGACGTTTGTTACGTTGTGTCGCCGTTTACAGCAAAGCTGCGATATTTACGCTTTTCGGCCCAACACATCTGGTTTCAGCATGGCTTGATGGGACCGGGTTAGCCTTCCCTCTTCGATCCCTACTCTCTCAGCCAGGCTGCAGTGATGCACCCTGTTTCCAGGACCACCACTTAGAGGTGAAGTAGGGTCTTGGTCAGCTCTGGTTCGCTGACCCTGACGCAACCAGTCAAGCTATGGGTCGCTGACTGCATTTATCACTGTTGCTGCGTCTTCGGTCCCTGTTGCGTAACCAGCACACTTCTATATGGCAGCGAGACATGGACAGCCTGTGCTAAGCAAGAAAGAAGGCTCAATACTTCCATCTACGGTGTCTACGCTACATCCTCGGCATTTCGTGGAAAGATAAAGTGACGAATGTCGAGGTGTTGTGTAACCGGGTGGATACGGGTTACACAGGTTGGACTGTGGCGTAATTCAAGTTTACAATCTCTCCCTTTTATCTTCCAAGTTATTTAGTTGATATCATTACTGGCCATCTCCGTCAGAGGTGTAAATTCCTGGAAGATACTCTAATCCTTTTCTTTTATACTTCAGGTTCGTTCAGTTCCTTCTTTGGTGTTAATAGTGACTTCGTATAGTGGTAGTTTAAATGTACATGGCATACAATCAGCAACTCAGAAAGATGGAATCAAATTCGTTCTGATCCTTCAAAACTTTTAATAACATAATAAAACAACACATATAATGAGTTATTCAAATGATAGGGTTCGCATAGAGGCCTTTACTGGGTCTTTGTACGTCAGGTTAATTCATACATGAATTCTATGTCTTGTAACTTCCGTATTCCTCTTTAACTTAACTTATTCTTTTCTCCTGTAGACTTCCTTAGTCTTCCCAAAACCTGCTCCTATTTCCTCATATACCAATGCTCTTTATTAGCATTCCATACTTGATTTATTACTTAAATATCTTCCTCGACGAACTGGTCAGACAGGTCTCTATAACTGCTACTAGCAACAAAATTCATCTCATGCATAAATAATTGTATGTACACCCTTCTGATACTTACCAGTGAGAGAGCATATTTGAAGTTCTTCTATAAAAGTCGACATTCACTTTTTCTTAAAAATCATATGCAATTCTGGATACTTCAAACCTTGTTCAATATGGCTCCTCTATAATATCTATAGTTTCCTTCAGATGTTTACAGCCTTTTGGTCACTTTACACATAGTCGTTATAACCATCCGTTTTTCTTGGTACATAGTCGTAAAGTTCTCGTAATGAACTGACAAATCGTGCTTCTGCAAGATTCTCCTGTAAACAAAATTCTACTCTGTGCAAAATATAATCATAGTTCAATACTTACAAAAAACACAGCATAAACGCTGATCTCCTTTCAGAAATACACCTTAATTGTGAACCACAGAATCAAATCAAACTATCTCCCGATAGAATAACACTGGCTAGTGATGGCTAAACATCTAAACATATTCACATAAACCCTATCTGTAAAACCACAGAAGGTTCATCTTGTCCGCACAGCGATCCCACCTTCTTCCTGAAGCACAACTCAGGACTGCCTGTAATGACCTCTGGTCATTTCTCGTGGTGTGGTTTCTTGCCACTCTTCTGATTCGCTGACACAAATCTTTTTACTTAAATTTATTGGTCAAGCCTTTTTTTCTTGTTCTCGAACTTTCTATTTACAACTCACTATAATCACTTACTATTAGTTAACATAAACCGATATTCTGAACCGTTGTCAGTTAGCAATATTATTATTTTCATTCATTATTTTCTCTTGTGAGCTGTCCTAACTGTTTATCTCACCTTAACAATAGCATGAATAATGCTTGGGCAAACCTCACTGTGACAGTTGTCACGTCCTGGACTTCAAAGCATGTATACACTGTTTAGACAGCGCAGACTACGCTGGCTTGGCCATGTACGCCGCATGGAAGACGGTCGCCTCCCAAAAGATAACATCTACGGACAACTGGCAGATGACAAAAGAACAGTTGGGCGACCGCCGATGAGATTCAAAGATGTGTGCACGAGAGGCATGAGGGCACTGGACATAAATCCAGACCTGGGAGGATGAAGCTGCCGATCGCACCAAGTGGCAATGCTATCTGCAGCGCCACCTCAGTTTGGGCGAAAAGAAGCTCACACAACAAGCAGAAGAGATGAGAAAACGTCAAAAGGAACACTAGGAAAATAAGCAGCTGAGGTATGTCACCTCAGGGTGCATTCCCATAGTCAGAATTGACTGAAGGGGCTATTTTTATTATTATGAATTTTAGCCGTTCGTTTTCTGAATTGTTGATTTATTTAAAGTTGTTTTATTAACCGTGATACCCCCTATCCATTTGCACATAATAGTACCACTGAAATGAGATGTATGCAAAGTTTCAGCTCTCTACGATGAGTGGAACGCAGACATTAAAAGCGTTAACGATTTTAAACGCGACAAATATATAAATATCATGTGAATTAAAATAAAAGTGGTAAGGGGAGAAAAGAATACAAACACTGTAACCTACCATGCATGTCGTAAAAAGCTACTAAGGAGGGTTGGGCATGCGGCTGGTTACCCCATCCCGTAAAAAAAACTTTTTACCAACACACTTCAACAAACACGGACAAGTCAAATACAGAACATAAATCAACTCAGCCGCCCAAGGCAGAAGATGGTCCTCTAGAAAGGAAGCGCATGAAGCAACCCAGAGAAAGCAGAAAGGAGTCTGGGTTGCCGACTAACCTTTTTTCGTCCAGGAAAATCTCCAGGATTGGCACCTGGAATGTTCGCACTCTATATGAATAAGGGAATACTACACAGTTAGCAGCGGAAATGACAATTTACAGGATTAATATCCTGGGTCTCTGTGAGACACGGTGGAAGGGTCTAGAGAGGAGGAGATTGATTACAGAAGAAATGGTGTTGTCCTCGGGACTTGAGGAGGAAAGAGCCCACCACAGTGAAGGGGTGGCTCTAATGCTGTCTAGGGAAGCACAGAAGACACTTATAGAATGGGAAGCAAAGGGACCCCGAATTATAACAGCGAGGTTTAAATCAGCTAAAAAGAAAGTAAATATAAACATCATCCACTGTTATGCACCAACAAATGATAAAGAAGAATATGTGAAAGAAGACTTGTACACCAGACTACAAAATGTCGTGGACAAAAAGAAAAGAAAGGACATCACAATTTTGATGGGGGGACCTAAACGCGAAAATAGGAACAGACAACACCGTCTTTGAAGAAATCATGGGAAAGCATGGATTAGGTATGATGAACGAGAATGGGGAACTATTAGTTAACTTCTGTGCTTCAAATCAACTAGCTATAGGAGGAAGAAGCATATTTTCACATAAAAGAATACATAAAGCAACATGGATATTACCAGTCCACAAAACAGAGAATCGACTGATCATCACATATGCATAAGTAAGAAGTTTAGGTCATCATTGCATGATGTAAAAGTATGTAGAGGAGCAGATGTGGTATCAGACCACTATCTTTTGTTGGGTAAAACAAAATTAAAACTCAAGAAATGTACAACAGTATATAGCTAAAGACAACGGTATAATGTAGGATATTTAAGAAATCAGGAAATAATAGAAAAATGTTCAATCACAGTAATAAAACAAATACCAAGTACTTAACAGCTGAAAGATGACGCAGATATGGAAGACCAATGGCAACAAGTAAAAAATATATGGAACGAGACATGTGAAAAAGTACTGAGAAAAAGAGAACATCAGCACAGAGCATGGATAAAATACAGAAACCATTACCAAGATAGAAGACAGGAAAAACAAGAAAGCAGATTTAAACAGAAGCAAAACCAGAAGCTCCAAAGCCAAGGCTCATGAAGTGTACATAGAAGCAAACAAAGAAGTAAGAAGAAACATCAAAAGAGACAAGAGGAAGTACGAGGGCAAGTCAGTAAATAGGTCACAAATGGCTATTAAAAAAAAAAAAAAAACGAAATGAGATACGAACTTGAAAACCATTTATTATTGCACTTACATTTCCCCTTATTTGTCAACATAATCTCCACCAACATTATACACTTATCCCATCGCTTTATCGGTGCCTCAAAACCTGCAGCATAGAAGTCTTTGGTCTGCTGTCTCAGCCACATTCGCACCTCACGTTCAACCTCTTCGTCATCCACGAAACCTTTGCCGCCAAGGTGAGTTTTTAGTGGACCAGACAGGTGGAAATCGCTCGGGGCAAAGTCGAGGCTGTAAGGCGGATGTTCAATAAGTTGCCACCCTAGTTGTTCAATTTCTCCTTCCTTAATCGAGCCGTATTGGTCTGGCATTGTCGTTATGGAGCAGTACTCCTCTAGTCAGTAGGCCTGAGCGTTTTCTTCGAATTGCATCCCGAAGTATCAACAGGACTTCACAGTACGATGCAGCATTCACATTCTCACCTTTCTTCTGGAAATGGGTTAACAGCACTCCTTGAGAATCCCAAAACACTGTAAGCATAACCTTCCATGCTGATGGCGTAACCTTGGCAGAAGGTGAAGAAGGATGTTTCCTTTGCATTGAAGCACGCTTTGATTCGGGTTGGTAGTAATGCACTCATGATTCGTCCCCAGTAATAATCCTGTTAAGCATGTGTTGCGTGCATATTTTGACGCACATATTACAAAAATCGATATGGCTATTTAATATGGGAAAAATAGAGACATGCATTCATTTGTGTATGAAAATGCTGTTTATGGTAAAAGCGAGATAATCCATGTTTGATTCACACTTTTGATTATAGGAGTAATCGTTCTGGATATTGATCCAGCGCAAGGATATTGCGCTTGCGTTTGTACTTATTTTTTAGGTCCAGAAAATATATTAATTTGCTTATTGTGTTTATGGCCTGAATTCATATGTATTACATATTATTAGTACAAGTAGAATCAGTCCTATATTGTATATTTTGGATGGGTAGGAGGGACTAGATTCTTGCTAGCGGAAGTATGAGTTGTCTTGACAAGTCGTGATGAGTTCCGATGTACCGCTTACAAATGGCGGGGTACGTTTTTCAAGAGCTGGTCCTTTCGTCAGAAAAAATGTCTTACGACGTGGTTTTTCTTCTGAAGGAGATGGTGTCTCTACGATAGTTTGTGTTAGAGACTCTCCTTATGTCAGTATATAGATGATTCGGACTCCAGGTAAACCCAGCTCCTATTTTTGATGATCTCTCGTCGGTTAGGCCTAGCTTGACTTTTGGTGCTTCGTTATGCTAGTGTCGTGTTTGGTATCGACGAAGATGACAGATTTTCCTGCAGCGGTTATGGCTACGTGAAATTAACCTGATCACCGTAGAGCTGTATGGAAACATTTACGAAATCATTTATATAACCATTATAAATTAACTCTGGCTTATATTCTCCTTCCTATGAATGAGTGAACGACAACTCAGGGAGACAGCCATGTTGGATTTCGGTCATCATATGTTTTGATCACTGCCAAGAGAACAGATTATTTATCTTATTATCGGACAGTGACAGGGAGATCTCAATCTTGCTAGAAACCCCCCTTTCGTGGTTTCATAAGATATACTACAAACTATGGACGTCAAGTAACTTTAGTTATTTATCGATCCGCCTTCACTGACGCGTTTAGTCAGATAGGGGGATGCGGCCATAATGTATCATGACATTGAACTTTTGATGTACTGCCCATTATTTCTGAATGTGTCATGACTTCAGATCTGCTATGTATACCTACAAATTGATATGTCAACGAACCATGATGTACTCGTATGTCCCAGTGTGTACGTCTGAATAAATTGAGTAAACTAAGATTCCAGCAGTCTGCATTGGTGCCTTGTAGACACAAGTGTGAGTGGTTATATTGGTCAGCACACGAACAGTACACCATTCGCGGTAATCACACTCTACACTTCTACTTCATACATACACCATCCTGCGTCGGCTGAAGTGACCAAGTTTAGGGCCTGCTTCCCCTGGAGCCTTTGCCTTCCCTAACTCAGGACTAGGGTGAGTTACCCATTTACAGCTGGGTAGACTGGAGCATGCCTGATCTCAACAACACACCACTCTTCCTTACAGAGCAGACAGACTGATACTTTACAGTGTGTGTGTCACAGCTGTAGGCATTCCTGACAGATGCAAGTGAAAGCAACTTTACAGAGTGGAAAGAAACAGCCTTCTTCCTTCAACAGTGGAGATCGAACGTGGCTAAAGAAGGTGCTGCAGACGAGCAACCGGATGTACCAGTTACGTACCATCAGAAGAAAAAGATGATCAAATCAATCAGAAAGCACAGGACGACTACCAAGCTATGAACAGATCAGAACAAATTGTCATTCTGCGCCTCAGAACAGGACACAACCGACTCCGCAGCCACATGTATACAAAATTCAAGATTGACAATTCAGCCATGTGTACATGTGGACAGGCACCCCAAACTGCGGAGCACGTACTTTAAGATTGCCCCGAATATGATATATTGAGGCAAACCCACTGGCCCAGAGAAACAACACTGGAAGCAAAACTATACGGACCTTTGTATGAACTACAAAAGACAGTGAAGTTTATACACGAAACAACATTGCAGATATAGACAATATACAAGTATTTCAAGCGAACGAAAGAAGAAGAATCAGAGAGATGTTGCAAGGACAGGCCCATTCGGTTCATTCTGTGTTCCTCACCCACCGTGAAATTCAAACGATCATGCATTAATGTGGTGAATTAGTTGTTATTATTGGTTACAGTATTATATTAATGGTATCTGGTGTGAGGTCAGCTCTGCAAGTCCCTGAGGTTTATTAAATACAAATAAGTTTACAGGGTACTTGTCTGCTTCCACCACGACCTCACCCGATTATATATCTTCCCCTACTGAAGTGTATTGGTGTGTGTAGGTTGTCTAGCAAGTGTCTAGGGTATATGCAATGTGATGAAGTATATGAACAGGACAACAACTACACCTATTACTAATAAACAATGATTAACCAAGTCACTGGGTAAAGTTTGGAATGTAACTTATTTTTTTTTTTTTATAATTTATTTTCCTGTATCTAGTTATTCTTCTGACACAGGAATAATCAACTCAACATGATAATGAAATTATTTACAACCAATTATTTTACAACTGTCATTGAGTCGGTGTTAGCCCACAATTATTTATATGTCTCAAACTGGGAAAATGTCAAGTATCTCTTGCTCCTAGAAAAGGGTACAAGTTTATTGAACGTTTTTGTTCCTCACTGTCTGATACTCTATCTTTTGTGAAAACTGAGAGAGTGGAGTGTTTGTGATATCAATTTCCCAGACAAGTCTTATCTGAGGTCTCTGGAACCAGGCTGGTTGAAGTATGTATAAAAACGCCAGCCTCCACTGCCAAGACACGATTCTGCTTCTATAGGTAAATCACTGTGTAGGCACTCAGTAGTTAGGCCTCACTGCAGAACTTAGGGACAGGTGTTAGATCACCTGGGCTCACTTTCACTCGTTGATGAAACTCTGGAACAATACAAATGTGTCCCACTCAGCATCTAATAATCTCTCTCTTTCATTATTCTAACATGGCAATATCATCAGACATCAGTATGGTAACTAAACAATTAGTTAACGTTCTCAATTTGGTTGGTACCCCCTTCTGGATAAATAACTTTCAAACCCCGTTTGACATTTTCCTTGATAAAGGAAACATTTTACATTAATACTATCAAGTCATGTACAATCACGGTGACTTGCTGAAGAAGACGGCCAGTGATCTTCCTGGTCTTATGTCATAACACAACTTTTTCTTTTCATCATAAATATTTAATTTTCTTTTCTCCCCATATGGCCGAAAGCCTGCCTGGCTTTTCTACACCAGGTTAATACTGGTTCCTAACAACGCTGTGAAACAACACAGAGTTTTGATGTTAGCTTCCCTCCAGATAAATGTTTCCCCTTTAAGGTTCATACAAATTCAATAATGCATACATAATAATGATAAAAATGACAATATAAATGTTAATATAAAGGTTTTCATAATTACCGCAATCAAAGAAAATTTTATACACCAAGTTGTAGAATAGGGCGATATATGGTAACAAATCCAGATCGCTGCCTGTGCAGAATTAGCAAACAAGTAAGTACTCCTTCCTTGTCTTAAAACAACTTCTTTAGTGTATAAATTTTAGTTAACAAGTGGCCCCGAATACCAACTACTACTACTTGGTTTTATACAACCGTTAGTCTATTACACTACAGCCAATCAGAGACTGTTTAGTGAATAGCGTTCCTTTTCAAATAAAACTGACCTCAAATATTCAAATTAAGGACTCCTTCCACTTTTACCCCACCTACCTACGGGCGAAACTGAGAAAGATTTTCAAGTCTATCTGTCTTCTGTCCAACTTCTTTATTTCTTAATAGTTTTAAATACTCATACATACTTATTAATCCTGCTGTTATCTATTACACAGTCAGTACATATTCATTCTTGTATGTCTTTCCAATTCCTAGTATCTTTTTATTTCCTACAATGCTTCAATTTTAAATTGGTAAACACGAACCGTGACACTCCTTCCGGACGTTAACCTTAATTTTCCTCTCCTATTCAAATTAAATTGTTAAACACGAACTAAGGTCACGAGAAAAACGCCGTCTCACCCCTATTTAGGCATGCAGACCGAACGGCGCCCAAAGCTTGCAAAGCTTTAGTATTGAAGTCGAGATCGTGTATAAGCCTGACTACTGCATACGTTAGATTCCCCGACTGGCATAGTCGAAGTATTCTAAGCCTAACACACGGGCTGGTTCTATATATTAGCATTGGGAGTACAATTCTATGGAATTTAGCGTTTGTTCTCACAGATTTTACTACACACCTCCTTTCCTAAAACATGCATTCACTGCAAGTTATTATCTGTGAGACAATTAGCGTAAATAAAGTACTATTCCCTAGGCTTTTCCTGCTTTGCCTCACAAGGATGTCTACTCAGGAAATCCGCTCCCACGTTTTCCGAACCGGGTATATATTCGATGGAAAATGTATAAGGTTGGATCAATAAAGACCACCTTAATAAACGTGCATTTTCATGCTTGGCCTGAGATAAGAACACTAAAGGCTGGTGATCTGTTTGCACCACAAATGACCTACCATAAAGATAAATTTGGAACTTTTTTATGGCCCAGATCAATGCTAAACACTCTTTTTCACTTGTTGAGTAATTTTTTTCCGCTTTGTTTAACTTGCGGCTAGCGTAAGCAACTGGGTTCAGTTCTCCATCCTGTGAGGTGGACCTCTGTAACAAAGTGGCCCCTAATCCTATGTTACTCGCATCCGTTCTCACCACAAATTCCTGACTTAGATCAGGCAATTTCAATATCGGCTTGCTAGTGAGTTTATCTTTTAACTCTTGGTATGCCAATTCACACTGCGCTGACCAAATGATTTTTTCAGGTTGACCTTTTCTAGTTAAGTCTGTCAGCGGTGCACAAATAGAGTTAAAGTTCTTTATGTATTTTTGATAAAATCCACATAAAGATACAAAAGACCTCACATCTTTTTTGGTTTGTGGCCTCGGTGCTTTTTTTGTAATTTCTCCAGGTTCTTGGGGTCAGGGGTCATGTTTCCCTGATACACTGTATGTCCCAAGAATTCGAGTTCTTTACACCCCACACTACATTTGGTTGGTCTAGCCGTCAAATTTGCTTCCCTGAGCCTATCAAATAGCATATTCAGAGAGTTTATGTGTTCTTCGAATGTCTCAGTAGCAATAAGAATGTCGTCCATGAAATTTGGTTATACATGGGTTATTCAGGGGATCCAATAACTTGCGCATCATTCTGGAAAACACACTCGGGGCGTTTTTCAAGCCAAATGGTAACATGTTGAATTCATAATGGCCTTCCGATGTGCTAAATGCCAGATAAGGTCGAACCTCAGGCTTCACTGGAATTTGGTAATAGCCTTTGCTCAGATCCACCTTAGAAAAATATTTTGCCTTATTCAGCCTGGCAAACAGCTGATTGGTATCCGGCAATGGATCCACCTGATTTTCTGTGATAGCATTCAGTTTTCTGTAATCTATACACAGACGGTGTTCTCCAGAAGGTTTCCTTAGTAAAACCACACTGGAACTGTAAGGAGATTCACTGTGAGAAATGATTCCTTCCTTTAACAGATACTCAATTTCCTCCTTCAAAGCTTTCTCCTTAGCGAAAGGAATGGAATAGGCCCTCATACAGATGGGTGTTGGGTCTATTAATTTCATGTCATACTCTAATAGATTGGTATGCCCCGGCTTATCTGTTAGCACGTCTGTATGTTCAACCAGAACCTTTTGAACCTGCTCCCTCTGGGCTTTAGTCAGGTGCTTACTGATCTTCACCTGTGCCTGTGTTTCCTCTGTTTTTAAGGGATACTCGTGAGAGGCGAGTGGTTCCTTTTTCATTCCTGTGGCTATCGACAAGGTCATGAGATGTGTCTCATCCTGGATCTCTCTTTCCAGGTATTTCTTTAGGAGATTCACATGATAAATTTTCTCCTTACCTTTTTTGTCGATTTTATAATTAGTTCTAGATATCCTTTCTAGAACCGTGTATGGCCCTTGCCATCCAATTTGTAACTTGTTACTGCTGCCGGGTAGAAGAAGGAGCACCTTCTCTCCCATATGAAGCTCTCTATCCTTAGCTTTCTTGTTAAAGTAAGCAGCATGTTTCTTCCTGGCTTGTCTGAGATTGTCATTTGCCAGTTTCCATCCAGTTTTAAGACGAGTGGCCAGTTCGTTCACATAGTCATAAGATGAGGTAACAGTTTCCTCTGCCTTCTCATCAGTCCATGTCCTTAACAAGGCTTCCAATGGACCTTTTATTGGCCTCCCAAATAACAGGGTTGCGGGTGCCATCCCGGTTGAATTATGTGGAACTTCCCGATACGCAAACAACGCAGCGGGCAAAAATTGGTCCCATGTATCAGGTTTCTCATGTGCCAGCTTTCTCAGGATAGAAATGAGAGTCCCATTGAACCTCTCCACCTGGCCGTTCCCTTGGGGATGGTACGGGCTACAATGAAAGTGCTTGGCCTGGAAGAGCCTGAAAACTTCTTCCGTTAGTTTCCCCTTGAACTGAGAGCCGTTATCAGTCAAGATTTGGTGCGGGAAACCTAACCTTGTGAATATGGTGAGTAATGCCTCTGCCACATGCTTGGAATCTATTGATGACAGGGCAACTGCCTCTCCCCACATCGAACAAGTGTCCACCAGAGTGAGAATATAACTGTTCCTCCTCTTGGTTCGAGTGAGAGGTCCCACAATATCCACTGCAACCCTCTCAAAAGGGGTTCCCACTATGGGCATCTCCCCTAGAGTTGCAGGAGCAGTCCAATGCTTTGGAGCTACCCTTTGACACTCTGGACAGGATTTCACATATCTTTTTATATCTTCAGTTATCCCTGGCCAGAAGTAATGACAAGCTATACGCTGTCCTGTTGCACTGATCCCCATATGACCACTGAAAGGAATCGCGTGCCCTAGTTCCAACACTTTATTCCTATATGAAGTAGGAAGAACCAGCTGGCCATGACCATTGGATCCAGTTCCGGCCTTCCTATACAACAGTTTATTCTTCATATAGTAGTCTCCTTTCGTAGGAGGGGTATGGCACTTAGGTAATTTCCTAAAGCACGGGTTGAGTGACCTATCTTCCGCCTGTGCCTTCCTCATCTCCTCTGGATGAGTATTTATGGGTTCATCCTCCTCCTTTCGTGACTGTGACCTGGTCTGCACTGTTGCCATGATCACAGGTTTCCTGGGATTCCCCAAGAATACATAACGACACCCCAATATCAGAGGATAGATGGGTTCGTTTATCACGGCTGCCTTGATTACTCCTTCCACATAGCGAGTTTTTACACAGATTCTAGCAATGGGAAGTGTCATGGTTGCTACGTCCTTGGTTGCGGCTTGGATCTCCACGGTTTCTGTGGTGTATTGATCTGCTCGCACCAGGTGAGAGCTCACGACTGAGTCATAATCTAAACCTGTATCGTAAAGGCACCTAATGGTGACACCATTACATACAACATCCTCACAAACTGGGGGGTGGTAAGGTTCCTGCTGTCCAATAGGTTTAACCTTTTGTCCCTTTCTCCCCGTTTTCATTGCAGCAAAGTTAGGAGGTTTTCGAGTACACATTGTGGTGTCATGATTATTTTTCTTGCACCACTTACACCATTTATTTCCCTGAGGAAAATTTTTCTTATCATTCAATTGCGAGTTTCTATCTCGTTGGTCAAACTTGGCTTTATCATAATAGGCTTTACCCTTGTTAAATTTATCTCTGTGCTCAAATTTAGGTTGATTTTGGTTTTGTGGAGCTTTATTATGGTCTATAGGCTTCTTCTTTAAACTTGCTATCTCAGACTGGGCTGCCTGATATCTCTCAGCCACATTTAAGATCTCCCCCAGCCTCTCAGCACCCTGTTCCGTGAGAAATTTTCTCAGGTCTGGAGCCATGGACTCTCTTAACTGCTCAGTCATAATTATTTCCTTTAAATCTTGGGTTTTCCCCAGAGCAGTCCATTTCTCCAGGTATGTCTCCAGGCGTGCAGAGAACTGGTGGTAAGTCTCTCCAGTCAACAGTTTGGCATCCCTAAATTTCTTTCTGTAAAATTCACTGTTTTTCTCATATCTAACTAGAAGAGCTTGCTTAAGAATGTCGTAGTCATCTTGATCATCCTTGCTCAGTTTGGCGAAGACCTCATAAGAGGTTCCCCTAAGCCCCTGAGGTACCTTCATACTCCATCTCTCTTTCTCTAGCCCATACATAGTAGCTAATGCCTCAAATCTAGAGAGGAATGATTTAATATCATCCTCTTTTTCTACAAATGGGTCCAACTGGAACCCCATGGCTGAGGTTGAGGCAACCTGGCCTGCAGCAGAGTCGGAGGTGGATGAGCTACTTCCATTATCAGGAGCATGGCCTTGTAACTCCAACTCCCTTAGTCGTAGTTCATGTTCCCTTTGGAGTCTTTTATCTTCTCTCTCAGCCTCAAGTCTCCTTTCTTCTTTCTTGGCCTCAGCCTCAAGTTTCCTCTCCTCTAACTGCAGCCTCTTGATCTCAGCCTCCCTATCAGCCTCTAATTTCTTAAGCTCCCTAGCATCCTCTAACATAATTCTCTTCTCCTCAGCTAATCTCTTATCTTCCCTTTCCATATACTTATCGCACTCTGATGTCACATACTGAATCAGAGCTTGCCCATCTAAATTCATTTCCCTTGCAGTCTGCACAGCAGCAGATCTGTATTTAGCCATATCCGCCATGTTATAGTTAACAATATGAAATACTATCCACTACCTTAACTAATTAACCAACTCTAAACACAAGACAAAGGGCAATGATATCTCAAACCACTCTCAAATTATTTTTACTGTTAGATTTTACAAATACTGGGACTAGTGACTCACTTAATGTAGGGTACTAAGAACCTTTAAATCCCGGAAGAGCGTCCAAATTAATGTGGTGAATTAGTTGTTATTATTGGTTACAGTATTATATTAATGGTATCTGGTGTGAGGTCAGCTCTGCAAGTCCCTGAGGTTTATTAAATACAAATAAGTTTACAGGGTACTTGTCTGCTTCCACCACGACCTCACCCGATTATATATCTTCCCCTACTGAAGTGTATTGGTGTGTGTAGGTTGTCTAGCAAGTGTCTAGGGTATATGCAATGTGATGAAGTATATGAACAGGACAACAACTACACCTATTACTAATAAACAATGATTAACCAAGTCACTGGGTAAAGTTTGGAATGTAACTTATTTTTTTTTTTTTATAATTTATTTTCCTGTATCTAGTTATTCTTCTGACACAGGAATAATCAACTCAACATGATAATGAAATTATTTACAACCAATTATTTTACAACTGTCATTGAGTCGGTGTTAGCCCACAATTATTTATATGTCTCAAACTGGGAAAATGTCAAGTATCTCTTGCTCCTAGAAAAGGGTACAAGTTTATTGAACGTTTTTTGTTCCTCACTGTCTGATACTCTATCTTTTGTGAAAACTGAGAGAGTGGAGTGTTTGTGATATCAATTTCCCAGACAAGTCTTATCTGAGGTCTCTGGAACCAGGCTGGTTGAAGTATGTATAAAACGCCAGCCTCCACTGCCAAGACACGATTCTGCTTCTATAGGTAAATCACTGTGTAGGCACTCAGTAGTTAGGCCTCACTGCAGAACTTAGGGACAGGTGTTAGATCACCTGGGCTCACTTTCACTCGTTGATGAAACTCTGGAACAATACAAATGTGTCCCACTCAGCATCTAATAATCTCTCTCTTTCATTATTCTAACATGGCAATATCATCAGACATCAGTATGGTAACTAAACAATTAGTTAACGTTCTCAATTTGGTTGGTACCCCCTTCTGGATAAATAACTTTCAAACCCCGTTTGACATTTTCCTTGATAAAGGAAACATTTTACATTAATACTATCAAGTCATGTACAATCACGGTGACTTGCTGAAGAAGACGGCCAGTGATCTTCCTGGTCTTATGTCATAACACAACTTTTTCTTTTCATCATAAATATTTAATTTTCTTTTCTCCCCATATGGCCGAAAGCCTGCCTGGCTTTTCTACACCAGGTTAATACTGGTTCCTAACAACGCTGTGAAACAACACAGAGTTTTGATGTTAGCTTCCCTCCAGATAAATGTTTCCCCTTTAAGGTTCATACAAATTCAATAATGCATACATAATAATGATAAAAATGACAATATAAATGTTAATATAAAGGTTTTCATAATTACCGCAATCAAAGAAAATTTTATACACCAAGTTGTAGAATAGGGCGATATATGGTAACAAATCCAGATCGCTGCCTGTGCAGAATTAGCAAACAAGTAAGTACTCCTTCCTTGTCTTAAAACAACTTCTTTAGTGTATAAATTTTAGTTAACAAGTGGCCCCGAATACCAACTACTACTTGGTTTTATACAACCGTTAGTCTATTACACTACAGCCAATCAGAGACTGTTTAGTGAATAGCGTTCCTTTTCAAATAAAACTGACCTCAAATATTCAAATTAAGGACTCCTTCCACTTTTACCCCACCTATTTACGGGCGAAACTGAGAAAGATTTTCAAGTCTATCTGTCTTCTGTCCAACTTCTTTATTTCTTAATAGTTTTAAATACTCATACATACTTATTAATCCTGCTGTTATCTATTACACAGTCAGTACATATTCATTCTTGTATGTCTTTCCAATTCCTAGTATCTTTTTATTTCCTACAATGCTTCAATTTTAAATTGGTAAACACGAACCGTGACACTCCTTCTGGACGTTAACCTTAATTTTCCTCTCCTATTCAAATTAAATTGTTAAACACGAACTAAGGTCACGCCGTCTCACCCCTATTTAGGCATGCAGACCGAACGGCGCCCAAAGCTTGCAAAGCTTTAGTATTGAAGTCGAGATCGTGTATAAGCCTGACTACTGCATACGTTAGATTCCCCGACTGGCATAGTCGAAGTATTCTAAGCCTAACACACGGGCTGGTTCTATATATTAGCATTGGGAGTACAATCCTATGGAATTTAGCGTTTGTTCTCACAGATTTTACTACAATTATGATGTAGGATAAACCATGAGAACACCCTTTTGCAGTTGCTACACTGTCTATCGTTACTCGTCTGTCAGCTTGAATCATATCCCCCACCCGCCGCACAGATGCTTCTGTCGCAATCTGACGAGGATGACCAGGTCTGTCTTCATCGGCAATTTTTGAGCGTCCTTGAGAAAATGTATCGACCCAGTTATGTACCGCTTTACGTGACAAACACTTCTCACCGTAAACAGGAAACATTTCTTATGAATATCCTTTGCAGGAAGTCCTTTTGCCCAAATTAAAAACGCACAACAGCACGCTGTTCGTCGGCCGTACACTCCACGAGCACGGTCGCCATTTTTATCTGAGCTGTGCATTCGTATGCGACACCAAGCGTCTGCGACCTAAAGTAATCATCAAGCTGGATGTTGCTGCCACCAAATGACACCTTTAGAAACTACCAACTACAATTTCCAGCTATCCCATATCAGTTTGTGACCTACTTACTGACTTCCCCTCGTACATTGAAGAGTTGGCAAAGGAAGCAGAGGTAGCTGCAGCCAAAGGAAATATGAGGGACCTGTACAATAACGCAAAGAAGCTAACAGGGAAATATAAGCAAGAAAATGGCCTCATAAAAGATAAGAATGGAACATTGCTTCGTAATATACAAGAACAAATGAAGAGATGGACAGAACATTTTGAGGAACTTCTCAATAGACCAGCTCCAACTAATCCCCCAGACATCCAGCCAGCAGAAGAGGAACTACTAATCAGCTGTGAACGACCAAGTAGAGAAGACATACAGAAAGCCGTAAGGCTTCTGAAAGATGGAAAAGCAGTTGGTCCGGATGAAATTCCAGTAGAGGCCATCAAAACAGAAATTGATTCCTCTACAGAGATATTATAAAAACTACTTGGCAAAGTCTGGGAATAGAAGGAAGGTTATCTGGTCAAGTTGCCGAAGAAGGGAAATTTACAAAAGTGCACACATTATAGAGGAAAAATGTTACTATCAGTGCCAGGAAAAGTATTAAACAGAATCATCCTTGAGAGATTAAAAGAGTCCATAGACAAGCAACTGAGAGATGAACAAGCAGGTTTTCGACAAAACAGATCCTGTACAGACCAAATGGCCTCATTGAGAATAAAAGTTGAACAAAGTCTGGAATGGAATTCACCACTATACATCGGATTGTTGGAGTATGAAAAGGCATTTGGTAGTGTAGACAGAGAATTACTTTGGAAATTGATGAGGCATTATGGGGTTCCCGTGAAGATGATTAATAAGGAAGACCTATGAAGACATGACATGCAGAGTTCTTCATGAAGGACAACTTACAGAACCGTTTAGGATTAGAATGGGAGTGAGACAGGGATGCCTTTTGTCTACATTTCTTTTCTTACTAGCAATAGATTGGGTTATGAAAACATCGACATCACACAACAGTAATAGTATCCAGTGGAATCTGACTAAACAGCTTGATGATCTGGATTTTGCAGATGACTTGGCTCTTCTGTCCCATATCCATAATCAGATGCAAGAGAAAATGAAAATTCTCGATGAGAGGTCACAACAAGTGGGCCTGAAAATACACAGGGAAAAGACAAAGATGATGAGAATAAATGCAAGAAATGATAATAAGGTTGAACTTGAAGAAACACCACTAAAAGATGTAGAATCGTACATATATCTTGGAAGTAATATAGACAAAGTTGGAGGGACAGACGGTGATATCAAAATAAGAATACAAAAAGCAAGAGAAGCTTTCATTGCATTGGGAAACACGGAGAACAAGAGAAATCAATTCCATTACGAAAATAAGAATCTTCAACTTAAATGTGAAGTCAGTCCTGTTGTATGGCTCTGAGACAAGGAGAGCAACAAAAACAAAAATCAAAAAGCTACAGACTTTCATAAACGGGTGCTTGCGTAGAATAGAAGGACTGAAATGGTATGACAAAGTCACAAATGTGGAATTGATGACAAGAACCAGACAAGTGCCAGTGGAACAAGAGCTGAGAAGAAGACGCTGGCGATAGATAGGACACACATTGAGGAAACCTGTTGATAGCATTACAAGGCAGTCATTGTTCTGGAATCCACAGGGAAAGAGAGGCAGAGGTAGACCAAAAAACACATGAAGAAGAGAACTGGAAACAGAGGTGAAAATGATGAGGAAAACATGGAAAGAACTTGAGTGGATGGCACCGGATAGGAAGACATGGCATGTGTTTGTTGAAGGCCTATGCTCCTCGGGTAGCAACAGGGTGTGGATTGATTGATTGATTGATTGATTGATTGATGTGAATTTAAATAAAAGTGGTAAAAAAAGGGCGATTGACTTTTGATTATGGCGACCACACTAGATAATAAAACAAAATTAAATATATGACACTGAACTCTTTCTGTCTCAGACAGTCTGTAGGTTTTACAAAGTTCAAATTCGATGTCTGTCCCATATATTATGTTTTAAAAGCAAAATCACACAGAGTTTTGCAGAATAAATTCAGGGAGGTTTGTATTTCTTGTATGTTATCACAAATCACAGTGTTGTAGTTGTCGATGTTGTTGTTGAACAGAATCGACGTCATTGGACTATGGTCAATCCCATTGATGCTTAGTCTCCCTCAGAAAATGTCGAAGGGTTTGAATGCTGACTGTTCCTGTAGCGCGCTGGTTGTAAACACACCGGATGCATCCTTTCATATGCCTATGCCTGCTGGTCTTACGTTTGATGCCCACTTCAAACAGTCTTTACTTTTTTAATGCATTTATTGAAGTGTCGTTTTCTAACAGGCGATCATTAATAATCTTTAGAATCTCTTCCTTGTCCATATCTAACGCACCCACTATGGGTACTCATCATGTGACGTATTCTTTCCAGAACGTTGTCTCCATTACAGCTGCTCTGAACGCATCACGATTCTGGGCAAGTCGACCTGCATCAGCCAAAGACAAGTTCAGACTATCTGTGATGTCCTGGGTCCACCGTCGTCTAGGTCGACCCCTTCCCCTTTTTCCAGGGACCATGCCTTCCATCACTGTTTTTTCCAGGCTATTATGTCTTTTTTATATGACCGAAAAATTTCAGCTTCCTTATTGCGATGGTATTTAGGAGCCAATGTTCCTGTACGTTTAGTGAGTGCAGTACTTCTCTGTTGGTCTTTTTTTCTGTCCAGGGTATTCTCAACATCCTTCTGTAGCATTTCATTTCGAATGATGTAATCTTTTTTGCAACTGTTTTATTGAGTGTCCAAGTCTCGCAGCCGTATGTTGCCACTGGGAATATACATGCTCTGATCAGTTGTAACTTTGTTTCTTTGCTTGTGCTTTGCCATAGGTTTTTCATCTGTATTAGTTTATGTGAAGCAATTGCAAGTCTTCTTTTAATTTCTACTGCACAGTCGCCAGAGCTGTTGATGATTGATCCTAAGTATTCGAATTCATTAACACTTTCCAGTTCTTCGTTATCAATTTCAATTTCTGGTTTGGTCTTTACTTTGTCTGTTGTCAATACTTTAGTCTTCTTGGTGTTTAGGTATAGATTCTGGGCCTCGCTGTGTTTTTTGGTGGACAGAATTAATTGTTCAAGTCCTTCTGGGTTGGTCGATAGGAGGACTGTGTCGTCAGCATATCTGATTTCCGGGATCTATGGGTACACTATGTGTACACCTGAAGTTAATCTGCCAGCTCTTTTAATGCCGCGTACCTGTGCATGACCAGGACAGTAATCAACACTAGTTCATTCAAGGCTTCTATGGATGTTTTCCATTCATGTCGTAGCCATTCACTTTTTACCGTCCTAGGCGTGTACTAAATGTCTGCACAATAACTGACTTGGTTGATGGCGTTTCAGATAGCCAACTTAAGGCTGCAGTAGCTGCCTCTAGTTCCATTCTCATGCTGGATGTTATTATCATGTAACCCACTGTAACCGAGCTGGTTACGGCATCAATTTGAAGATATGTGCCCGCGTCAGTTGAATGCGGCACTAGTAGTTATATGGATTTTTATGTAGTCAGAGTTAATCCTTCATATGTTGTGGTGGTTCAAGTGATAACTGGCCTTCCGCCAGAGGTGGTGATACTTGACCTGTTGTTAATTTATTTCAACCCATGAAAATTCTTCCCTTTGAGTTTGGTGATAAGCAAAACAGTTTCAGCACAACAACGTATATCCACAAGAAATTATCGTAAAGTTCCACAAACAGCAATGTAGAAAAATTCAATTAGAGTTTATTGATGTAATTAGACAAACACTGTAAATTTCACAATGATGATTGGTTATCCAAAATGAAACATATATAATCCGACTGAATAATATACACACTTGTCTACTAAAGAAAAAACTTGTCTTGGTATCCTCAAAGACGAAGTTCTCCTAACGCTATTTGTAAAAATCCTCTAGTCTAAAATCATGGTATCCTTGGAATCATAAATCCTGAAATCGCTACCTATCGCCCACAACTCTTCTATTTATACTATTTCTTCTTTTTTCCCGCCTTTTTTCACACGACCCGTCCTTTTTTTCACACGACACAATAATTAACATTTGCACTCCGTTCCTCAGCTTTTCGACCTTTTTGCACACGACAATCTGTTATTTCGACTTTATTTTCACATGTGTGATCTTTTCCAACTTAACATTAGGATTAAAAAAAAACCCAGATCAAACAAACATTCATTTCCCACTTTCGCGCTCATAAAACCCATTCATTATTACCTGTGATTGACCTACGTTTGCCCTGTCAGAGCAGTAACGGCAACTGAACTTTGAATGAATACTGCGTTTTGTGTAAAAACGTCTTATTTGCTTTTAAGGTCTGTTATTCTTACATGTAGCATCTTCTAGCACATATAAATGCTTAGCGTGGAAGTAGAAGGGATAATGCTAGCGTGAAAGGTCAAGCGGTAACACCACGCTATGTTCGATGACGAACCTGCACTTAGGCCGAGAAGCCCGATCCTGAATTCTCACCACGGATCACAGACCCATCAGTATACACAAAGGCATGATCATCCCTGGCATTATCATTGATCAGCTGATTAATTTCTAATTTTGTTTCCTCTTTGCCCCAAGTTCTGCACTCTCTGCCAAAGCTGATGATGCTTGCTAGTAGTTAACCCAGTTCTCATCTGACTTACTTTACTCTTCCTCCTTGAATATATTTTTAACTGTGGTAACCTGTCTAACAGTTCCATCTGCCTGTGCCATTGTGGTAAAGTGGGATGATATAAATATTTATAGGGGATTTAGTGTACTGACTGAGGTCAGCTGTGAAGGTATCTGTATCTAATAGGTGTAGTGTTTTACAGATAACCTTACTTGCTACCACATTTATACCTCAGTCAGAATTATTCTGGAATATTGTGATGACTACGTTGAATGTCTAGGGTTATGTAAATGATGAAGTGTAAGTCACAACAACAACAGACAGATAAACAATTTAATTTATTCCACCACACTTGACAACACTTTGACACTCACACACACATTTAACACTCTATAAGACTATCTTAAATGAGTCACTGGTAAAGTTTCAAATATATATGTATTAATTACTTTCACTATTATATATCCTGATTCAACTACAAAGTGAACCAGGAATCACAATCAAATGTAATCACACTTTATATGTACATAATTTATAAATATGAGCCTTGTAGTGAATTATTTTATTAATATTATCCTATGTGTGTCAGTTGTGTAGTAGTACTATGAGGTAATACTGGTTTTGTTTTTCAAGCTATGTTGTTATTTGTCATCATGACTTCAAGTGTTTGTTTATCTGGGAAATAGTATGGGGGAAAAGTTCACAGTTCCTGTCAATTTAAACAAGGTATTGTCCCTCTTTTTTACTAAAATGTCAAGTTTTGAGGGGACACATAATGTTGAGCTCCACTGGCCACAGAGGCTTAACTTTCGTGATGGCGGCAGGAAAAGACTCCTCTGCTCGATTGCTCCCCTGTGTTCTGGAGACACCTTACTTGTCGCTATCTGGACCCAGGAGTATGCTGTCAGCCTCTATATTCAGCAAAGCTCAGACCAGGTGCTGCTCAATAACTTTAGGACCACAGTCCCTGAAACAAGAAGGTTGTACCTCCTACTTCATAACTAATTTATAATCTATTTCCAGACTGAACACAATACACAACAAACACTGAGTTCAGAGTGGTAGGCCAACTGCTATCTTCATCTGAAACAATTGACATCAATATACTCCTCCCTAATGGTTACTACGCCTCTGCAATTCCAGCATTATTTCTTTCTAGTCAATAAGATAGGTGTCAGTGTACTGTTTGGCAATTCCATGTAGTTTTACTTTCCTCCGACACCTTCTGTTCAGGTTGGAGCACTATATAGGCTTTGCCTCATGTTCGCTACCGAACCACACACATATACAGACATAAATTATCAATTTACATTCAATTTTCATTAAAAAGATATCAAATATTTCAAGCTTACCACAATTCATGGAAATAATACAGAATTACGTTGACTGGCAATGAATATGGTACAAAATCCGACCTGCCACTGTCTCAGGCTTTTATTTAGAAAAATATAAGCTGAATCTCAACGCACTGTTGCTTTAGAAAGTTTATTTGAAAATGTGGTGCTGACCTGACGCTCCTAATTGACTATATTGGCGGGTCTAACCAATCGAGCCATGTTTACACAAGCGTTTGAAAAAAAGTACCCTTCCTTCCGTCTCCCCTAACAACAAAAGATAGTATTTGTAGCCCGACTAATCGTGTTTAGCCTTACATTTATTGCGCTCCAATCAAATAGGATTTAACATGGGGACCTATTTCCCGTACAATGGTGGTTTTAAAATCTGCCACTGAGCGATTCTGATTTTGGTGTTGTCTGACACCCTCACTATTTCTTTTGGCTATATTTTGTTAATTCCTAGACTATTTGCGTAACACTTAACATATTATTTGTCAGCAAGTCCTAAGGAACCCAACTATATAAATTTTATGGGGCTAAGGGGCTGCGTTCAAAATATGCATTTTCTTCTACCTCCCGTTCACTTCGATCGATGGGGTGTCTGGGTACTGTCATGTTTTCAGACATAAAACAGTATAATGTCATATTTCCTAATGTCCCTGAAATAAAAAAGAAAGGCCACCAGACCCCTCAACAACTAAAAACTTTGGCCCAAGAAATGATTGAAGAAAAGTACAAACCGAAGGAGTGGACACACGCATGCACAGATGGATCCGCTGAGGGGGCAGTAAAGAATGGTGGTGGGGGCATTTTTATAAGATTCTTAAATGGAAAGATCATCCGAAAGGCCTTCCCAACTGGAAAGATCTCCTCCAATTTCAGGGCAGAAGCTATGGCACTACTGCAAGCCCTGAAAATCTTCACCAGACCCGAACAACAACCACCAGCAAAGATAGTAATCTTCGCCGACTGCAGATCATTACTGGAATCAATACAAAACACCAGAAATGATAACATGATGAATGAGATCAGATCTGAACTTAACAGCATCCAAAGATCATCAACCATTGCCCTTCAGTGGTTACCCTCCCATTGTGGAATTGCTGGTAATGAGAAAGCAGATGCTCTATCAAGAAGTGGCAGTAAAATGGAACAGTACAGCCATCCAGTGCCGTATCGGGAAGCAAAAACCATAATCCACAACAAGTACAAAAATCAGTGGAAGGAGGAAGGGGATATATTCAGCAGAGATGACCCAATACACCATCAAAACAGATACCAACAGACCACAATGTTCCGCCTGAGAACCGGCCACTGCAGATTACTAGGACATCTTTATCGCCTCAAGATAGCCCACACAAATGAATGCCCATGCGGAACAGGAATCCAGACCCCAGAACACATTCTCCAGAACTGCCCAACCCATGATGAACCACGACGTGCGACCTGGCCAAGGGGTGCTGAGCTCCAGCAGAAGCTATGGGGCTGCCGCGCCGACCTGGTAAAGACTGTGGACTTCGTCCTGGCGACAGGCCTGCAGATTTAGCATGACTACAAACTGAACGCAGAAGAAGAAGAAGATATTTCCTAATAAGCATTTTGTAAGTTTTAAAACCTAACTCTCGTATGGGTAGTGTTTTTTATCACTGTCGATTTGAAAAAAGCTAGTGCTTGTGGCCTTACACGCGTGATGGTAGTAATTGTATAGCGAGACGCGTGTTAGTGTGGCATGCGTTCCGGCTTTCAGCCCTCCCTTCTCTCTATCCTAATTCCATCTGTCTTTCGTTTATGGTAACTTAGTGTATAAAATGACATGAATGGAATATTAAATATAGGTCAGCTTGCGTATCTCAAGGTTTTTCTTAGAAATGCAGTACACGTTTTATCGTAGAAAGCGTGTATGCTGCAGTAGGCTTTTACTATCAACGTGAAACGTTACAATTTGCAGACGAAGTAGAAAACAAGGGGGATTTCGAGTACAGTCATTGTGACAGCACTGTTCTTTACCATTCTTCTTTCCTTTTATTGAAGTTATTTGTTAGGCTTTACATTTACTTTTTAATTTATATATGTGGATTAGAATTTCACACGACAAATTCTTCCCACTTAAAACAGACGTTATATGTCAGTCTATAATTCTATATACACATAGAGAAATTTATTATTATTCCTGGGGTTTAGGGTGATTCTCATCACACGGATGGCGGCTTAAAAAATCCGCTCCCAGATTTGTTTTTCCACTTATATACTCTATGCTAAACTCAAATGGCTTCATCAGTAATGACCAACGGAGTAATCTAGAATTTTCATGTCTAGCCTGCGCTAGAAACGACAAGGGTTTGTGATCCGTTTGCAACTTAAATGACTTCCCATACAGATAAATATTGAATTTCTTTATCGCCCATATTACTGCAAGACATTCCTTTTCGCTAGTTGAGTAATTGGTTTCCGCTTTATTCAACTTTCTGCTAGCATATGCCACTGGGCTTAATTCCCCATCCAATGCATCTGATTTCTGTAGCAGAGTTGCACCTAACCCAATATTACTGGCATCTGTCCTTACTATAAATTCTTGACTTAAGTCAGGTAATTTCAAAATAGGTTTACTTGTGAGCTTTTCCTTCAATTCTTGGTAAGCCATTTCACATTGTGGTGTCCATGTAATTCGATCTGGATTTCCCTTACGTGTCAAATCAGTTAACGGTGCACATATGATATTAAAGTTTTTGATATACTTTTGGTAGAAACCACATAATGAGACAAAGGATCTCACGTCTTTCTTGGTTTGTGGTCTCGGGGCTTTCTTTAGTTTCTCTAAATTCTTTGGGTCAGGGGTCATGTTTCCCTGATAAACGGTGTGTCCCAAGAATTCTAATTCTTTACATCCAACACAACATTTGGTTGGTCGGGCTGTTAAATTCGCTTCCTTAAGTCGATTAAACAGCATGTTCAGAGAGTCAATGTGTTCCTCAAATGTTTCTGTGGCTATAAGGATATCATCCATGAAATTTGTGATGCATGGGTTATTCAGAGGGTCCAATAATTTTCTCATCATTCTAGAGAAGACACTAGGCGCATTCTTCAATCCAAATGGCAATCTATTAAACTCATAGTGTCCTTCGAAGGTACTAAAAGCTAGGTATGGTCTAACCTCAGGCTTTACTGGAATCTGATAGTATCCTTTACTCAGGTCCACTTTTGAGAAATATTTAGCTTTATTTAGCCTGGCAAACAACTGATTTGTATCCGGCAATGGATCCACCTGTCCTTCTGTAATAGCATTCAGTCTCCTGTAATCTATACAGAGTCTATGTTCTCCAGAGGGCTTCCTTAAGAGTACAACACCGGAACTATACGAAGATTCACTGTGTGAAATAATTCCTTCCTTCAACAAATAGTCTATCTCTTCCTTCAAAGCTTTCTCCTTAGCAAAAGGAATCGAATAGGGTTTCATACATACAGGTGTGGGGTCTATCGGCTTCATATCATATTCCAATAGGTTTGTATGCCCTGGTCGGTCTGTTAACACCTCTGTATGATTATCTAGAACCTGTTGCACTCTCTCTTTCTGAGTTTTCGTTAAATGTGTACTGATTTTTACCTGTGCCGCTGTCTCACAGGGGTGTAATGGATATTCAAATGATGAAAGTGGTTCCTTTTTCATCTCCATGGCAATGGACAAGGTCAACAAGTGGGTCTCTTCCTGATGTTCTCTTTCCAAATATTTCTTCAGGAGATTCACATGATAGATTTTTTCTTTCCCCTTCTTATCTATCTTATAATTGGTTCTAGACACCTTCTCTAGAACTGTATATGGACCTTGCCATCCAATTTGTAACTTATTCTGACTACCGGGGAGAAGAAGCAGTACCTTCTCTCCCACAGCCAAATCTCTGTCTTTAGCTTTCCTGTTATAATAGGCAGCATGTTTTTTCCTGGCTTGTTTCAAATTTTCATTGGCAAGTTTCCAGCCAGTTTTTAAACGAGTGGTCAGCTCATTCACATATTGGTATGAGGATGTAATATTTTCCTCTGCTTTTTCATCAGTCCACGTTCTTAACAGAGCTACATATGGACCTTTAATTTTGTGGACCTATTTGTCCATGCACCGGTATGGTCTCTTCCACTCGAAGCTCTATAGTGATGATTTTTCTTCCCAGAATTATCATTCACAAAACGACCGCTACCAATTTTTTTCCTGGGGCTTTCTCCCCACTTAGAATTCTGGATGAGAGATTTCCTCTCTACATCCTCTTCCTCCAGTTTGTTTAAGTCCGATTGAGGGATTTTCGGCTTATCCTGGGGTAAGACATCTTTTTGCACTCTCCGCATAGTGGCCATTGTAAAACAGTTAATTGAAGCTTGTCCGTGAAAAGGGGCTTCCCATTCCATTTGGTCCACTTTATCAAATTTATTTTTCTTTGTATTTTCAGGCCTAAGTTTGCCCTTTGGCGTGTCCAGGTTCTGATCAATGTTCCCACTTGTGGGTGTTCCCTCATGTGCTATGCTACACCTTTCTACAAAATTCTCAATGTCCCACCTTGCCTTGGGCCAATAATAATTGTGAGCCACCTTTTGGATGATGGTACCAATTTTCTCATGGTCCCCATCTTTTTTCACATGTAGGCTCGTTATTAATTCTGCCCTATATCTCTTTGGAAGAACCAACTGTCCGTGACCATGGGATCTATTTCCGGCCTTCCTATAAATCAACTTGTTTTTCATGTAAAAATCTCCCTTGCCTGGAGTTGTATGACAAGTTGACAATTTCCTGAAACAAGGCTTGAGGGTCTTATCCCCAGCCTGTGCCTTCCTCATCTCTTCTGGAGTGGTATCTAACAGGATATCCTCCTCCCGTCTTGAGGTCGACCTGACCTGAAGGGTGGCCATATCTATAGGGTTCCTTCTGCAACGGTCAGTGTCATGATTGTTCATCTTACAATTTTTACACCATCTCTTTCCTTGGTTGAAAGATTTTCTTTCATCATATTTCCTTTCATCGAATTGTGGGGTTTTATTTTTATTGTCATATAGTGGCCTATCAAATTGGTGCTTACCTTTGTTTTGATCTCTAGGATCAAATTTATTAAAGTTCTGTGGTGCCCTAAAATTTTCCACCTGTTTCTTTTTGTTACCCGATACCTCTGCCTGAGCCGCTTGATACCTTTCTGCAACATTTAGCAACTCACCCAGCCTCTCTGCACCTTGTTCCATGAGAAACTTTCTCAGGTCTGGAGCCATGGACTCTCTTAATTGTTCTATAAGGACCATTTCCTTAAGATCTTGGGTTTTCCCCAGAGAAGTCCATTTCTCCAAGTATGTCTCTAACCGTGCAGAGAACTGGTGATAGGTTTCACCTGACAGTAGTTTAGCATTCCTAAATTTTTTCCTATAAAATTCTGCGTTCTTTTCATATCTTAACAAAAGAGTCTGCTTTAGCATGTCATAATTTTCCTGATCACCTCTGCTCATTTTGGCAAAAACTTCACAAGCTGCCCCACGAAGCCCTTGAGATAACTTTAAGCTCCACCTTTCTCTTTCTAACCTATATGTGGTAGCTAATAGTTCATATCTATTTAGATAGCTCTCAATATCATCGTCTTTCTCAACAAAATGATCTAAATGAAAATTCATAGCTGAGGTTGAGGCTCCCTGACTAGCAGTGGCATCAGAGGTAAAGGGACTGGTACCATTTTCAGGAGCATGGCCTTGAAACTCAAACTCCCTTAGTCGTAACTCATGTTCCCTTTGTAATCTCTTCTCCTCCTTTTCTACTTCCCTCTCTGCAGCCAATCTTCTTTCCTCTCTTTCTGCCTTTTGTTCTTCTAATTGGAGCCTTTTAATCTCCTTATCTGCCTCCAATGCTTTAGCCTCTTTGTCAGCCTCAATCTGCAGCCTCTTAGCCTCAGCCTCTAACTTTCTTTCGGCCTCTTTTTCTAATCTTCTTTCTTCCCGTTCAATATATTTGTCACATTCAGCAGTGACATAAGCAATCATAATTTGCCCGTCCATTCCTAACTCTTTTGCAGTCTGTACAGCAGCAGATCGAAATTTGGCCAGGTCCGCCATTTTCTAACAGGTAAATTTATATAATGTCTAACTAAACAATACAATCTGATATTACTTATCCAAAGACACCACAGGCACTGAGAGCTCAACGTTATTTATGTTCACCCAAGGATACCTTTTTAATTTCTATTATTCCCTGAAGTGAATTACCCCCAATATTTTTAATAGGGAAAGATTCAAAATCCCGGGAGCGAGACCCCAATATATGTGGTAAAGTGGGATGATATAAATATTTATAGGGGACTTAGTGTACTGATTGAGGTCAGCTGTGAAGGTATCTGTATCTAATAGGTGTAGTGTTTTACAGATAACCTTACTTGCTACCACATTTATACCTCAGTCAGAATTATTCTGGAATATTGTGATAACTACGTTGAATGTCTAGGGTTATGTAAATGATGAAGTGTAAGTCACAACAACAACAGACAGATAAACAATTTAATTTATTCCACCACACTTGACAACACTTTGACACTCACACACATTTAACACTCTATAAGACTATCTTAAATGAGTCACTGGTAAAGTTTCAAATATATATGTATTAATTACTTTCACTATTATATATCCTGATTCAACTACAAAGTGAACCAGGAATCACAATCAAATGTAATCACACTTTATATGTACAGAATTTATAAATATGAGCCTTGTAGTGACATATTTTATTAATATTATCCTATGTGTGTCAGTTGTATAGTAGTACTATGAGGTAATACTGGTTTTGTTTTTCAAGCTATGTTGTTATTTGTCATCATGACTTCAAGTGTTTGTTTATCTGGGAAATAGTATGGGGGAAAAGTTCACAGTTCCTGTCAATTTAAACAAGGTATTGTCCCTCTTTTTTACTAAAATGTCAATTTTTGAGGGGACACATAATGTTGAGCTCCACTGGCCACAGAGGCTTAACTTTCGTGATGGTGGCAGGAAAAGACTCCTCTGCTCGATTGCTCCCCTGTGTTCTGGAGACACCTCACTAGTCGCTATCTGGACCCAGGAGTATGCTGTCAGCCTCTATATTCAGCAAAGCTCAGACCAGGTGCTGCTCAATAACTTTAGGACCACAGTCCCTGAAACAAGAAGGTTGTACCTCCTACTTCATAACTAATTTATAATCTATTTCCAGACTGAACACAATACATAACAAACACTGAGTTCAGAGCGGTAGGCCAACTGCTATCTTCATCTGAAACAATTGACATCAGTATACTCCTCCCTAATGGTTACTACGCCTCTGCAATTCCAGCATTATTTCTTTCTAGTCAATAAGATAGGTGTCAGTGTACTGTTTGGCAATTCCATGTAGTTTTACTTTCCTCCGACACCTTCTGTTCAGGTTGGAGCACTATATAGGCTTTGCCTCATGTTTGCTACTGAACCACACACATATACAGACATAAATTATCAATTTACATTCAATTTTCATTAAAAAGATATCAAATATTTCAAGCTTACCACAATTCATGGAAATAATACAGAATTACGTTGACTGGCAATGAATATGGTACAAAATCCGACCTGCCACTGTCTCAGGCTTTTATTTAGAAAAATATAAGCTGAATCTCAACGCACTGTTGCTTTAGAAAGTTTATTTGAAAATGTGGTGCTGACCTGACGCTCCTAATTGACTATATTGGCGGGTCTAACCAATCGAGCCATGTTTACACAAGCGTTTGAAAAAAAGTACCCTTCCTTCCGTCTCCCCTAACAACAAAAGATAGTATTTGTAGCCCGACTAATCGTGTTTAGCCTTACATTTATTGCGCTCCAATCAAATAGGATTTAACATGGGGACCTATTTCCCGTACAATGGTGGTTTTAAAATCTGCCACTGAGCGATTCTGATTTTGGTGTTGTCTGACACCCTCACTATTTCTTTTGGCTATATTTTGTTAATTCCTAGACTATTTGCGTAACACTTAACATATTATTTGTCAGCAAGTCCTAAGGAACCCAACTATATAAATTTTATGGGGCTAAGGGGCTGCGTTCAAAATATGCATTTTCTTCTACCTCCCGTTCACTTCGATCGATGGGGTGTCTGGGTACTGTCATGTTTTCAGACATAAAACAGTATAATGTCATATTTCCTAATAAGCATTTTGTAAGTTTTAAAACCTAACTCTCGTATGGGTAGTGTTTTTTATCACTGTCGATTTGAAAAAAGCTAGTGCTTGTGGCCTTACACGCGTGATGGTAGTAATTGTATAGCGAGACGCGTGTTAGTGTGGCATGCGTTCCGGCTTTCAGCCCTCCCTTCTCTCTATCCTAATTCCATCTGTCTTTCGTTTATGGTAATGTGACAGGGGCTAGGTGGTACCTCACACCCCAGACCCGTGCACCAAACAAATTTATAAAGGATCGTTTGACAGGGGTTGCAATTATTGGTTGCTTGCAACCCTCTCAGCAGCAGACTTAACAATTCAAGCAACCCAAAGCCTTATGCAGATCAACATTTAATTCTACCGAACAGAACCGAACAAACAATCCAACAAACAATCAAACGAACACCCAGTCAGTGTTCATAGACTGTCTGAAAAATAATAAATAAAACAACGTCTAAGTGAACATCAATAGCATGGATAATAACACTTACCATACAGAAAACATGCGCCCACCTGATATCATCAACAATCTCACACACTCATGCGTGTCGTCCAATGCGACTAGTATGGTGTTGTGCATGAGGCTGGCAATCGCACCGGGTAACATAGGTTGCTACCGAAACCACTACTGCAAGAGCATCTGAATGCTTCATGCTGAGGCAAACCACACCGGTGGCCCCATGCTCCCTCAGGAGCGGAGGAGAGAAATATACAACTCTAAGTACGCCCACGTGCTCTCACAAACCATGTTCACATAACAATAATAATCAACTGGACATAAAATAATATTCTTCAATACATGTACAACAAATAATCTCAATAATGAGAATTAACTACTACCTCTCAACCGACCCACATCAATACTCGTTCCCGCACTCTGAACATGTCGTAAGTGACGACTGGTGCGCCTGGCCACAAACGTGTCATATGTGACCCCTGACGAGATTGGGAACTCATCACATGAAACACATTATTACAGGAACAACCACTGTAACAGCATAAAAATGCTTCTGTCGACTTGTGGTGGACACCAGCCGCATTGGTGTTTCCATGCTCCACCGGGAGCAAACAGAGAAACACCTGTCTCAACTTGCCTTACGCACCAGAAATCTAAATGACTATTCTCCCTTCTAAGTAACTGTAGTGAAATTGACAGAGATACAACGGTAAAATATCTCCAAAGATAACATTTAAGGATAAAAACATAATGCGTAGGCTGCGAATAGTACATGATCGCCTAGACCGCGGGTCATCATCCTCCATAATAATTGACTCGCTAGACAGGAGGGGAACGGCGGATCCAAAAAGAAAAAAAAATATGACTGGAAAGGCTAAGGAGACGCAATTGGGGGGGGGGGGGGGGGGGAGGAAAGAAAAGTCACGTTTCCCAAAGTTCCCCCAAAGTAAGCAACTCGACAGAAGGGACCATAGATATGTTACGCCACAGTCATTTATTGGACGCTTTTGCGCGATAACAAGCCCTTGATTTGAATTCAGCGGCTAAACGCAGATGTTAGGAATATTACAAAAATTAAAACGTACTTTTTTCTTAATATTAATGTTAGGAATATAACAATTAGCTGGCCGGATGGCCTATTCTGAGCAGTGAACTAATATGTTCTTAATTTTACAGACGGATAGATAATATTGAAGATAATGACAAAAGACAGTGTTGTTCACATCATCGACAGACTGTAATGAATCTAAAAAGTGTCGCAATTTTGCACACAAAACCACGACCTCGGACGCAGGTGTTCAAATTTACTTAGTATGGAAGGAGAGGGTTTTTTGTGGTGGTAGCTGTGTCTAAATATAACTTTTATCGACAAAATTTTGGAGGGGAAAGAAAGGTTGCTTCAAAAATCAAGCACAATTATGTAGAAACACAAGTAGAGACGGACAGACTAACAGATAACCATCCATACTTGACTGAAGCATGACTGAAATGACTTTAGTGTAGGAAATTTGAAATTCAAATAAAACTAGGCAGTGATTGGCCACAGACAATCATATTATTAGCGCTCAGAGCGTATTTGGGGCCATTCTTCAACAGTTGTTCAGTGATAGACACAGATTTTAAAGTGTGGTGATTTCCTATGAAAGAAAGTGAAAGAAAGTTTAGGGGACGCCATACTATAGCCAGCAGCTCAGCTGAGTTTTGCTAGCAATTCTGTGTTATTTATTCATAATCTGGTAAGATTGAAATTATTTCCTTATATATATTTTGAATATTGTTTCATGTTCGAGTGATTTGATACTGCCATATCAAAATCTAGCCTTACAAACTAGTAGGGATTTGCTCTGGACCCCCCGCCCAAGTCAGGGTCTAGGGACAATGTACATAAACAATGTACAGATTGAGAATAATGGAACATATTACCTATCCTCTTTTAGGGTAGACAACTAATAAATATTTTTCAGAACCTATAGTCTGGGAGGATCTAGCTGATGTAAAACCACCATGGTAAATGTGCTGTTTGGTCAGAGAGATCTGACCTGTCTGTATGATGTGGTTGTTGTGTCAGTGTTGTGTCCAGACGTGGGTAGAGAATAGATTTTGACACATGGCCCATACTTTGATTGCAGAGCTGCGAGTTTCTGTTGTCAACAAAGCAGTGACTATTCAGTTGGTGACTTTACTCGAGTGTATCTGTGCAGTACTTGTGACAGAGACCACCATTATTGCCCGCCAGCACGGAGAGGTGGGACCATCAGTTTTCAGCACCAGAGCTACAAATATAAGATGAGTGAGCCTCTGGTCTGCTGGACATTCACCAAAGTTGTGTAGTTACTAATACCCCATAAAAATTCCCACCATTTTCTGGACACTGGGTAGTCAATATAGACAGGTGTGATGAGGCCACCCCCAACAGCACAAACAGTACATATCCTCCCAAGTAGATGACTACTAGAACATTTTAATAAAACTAACTAGTATAGTACATATATATGTACACTATTGCATTTATGATATAATATTCCATGCATTTCTTTCATAATCTCTAAATCTTTTAAGTTCTGGTCAACCTAAAAAATTGATCCAGAACAAAATAAATGTAATATAATTTTATCAAAAAATTTTACACACTTGAGTTAGTTCAGTGTATTTTAACATTTGTTAATATTATTAGTCTTCTTAATTATTTGTGGGTGTATTTAGAAACTATCACACCACACTACACATCATTACCCTAGACACTTTACGTAGCCACATTCCTTAAAAAAAATTAAGTGTGAGGTCGTAGTGGTAGCAAGAAAGGCCTTCTGACAATTCACAACTACATTTTATCTCAGGAGCCTTCACAGCTGGCCTCATACAATTACATTTAGTAATATCACCATCATACAATACCATCAAACACCACTACATTATTGGGGTCTTGTCCGGGATAATTAGCCCAACAGTAATATTAGGATCTCCTGGTGGGAGAAATAAAAGTAGGGAAATAAATTGTAAAATTCCCTTTAAAATTAAAAGTGTCCCTGTAGATAAAAGTTGGTGAATCTTCACAGCCAGTAATAATTAATTAGTTAACTGGTTAGTTAGAATTAGTTAGACTATAGTCATAAGAAGTACTTAGTGTATTTACTGGTTAGAGATTTAGCTTGTATATTATTATATTGTCTAAAAAGTATGGCGGAGCTGGCAAAATTTAGATCAGCTGCTGTGCTCACCGCGAAGGAGATGGGAATGGATGGTCAAATTTTAATTCAATACGTAACGGCTGAATGTGATAAATATATTGAACGGGAAGAAAGGAGGTTAGCTGAAGAGAAGAGGTTAGAGGCTGATAGAGAAATTAAGAGGTTGCAGATTGAGGCTGACAAAGAGGCAAAGGCATTGGAGGCCGAAGAAAAACGACAGCAAAGGGAGGCAGAAGAGAAAAGATTGACTGCCGAAAGGGAGGCAGAAGAGAAAAGATTGACTGCCGAAAGGGAGGCAGAAGAGAAAAGATTGACTGCCGAAAGGGAGGCAGAAGATAGAAGGTTGCAGAGGGAGCACGAATTACGACTAAGGGAGCTGGAATTACAAGGCCAGGCTCCTGAAAATGGTGCCAGCCCTTTTGCCTCAGATGCTACGCCCAGTCTGGGAGCCTCAAACTCAGCTATGGGGTTTCATTTAGACCATTTTGTTGAGAAAGACGATGACATAGAGGGGTACCTAGGACGTTTTGAGTTATTAGCTACTACATATGGGTTAGAGAGAGAGAGGTGGAGCTTAAAGCTATCACAGGGATTGAGAGGTACTTCTTATGAAGTATTTGCTAAAATGAACAGGGAAGACCAAGACAATTATGACATGTTAAAGCAGGCTTTGTTATTAAGGTACGAGAAGAATGGTGAATTTTATCGTAAGAAATTTAGAAATGCCAAACTGTTGTCTGGGGAGACATACCACCAATTCTCTGCTAGACTAGAAACCTATTTGGAGAAATGGACGGCTCTGGGGAAGACCCAAGATCTTAAGGAAATGATCATGATTGAGCAATTGAGAGAGTCCATGGCTCCAGACATGAGAAAATTTCTCATGGAACAAGGTGCAGAGAAGTTGGGGGAAATTTTAAATGTTGCTGAGAGGTATCAGGCAGCCCAGGCAGAGGTAAGTGGTGCTAAAAAGAAGCACATAGACAATTTTAAAGCTCCACAGCAATTTAATAAATTTGATAATAGAGAGCAGGGAAATAAAGGTAGGACAAACTTTGAGCGGCCAAGAAATGACTATCGCGACAGAAACTCACAGTTCAATGACCAAAAGTTCAATGAAAGAAAACCGTTGAACCAAGGAAAAAGATGGTGTAAATGGTGCAAGAAGGATAACCATAACACCGAATTTTGTAGAAGGAAACCTTCAAACATTGCTGCAATGAAGTCGGGGACGCAAAGATTAAAGGTTAATCCTAAGGGACAACAGGAACCTTATCACCCCCCAGTTTGTGAGGATGTTATTTGTAATGGGGTCACCATAAGGTGCCTTTATGATACAGGTTTGGATTATGATTCAGTTGTGAAGTCTAGCCTAGTGGACCCAAGTCAGTATACCACAGAAACAGTGGAAATACAAGGGGCGACTAAGGACATACCACTCATGACACTTCCCATCGCAAGGATAACGGTGAAAACTCGCTATGTGGAAGGAGAAATCAGAGCAGCAGTGATAGATGAACCAATCTACCCTCTGATATTGGGGTGTAGATACGTCTTCTTGGGGAACCCCGAGAAACCTGTGATCATGGCGACAGTGCAGACCAGGTCACAGAAGAAGGAGGAAGAAGGTGAACCTATAAATGCTCATCCAGAGGAGATGAGGAAGGCGCAGGCTGAGGATAGGACACTCAAGCCCTGTTTTAAAAAATTGCCCAAATGCCACACACCTCCGAGCAAGGGGGAATATTTCATGAAGAACAAACTCTTATACAGGAAGGCCGGAACTGGAACAAATGGTCACAACCAGCTGGTTCTTCCCACTTCATATAGAGATAAAGTGATGGAACTCGGACATGCGATTCCCTTCAGTGGTCACATGGGGATCAGCGCCACAGGACAGCGTATAGCTTGTCATTACTTCTGGCCAGGGATAACGGAGGATATAAAAAGATATGTCAAATCCTGCCCAGAATGTCAAAGGGTAGCTCCAAAGCACTGGACTGCTCCTGCAACTCTAGGGGAAATGCCCATAGTGGGAACACCTTTTGAGAGGGTTGCAGTGGATATTGTGGGACCTCTCACTCGGACCAAGAGGAGGAACAGTTACATCCTTACTCTGGTGGACACTTGTTCTATGTGGGGAGAGGCGGTAGCCCTGCCATCAATTGATTCAAAACATGTAGCAGAGGCACTACTTACAATATTTACCCGATTAGGATTCCCGCATCAAATCTTGACGGATAATGGTTCTCAGTTCAAGGGGAAACTAACGGAAGAAGTTTTTAAGCTATTTCAAGCCAGGCACTTTCATTGTAGTCCGTACCATCCACAAGGGAACGGCCAGGTAGAGAGGTTCAATGGGACTCTCATTTCTATCCTGAGAAAGCTGGCACACGAAAAACCGGATCTGTGGGATCAATTCCTGCCCGCCGCATTGTTTGCGTACCGGGAGGTACCACATAGTTCAACCGGGATGGCTCCCGCAACTCTGCTATTTGGGAAACCAATAAAAGGTCCTTTAGAAGCTTTATTAAGGACCTGGACAGATGAGAAGGCGGAAGAGACTGTTACCTCATCGTATCAATATGTGAACGAACTGACCACTCGTTTGAAAGCTGGATGGAAACTGGCAAATGATAATTTGAAACAAGCCAGGAAGAAACATGCAGCATATTTTAATAGGAAGGCAAAGGACAGGGAACTGGCAGTCGGAGAGAAGGTGCTGCTTCTACTACCCGGAAGCCAGAATAAATTACAAATTGGTTGGCAAGGTCCATATACGGTTCTAGAGAAGGTGTCTAGAACAAACTATAAAATTGACAAAAAGGGGAAGGAAAAAGTTTATCATGTAAACCTGTTAAAGAAGTATCTGGACAGACCACTCCAGGAAAGCACCCCCTTATTGACCTTGGCTATTGCAACCCAGATGCAAAAAGAACCACTCACCTCACATGAATACCCATTACATCCTTGTGAAACAGCAGCACAGGTAAAAGTCAGTAAGCACCTGACTAAAAACCAGAGGGAGAGAGTTCAAAAGGTTCTGGAGGAACATACAGATGTATTAACAGATAAACCAGGCCATACAAATTTGCTACACTATGACATGAAACTGGTAGACTCAAACCCAATCTGTATGAGAGCCTATTCTATTCCGTTCGCGAAGGAGAAGGCATTGAAGGAAGAAATAGAGTATTTGTTGAAGGAGGGGATTATTTCGCACAGTGAATCATCTTTTAGTTCTAGTGTCGTTTTGTTGAGAAAACCGTCTGGGGAACACAGACTGTGCATAGATTACAGGAAACTGAATGCTGTCACAGAAGGACAAGTGGATCCATTACCAGACACAAAACAGCTATTTGCCAGACTGAACAAGGCAAAATACTTTTCAAAGGTGGATCTTAGTAAAGGCTATTACCAGATCCCAGTGAAGCCTGAAGTGAGACCTTATTTGGCTTTTAGCACTTCGGATGGACATTATGAATTCAATATGCTACCATTCGGACTGAAAAATGCTCCGAGTGTGTTTTCAAGGATGATGCGAAAATTGTTGGACCCCCTGAATAACCCATGTATCACAAATTTCATGGATGATATTCTCGTCGCCACAGAGACATTTGAAGAACACATTGAAGCTCTGGAGATGTTGTTGGATAGACTTCGGGAGGCGAATTTGACTGCTAGGCCAACAAAATGTTGTATTGGATGTAAAGAGTTGGAATTCTTGGGACACACTGTATATCAGGGTAATATGACCCCTGATCCTAAGAACTTGGAAAAACTGCAGAGAGCACCTAGGCCGCAAACAAAAAAGGACGTGCGATCATTTGTGTCGTTATGCGGATTTTATCAGAAATACATCAAAAATTTTAACGCTATTTGTGCTCCTCTGACTGATTTGACTCGCAAGGGACTTCCAGATAAAATTATTTGGACTGCACAATGTGAACTAGCGTTCCAAGAGTTAAAGGAAAAACTCACTAGCAGGCCTATTCTCAAACTGCCTGATTTGACACAGGACTTTGTCTTAAGAACCGATGCAAGTAATGTAGGACTAGGAGGGGCTTTGTTGCAAAGATCATCTTCACCTGATGGGGAACTGAAACCAGTCGCTTATGCAAGCCGCAAATTGAATAAGGCGGAACAAGGATACTCCACAAGCGAAAAGGAATGTTTAGCATTAATCTGGGCAATAAAGAAGTTTCAAATCTATCTGTATGGTAGGACATTTGTGGTGGAGACGGACCATCAGCCTCTCGTGTTCTTGTCTCAGGCTAAGCATGAAAACGCAAGATTGCTGAGGTGGTCTTTATTGCTTCAACCTTATCAGTTCAGTATCCAATATATCCCAGGCAAATTGAATGTCGGTGCAGATTTCCTCAGTCGGCACCCCTGTGATCAAAATTAGAGTAGTGGCAGACGTGAGGAGTAATTTTACCTATGTGTATCGCTGGTTTTGGAACTTGCCATAGGCATGTTTTCAAGTGGGGAGATGTGTAGTGAAATTGACAGAGATACAACGGTAAAATATCTCCAAAGATAACATTTAAGGATAAAAACATAATGCGTAGGCTGCGAATAGTACATGATCGCCTAGACCGCGGGTCATCATCCTCCATAATAATTGACTCGCTAGACAGGAGGGGAACGGCGGATCAAAAAGGAAAAAAATATGACTGGAAAGGCTAGGAGACGCAATTGGGGGGGATGGAGGAAAGAAAAAAATCACGTCCCCCAAATTGACACGAGGTACGGAATTGGACGTTTTGCGATAACAAGCCCTTGATTTGAATTCAGCGGCTAAACGCAGATGTTAGGAATATTACAAAAATTAAAAAGTAACTTTTCTTTAATATTAATGTTAGGAATATAAAAATTAGCTGGCCGGATGGCCTATTCTGAGCAGTGAACTAATATGGTCTTAATTTTACAGACGGATAGATAATATTGAAGATAATGACAAAAGACAGTGTAGTTCACATCATCGCTAGACTGTATTGAATCTAAAAGTGTCGCAATTTGCACACAAAACCACGACCTTGGACGCAGGTGTTCAAATTTACTTAGTATGGGGGAGAGGGTTTTTGAGCGGTAGCTGTGTCTAAATATAACTTTTATCGACAAAATTTTGGAGGGGAAAGAAAGGTTGCTTCAAAAATCAAGCACAATTATGTAGAAACACAAGTAGAGACGGACAGACTAACAGATAACCATCCATACTTGACTGAAGCATGACTGAAATGACTTTAGTGTAGGAATTTGAATTTAAAGTAAAACTAGGCAGTGATTGGCCACAGACAATCATATTATTAGCGCTCAGAGCGTATTTGGGGCCATTCTTCAACAGTTGTTCAGTGATAGACACAGATTTTAAAGTGTGGTGATTTCCATATGAAAGAAAGTGAAAGAAAGTTAGGGACGCCATACTATAGCCAGCAGCTCAGCTGAGTTTTGCTAGCAATTCTGTGTTATTTATTCATAATCTGGTAAGATTGAAATTATTTCCTTATATATATTTTGAATATTGTTTCATGTTCGAGTGATTTGATACTGCCATATCAAAATCTAGCCTTACAAACTAGTAGGGATTTGCTCTGGACCCCCCGCCCAAGTCAGGGTCTAGGGACCAACAATGTACATTGAGAATAATGGAACATATTACCTATCCTCTTTTAGGGTAGACAACTAATAAATATTTTTCAGAACCTATAGTCTGGGAGGATCTAGCTGATGTAAAACCACCATGGTAAATGTGCTGTTTGGTCAGAGAGATCTGACCTGTCTGTATGATGTGGTTGTTGTGTCAGTGTTGTGTCCAGACGTGGGTAGAGAATAGATTTTGACACATGGCCCATACTTTGATTGCAGAGCTGCGAGTTTCTGTTGTCAACAAAGCAGGGACTATTCAGTTGGTGACTTTACTCGAGTGTATCTGTGCAGTACTTGTGACAGAGACCACCATTATTGCCCGCCAGCACGGAGAGGTGGGACCATCAGTTTTCAGCACCAGAGCTACAAATATAAGATGAGTGAGCCTCTGGTCTGCTGGACATTCACCAAAGTTGTGTAGTTACTAATACCCCATAAAAATTCCCACCATTTTCTGGACACTGGGTAGTCAATATAGACAGGTGTGATGAGGCCACCCCAACAGCACAAACAGTACATATCCTCCCAAGTAGATGACTACTAGAACATTTTAATAAAACTAACTAGTATAGTACATATATATGTACACTATTGCATTTATGATATAATATTCCATGCATTTCTTTCATAATCTCTAAATCTTTTAAAGTTCTGGTCAACCTAAAAAATTGATCCAGAACAAAATAAATGTAATATAATTTTATCAAAAAATTTTACACACTTGAGTTAGTTCAGTGTATTTTAACATTTGTTAATATTATTAGTCTTCTTAATTATTTGTGGGTGTATTTAGAAACTATCACACCACACTACACATCATTACCCTAGACACTTTACGTAGCCACATTCCTTAAAAAAAAATTAAGTGTGAGGTCGTAGTGGTAGCAAGAAAGGCCTTCTGACAATTCACAACTACATTTTATCTCAGGAGCCTTCACAGCTGGCCTCATACAATTACATTTAGTAATATCACCATCATACAATACCATCAAACACCACTACAGTAACCACTAAAGATAAACAGTAGAATAATCAATAATCGTGAAATACACTTAATTACTTTTACATTAAAGGATAAAATAAAATTACTCTTACATTAAAGAATAATATTCTTGGCTTTAACCAAAAACTGGAACTAAATACACCGCGTGTCGCTCGGCATAACATATTATAGGTTTAACACGCGGAGCGTGTTTAATCAGACTCGCTATCACCGCCTTTTATCACCACGAGGTTGCTATCTTGCGATTGTTAATCTTATCTAAATTTCGCAGTGAAATAGCCTCACACTATGTCTGCCTTTCTGAAGAATGAAATAATCGCTCTTAAACTTTCACATCTATCTATCTATCTATTTATTCCATTAAACATTAAAATAGCCACATCGATATAATTTCAGAATCCTAGAAAACTAATGCTAATTTAAATTAACTCACGTGCTCAAGGCATTTACAGCTTGGCTCTTGTGTGTCTTCTTCGTCTGTTCTTACTGGGCGGCTGTCTCAACAATCCCAGTTTCGCCACTTGCTACCCCTTTTATAGGCCCTGGCCTAACCACTCAATTTACTGCGCGCTTACGCGCATTAATCTGCGCCACACAGATAACACACGCGATTATTGCTTCAGAATGCATGAAAACACAGATATACACAACTAGAGCAAAAACACTACTAATATGTAGGCTTATTATGGCCTTGTAATAAATCTGCTTGAAGATAACGTGATCAAAAGGCACTAAACCACATAGACAACATGACTGCCCAGATGGGGCCAGCGCCGAGAACGACAGATCTCAAGATGGCGCTGTCACATATTCCCCGCCTGATTTTGTTGTCGTCCCGACAACTGCACTAAATCAGGCGCTTTAGTCGTATTCTCCAAATCTGGAGGATCACCTTTTCCTTCACTTCGTCTCAGGTCATTGCTGGTTACTCTAATGCTCGGACTCGCTCTGTCCATTCGTTGGATGATATATGGACCCGCTGTCATTGTGGGAGCACGAACTACAACGTACTCGTCTTCTGACCACATATCACGAATCTCGGATCTCTCAGCGTCGAGCATTCTCTTCTTCACCAATTCTCCGACCTGTAGTGGAGTAGAACACGACAGCTTGTCACATCTCTCTTTCCGGACTGCTGCAAAACTCTGCAACGGTGGCTCTGCTCTTACGTGCGCCCCTCGTAGCCTGGAAACGTGTCCTTCAACGAGTTTTAGATGAGTCTCCTCCTCTAAATGCAGACCACTTTTCCCGGCGCCCTTATGGTGACAGTTGCCACGGCCATCTCTTGGCTTGCACTGTGACGGCAATGTAGATGTGTTGGTACGCTTAGAGAGGGCGCTCTTTGATGGGCAAACCGATATCAAATGGTCCGGGGACCTACAATGGAAACATCGCTTAGGAAGCGGGCCCTGGGGACACTTGGCTGCCATGTGGTTCGAAAGGTCTCCACAGTTGAAGCATCTTACTTTCCTAGGCTTCCTTGGTGCCCTGGGTCGCCTCCTGCTACACTTACATCCCTGGCCGCCTTTGACTTTCTTCCCTGCAATAAGCGCCTCACACTCCGGTCGACCACCAACCATCTTTATCTTTGAGCCATTCTGCTCCCCTTCTGTAACCTGACTCCCAGCCGCAGAGGGGTCTAGTTTAACGCTTTGTGGACATCGATTCTGTACGTGGCCTAGTTCTCTGCATTTAAAACAACGAACTGTCCTGGTACGTCTCCCCTGCTCCTGAGACATCGCATCAATTTTAGCCTCTAATTGAGCCACCTGTGCTCTCAGCCGCTTTACTTCTGCGTTTAATGCACGAGTATTTGACACAGTCTCTGTTCTTGCCACTTCAACACTGGCAACACCAGCCCCCGAAGCTGCTTCGACACTGGCAACACCAGCCCCAGAAGTGGGCTCAGTCTCCAAAAACCGTAGGGCATAGTCCCTAACCGACGTGAACGATGCTGTAGGCTCCTTGATGATCATTTCCTTTGCAAGCTTTCTTAGTAGGTCATCTCTCAGACAAGCAGCAAACTGGTCACGAAGAAAGGATGGCGCCAAGGGAGTGACGTTGTTCTGCTTTTGTGCCCTTACAACACTTTCAAACACCTCGTGAATGCGATGGGAGAATTCCCAAAGGGACTCCCTTGCACCTTGCCGGGTAGAGTAGAACGCGGCCATTACTTCTGGGATGCTCCGACGCTCCCCATACACCCTAAGAATGGAATGTAGCATCGATTCTGGGTCATCATCATCAGCCTGAATCCTCAGCTCCCTACGGACACTTGGGGTCACACTGTCAAGAATAACATCTGCCTGGTCCTCTTTACTCATCATCCCTACTCTCCAGGCAGCTCTCATCTCTCTGACATATTCCTCAGCCGTAGGACCCGTGCGCTCCCCAAAGCACCGCACTCTCTTGTGAGTAGGTACCACGATGTACTGTACTCGTTCTGGTTGACGATCCAGCCCTACTACAGGGTCATCCACCTCAGCCACATCTTTGTTATCAGTTCTACTAGCAGCACGTGTGTTGCGTGCCGCCATCTTGTTGCTAGTAGAGTTGACTAGAAATCTTGACAAACTGGATGATCCCGTCCCTTGCCTTGCACTGAACTGGGTGTTCTACTGTTTCGGCTGTTGCTGCTCTGATTGCTGAAGAGTTGCTTCACTGCGTGCTGTCCGTCAATCCTGTCGACGACGCCACTTGTGACAGGGGCTAGGTGGTACCTCACACCCCAGACCCGTGCACCAAACAAATTTATAAAGGATCGTTTGACAGGGGTTGCAATTATTGGTTGCTTGCAACCCTCTCAGCAGCAGACTTAACAATTCAAGCAACCCAAAGCCTTATGCAGATCAACATTTAATTCTACCGAACAGAACCGAACAAACAATCCAACAAACAATCAAACGAACACCCAGTCAGTGTTCATAGACTGTCTGAAAAATAATAAATAAAACAACGTCTAAGTGAACATCAATAGCATGGATAATAACACTTACCATACAGAAAACATGCGCCCACCTGATATCATCAACTATCTCACACACTCATGCGTGTCGTCCAATGCGACTAGTATGGTGTTGTGCATGAGGCTGGCAATCGCACCGGGTAACATAGGTTGCTACCGAAAAACTACTGCAAGAGCATCTGAATGCTTCATGCTGAGGCAAACCACACCGGTGGCCCCATGCTCCCTCAGGAGCGGAGGAGAGAAATATACAACTCTAAGTACGCCCACGTGCTCTCACAAACCATGTTCACATAACAATAATAATCAACTGGACATAAAATAATATTCTTCAATACATGTACAACAAATAATCTCAATAATGAGAATTAACTACTACCTCTCAACCGACCCACATCAATACTCGTTCCCGCACTCTGAACATGTCGTAAGTGACGACTGGTGCGCCTGGCCACAAACGTGTCATATGTGACCCCTGACGAGATTGGGAACTCATCACATGAAACACATTATTACAGGAACAACCACTGTAACAGCATAAAAATGCTTCTGTCGACTTGTGGTGGACACCAGCCGCATTGGTGTTTCCATGCTCCACCGGGAGCAAACAGAGAAACACCTGTCTCAACTTGCCTTACGCACCAGAAATCTAAATGACTATTCTCCCTTCTAAGTAACCACTAAAGATAAACAGTAGAATAATCAATAATCGTGAAATACACTTAATTACTTTTACATTAAAGGATAAAATAAAATTACTCTTACATTAAAGAATAATATTCTTGGCTTTAACCAAAAACTGGAACTAAATACACCGCGTGTCGCTCGGCATAACATATTATAGGTTTAACACGCGGAGCGTGTTTAATCAGACTCGCTATCACCGCCTTTTATCACCACGAGGTTGCTATCTTGCGATTGTTAATCTTATCTAAATTTCGCAGTGAAATAGCCTCACACTATGTCTGCCTTTCTGAAGAATGAAATAATCGCTCTTAAACTTTCACATCTATCTATCTATCTATTTATTCCATTAAACATTAAAATAGCCACATCGATATAATTTCAGAATCCTAGAAAACTAATGCTAATTTAAATTAACTCACGTGCTCAAGGCATTTACAGCTTGGCTCTTGTGTGTCTTCTTCGTCTGTTCTTACTGGGCGGCTGTCTCAACAATCCCAGTTTCGCCACTTGCTACCCCTTTTATAGGCCCTGGCCTAACCACTCAATTTACTGCGCGCTTACGCGCATTAATCTGCGCCACACAGATAACACACGCGATTATTGCTTCAGAATGCATGAAAACACAGATATACACAACTAGAGCAAAAACACTACTAATATGTAGGCTTATTATGGCCTTGTAATAAATCTGCTTGAAGATAACGTGATCAAAAGGCACTAAACCACATAGACAACATGACTGCCCAGATGGGGCCAGCGCCGAGAACGACAGATCTCAAGATGGCGCTGTCACAGTAACTTAGTGTATAAAATGACATGAATGGAATATTAAATATAGGTCAGCTTGCGTATCTCAAGTTTTTTCTTAGAAATGCAGTACACGTTTTATCGTAGAAAGAGTGTATGCTGCAGTAGGCTTTTACTATCAACGTGAAACGTTACAATTTGCAGACGAAGTAGAAAACAAGGGGGATTTCGAGTACAGTCATTGTGACAGCACTGTTCTTTACCATTCTTCTTTCCTTTTATTGAAGTTATTTGTTAGGCTTTACATTTACTTTTTAATTTATATATGTGGATTAGAATTTCACACGACAGCCATCCATTACATCCCCCTCTTTACTCTTGTTCCCTTGGTGTCAGCTGCATTTCAACGCAAGGGGGTCCCTTTTGTCTGTGGTTACTTGCATGTAGGCTTTTGCGTGGGCCATCGCATATCTGGATTTAATCGACCAAAATCAAAGTATGTAGCACATTATCACAGTGAAAGTATCTCACGTACAGCCCAAGACTATACGCATCCCTTCATTTTGAATGCGTTCCAGTCGTTCACATGGTGATAGTGACAACGTGAGTATTCCCACACCATACTCGACTACTGACATGACAAGCAGCTATGTTGTGTTAATAGTTAATCATTCCCTTGCGCTCCCTATGGACTATAAAGCCACCACTACAGCTGGTCCCCTTACAGAAAACCTGAATCAAGCAGCCACGCGTTCTTACAACGGCAGTTTCTGCAGCCATTTGTTTGACATGATGAGATATCCAGCTCCATGTACAAAGTTATATTAAACATTAATACAGTTGACATTCTAAAATCCGGCCATCGATAATCCGGTTCCTTCAGATTTCCGGCATGGATTTCGGAGCGCATTTTTAATTTACCGCGTTGGCGCGCCACTGTTTTCTGGAGCCGTTTATGTTTTGATGCAGCTGTTGAACTAAAATTCTGTAGAACTGTTTTATTTAGTTGATGAACATTAAAATTTCATTTGCTTTTCATTTAGTTTTTAATTTTCTTTCTTTAAAAGACTGTACAGGTAGTCATTTTCTGTTAAATATATACAGCATATATAACCATAAAAAATCCGGCATTTTCAACAATCCGGCACTCCTCACGTCCGGAGGTTGCCGGATTTTTGAATGTCAACTGTAACATATAAGGAAGGGAAACCCGAGGCCTGTAAACAGTAAATAAATATTAGACAAACATAAAGGTATGTTTTCAGGCACTCGAAAGAAATAAAGAAGTAGAACACTAGACAACAGAAAAACAACAGACGTGAGGGGCTTATCCAGGGTTCGAACCCCGTACCTTCCGTACGACAACACCGCCTAGCTATACAAGCGTGGGAAACTACAACAGAGAAAATCAATCTGCTGTTGCCCTTAAGACGCCACAAGGCGTGATGGCCTCTGACTGCTTGGTCGGTCTTTGGCTAAGGACGGAAGAAGAAGAAGAAGAAGATTATTGTTATTATTATTACTGTTTAGTTCATTCTGTTTCATCAGTGTATTACGTTTTTACCATGAGTGCCAGACTTAACGGACTCTGGTCTTGAGTAAGGAAAGCAAAGGCAGCGAAGAAAGAAATCACCCCCAACCTCTAAAAGCTCAGATGTAATTTAGTAAAGTCTCAAACATTTCACTCCCATCGCGATAGTTTCTACTATGGGAACACCGTCACCTTCCTGTTCTACTGAAAACCGTTAAAATATATGATAAAAAATGGGCGATAGTGGTTAATGCACTGGCTTCCTAGCTCAGTGGGCCATGGTTCGATCCCCAGTTGAGGTGGGATTTGTTTAGACCGCAAACGGCTGCAGGGTCGACCCAGCCTCATGAATTGGGTACCAGAGTAACTTTGGGAAGGTTAAGGCGGCCGGCGTGATGCTGACCACATCACCCCTAGTGTGCCGATGGTTTAGAAAATATAGGCCTAACACCATATTCCCAAAATGCCTCAATGGGCGTGTAATGGGATCCTTTACATTTTTTTAACTTCTACGGTTAACTATCCTGGGGTGCTGAGTTGGCTGAATATCCAATTACGATTCACTCCAGCAGCGTGGAGAGATTGTGGTTCGGATTGTCCATGGTTTGATTCGCTAGTAAGCCTATCATTTCTGCTATTTTTGTTTCTTTCTTTCATTCGTTCTTTCTTTCGTTCTTTCATTCTTTTATTCGTTCTTTCTTTCTTTTTTCACGAATGCTTGCCACAAACATTTTTATGTTTATTATTTCATCATTAATCCTTTTTCTTTCTTTCTTTCTTTCTTTCTTTCTTTCTTTCTTTCTTTCTTTCTTTCTTTCTTTCTTTCTTTCTTTCTTTCTTTCGTTCTTTCTGTTATTCTTTCACTCTTTCGTTCTTTATTGTGTTCTTTTTCGTTCTTTCTTTCTTTCTTTCTTTTTCACGAATGTTTGTCAAAACAGTTCTAGGTTTTTCATCATTTATCATCTTTCTTTCAATCTTTCTTTATTTCTTTCATTCTTTCTTTCTTTATTTCTTTCTTTCTTTAGTTCTTTCTATCATTCTTTCTTTCTTTCATTCTTTAGTTCTTTGAATCATTCTTTCTTTCTTTCATTCGTTCTTTCATTCTTCTTTCTTCCATTCCTTTTTTCGTTCATTCAATTTTCTTTCTTTCATTCTTTCTTTCTTTCTTTCATTAATTCTTTCTTTCCGTCTTTCATTCTTTAGTTCTTTCAATCGTTCTTTCTTTCTTTCATTCACTCTTTCATTCTTCTTTCATTCATTCTTTTATCATTCTTTCTACCGTTTTTCCTTTTTTTCATTCTTTGTTCCTTTCTTTTTTCGTTCTTTCTTTCTGTCTTTCTTTCTTTTTTCGGCCTGTCTTTCTTTCTTTTTCACGAATGCTTGCCAAATACATTTCTATGTTTGCTATTTAATCATTAATCATCTTTCTTTCAATCGTTCTTTCTTTCTTTCATTATTTTTTCGTTCTCTCTTTAATCTTTCTTTCCTTCTTTTATTCATTCATTCTTTCTATCTTTATTTCATTATTTCTTTCTTTATTTCTTTCATTCTTTGTTTATTTGTTTGATTCTCTAGTTTCTTTATTCTTTCTTTGTTTCTTTGTTTCATTTTTTGTTTCTTTCTTGTTTTCGTTCATTCTTTCTTGCTTTTTTCATTCTTTGTTTCATCCTTTGTTTCATCCTTTGTTTCATCCTTTGTTTCATCCTTTGTTTCATCCTTTGTTTCATCCTTTGTTTCATCCTTTGTTTCATCCTTTGTTTCATCCTTTGTTTCATCCTTTGTTTCATCCTTTGTTTCATCCTTTGTTTCATCCTTTGTTTCATCCTTTGTTTCATCCTTTGTTTCATCCTTTGTTTCATCCTTTGTTTCATCCTTTGTTTCATCCTTTGTTTCATCCTTTGTTTCATCCTTTGTTTCATCCTTTGTTTCATCCTTTGTTTCATCCTTTGTTTCATCCTTTGTTTCATCCTTTGTTTCAATTATTTAATCATTAATTCATTCTTTGTTTGTTTATTTGTTTCTTTCTTTCTTTTTTGTTCTTTTTTTCGTTCTTTTTTCTTGTTGATGTGAATGATAGTGATGGCGATGATGGTAATAAGAATGATGGTGATAAGGATGAACGTGATGATGATGATAGTGATAAGGATGATAATGATGTCGATGATGGTGGTGGGGCATGATGATGATGAGAATGACGATGATGGTGATGAAGATAATAGTAGTAAGGATGGTAGTGATGAAGATGATGGCGATGAGGGTAATGGTGATGAGGATCAGGATGATGAGGATAATTGTGATGTTAATGATGGTGATGAGGATAATGGGGATGAGGATTGTGGTGATGAGGATGATGGTGATGAGGATAATGGTGATGAGGATTGTGGTGATGAGGAGGATGGTGATGAGAATAATCGTGATGTGGATGGTGGTGATGAGAATAATGATGACGTGGATAGTGGTGATGAGGATGATGGTGATGTGGATGGTGATGAAGAGGATGATAGCGATGAGGATGATGGTGATGAGGGTGAAACCAGATCGCGCTACTCTAATACAAAACGTATTATCATTCTATCTATGGTCTGTGTAAACCGTGAATTTTTTTCTGTCACAGTATATCATCATCATCGTCATCATAATCATCCTTATACATACCTTTCAGTTCCCCGAGGAATAAAAGCCTTCAATTATGCCACACTGCTCTGTCCTGTGCCATTCATTCTAACTGCTCTCCATGTCACTTTACTCCTTTCATTTTTTTCTTCATTTCTCATCTCCATTTGCTTTTGGTCTCCCTCTATTTTTCCCATCCTGGGGGTTGGAGAACAAGGATTGCCTTGTAATGCTAATGCTATCACCTGGTTATCTTCACGTGTGTCCTATCTAACGCCAGGGTCATCTCTTCGCCTTCTATGCTACAATGAATTCCATCTTGTTTTCTGTTTTTATCTGCATTTCCTGCTTGTTGTGTTTCCTGCAATATTTTTTTCATTTTTATTCACTCTCTTGCTGTAATACGATTTATTTTTATTTTTCAGTCAAAGTCAGACATTCTTCCAACAGCAAAGACAAACACAATATAAAAACATATGAATAAAAAATAACAAGAAACCTTTAGTGCAGATGATATAATTATAAATTTTTATTTTGTTGTTAAAATATACTGCTACAACATGGGTAAAGGTGTGTGGCAGACTCTCTAGGACATGATGACAAGTGGGATGCGGTGTTACATGGTCAGAAAAGGTATGCAGTATAATGGTATTTGGAATTACAAATGTTGATGTGGGATTCAGTATTACATATTCAGACATAGGATTCAGTATTATATATGCAGACACAGGATTGAACAACACATGATTTGAATTGGATTTATTAACGACTATTACAGAAAAATACAAGTTCAAAAGTGGAAAATTCCAGAGCTGATTGTTCCGAAATTGAGTGTAAGACTTAACTTGCGATATGTCCAGTTTCTAGTCTTAGCAGAATCTTTGTCTTTCGTTATGTAATTTTTATTTTGCGTTATGCAACAGCTTTAAAAAAAAAAAAAAAAAAATATATATATATATATATATATATATATATATATATATATAGTATATATATATATAATAGATATATATATATATATATATATAAATATATATATATATATAATATATATATATATAATATATATAATATAATATATATATATATATATATATATATATAATATATATATATATATATATATATATATATATATATATATATATATATATATATATATATATATATAAACCACGTGAAGGCTCCTTCAGTTATTTCCAGGTCTTCAAAATGTTCATGTTTGTTTATGATTACGAAAAAACTTTTTGCGTTAATAAAAAGAATCCTGTGTGAATACAAAAGTGTTTTGGTAACACACAATGAAATGCTACTATAACACCTCTGACTTATGTCAATCTTTAAAAAAAATTGACGTAAGTGTCATAACAGTTGTCTTGTTTTGTTAAAGTTAATTAGTTTAATTAAAAAGTTAATTACAAAACGGTATATGACCTTCGGTACTTTGACATAATATAGCGCTGGCATTCATCCTGCCAAACTTGATAAGAAGCAAGTAAAAATGTTAAAGTTCATAAATATCCACCATTTATGCTTATTCAATTATGTTATTTATGGAGCAAAAATAGAGAATCCAATAATCCAATATAAGATGACATAAGTCGCCCATCACTGGCGAGTTACAGGGCGAAAACATTCAAGTTTGTTAACAACAAGGCAAAGCTCAAAGTAAAATGTTGGACTGATGGATCGGGAATACAATATGAATTTTTGTTCATGAAAGCACAGATATACAGTCAACAGTGTCTTAATGATGTGAAATTAACTTTGGGAGTCAAACATGATACCATGGAGATTAATGGACATTAGTTGTTGAATTGTTTTATTTACCAACTTTAATGATGACGAAACTGAATACAAGATATGATTATGATCGTGGTGACAATTATAGTAATCTAACAGTAATAATATATCGTCTGTCCTATCTCTGGTTTATTTTCGCTCATTTTTTTTACATAACACGTGATATTAAGCAATTACTGTAAATAACAATGAACACAATACTCACACGTTTTAAAACGATCGTTGCATTATTTCAAGCAATGTAATACAGGACCGCATTGTGTCCCAGCTTTTTTTAAATATTAATTTATAAAAATACAAATATCATGAGTATTTTGTAAATTTGGATTCTAATACAGACTTTAATGCTTGCGTTCTCAATAAAGCCCAGAATAATGAGTAAAGAAAGTTTGTTGTCTGGGCTTGGAGCACCAGATTAGATGGCGTTAATTACAATTGCTAGTATGAGCAGCCCAACCACATTGTGAAGCACACTTGGGTAGCTCTATTTAAGAGATGATAAATGATGTTTTGTAAGTTGTAGTTACTGTACCTCACGGTAGAAGGGGAACGACTAAGTAAGTAAGTTACTGTGTATTTTGTTATCAGTTGTTGTTTTGTGCAAGGTAATAACGCGTGTGAAGCTTGTTAATTATTTTCCGGCACTTTATTAACTCAAGAACATATTTATCATCATAGGTAAAGGTAAAAGGTAAAGAATCCCGTTACACGCCCATTGAGGCATATTTGGAATATGGTGTTAGGCCCATATTTTCTTGACAATCGGCACACTAGGGGTGACGTGGTCAGCATCACGACGGCCGCCTTAATCTTCACAGAGCTGCTCTGGTATCCAATTCATGAGGCTGGGTCGACCCTGGAGCCGTTTGCGGTCTAAAACATCCCGCCTCAACTGGGGATCGAACCATGGACCACCGAGATAGGAAGCCAGTGCACTAACCACTGCGCCTCAATTTATCATCATAAACACCTTTAATCTCGCCGTAAAGATAAGCCCTCAGCAAAAACATACTAAATCCTCTTGTCCAGTGCCATCCGTTCAATGTCTTTCCGTTTGTTCTTTGTTCCTGTCATGACTGTCTCCTGGTCTTTTTTTCCGTGTATTTTGTGATCCCCTTCTATTTATCTTACCATTGGTATTCCTTAAGAAGGACAGCAATGTTGTGCTATTACATGTTTTACTTAACTCTTTGACTACGGAACAACGCTCAGAGCGTTGGTCAGATTTGACACCCGTGCCAAAACAACTCTCTGAGCGTTGTTTTTAGTATATCACGAATTAAAATTATGGCACAGGGTGGAGTCAAAGAGTTAATGCGTGTCCTATCCAATGGCAGGGTTCACTTCTCACATATTATTCCATCAGTGTTTGCCTGGTGCCCCCCCCCCCCCCCCCACCCCCTCCCCCCTCCCCCCCCCCCCCCCCCCCAGCAGTTCCACATTAGCAGACTTGTGATATCACTTCCGGTCTTCTGAACGCAAGTACGATGTACGAAAGTCTGTACCTTTCTGGTTATCATAATTAGCCGGTGTGTGAACCACGACCTGAAAGGGGAGAGCAAATAATAGTAACATTGTAACCTACAAAGCATGCCGTAACGACGATTAAGGAGGGTTGGACGTGGGGTCGGTTACCCCCTTTAGTAGAAACCTTAAGGCAAAAAAAAAAAAAAAAAACCATTTAGCAATAAATTGGACAAGCATATAACGTGCTTCAAGTATATAGTTGCTGTATACGAATAAGGAAATAAACCTTTTTTGGCTCCTTTGTTGTAAAAATTCACTGTTATCACCATTCATTTATTGATTTGTGCGTTCACTTAGTTACAGTATTTGTTCATCAGCATAAATAAGGCATGGGAAATTTTCAATAAAAGTTTAATTAAACCAGCAAAAAATAAGCATGCTTTGCCATGATGTGTGTTAAGTACTGAAGTAACAAAAGGGTTAATAATAAAAACAAAAATCTAAGAACACGTCCACAAAACATCGAATTAATAATGACTCATTGGAGTTTTACAAAGATAACTGAACTTCGATAGACACTGAAGTTAACAAAGACAATATCTTCTGGAAGTCATATCCTAATACGACATACTTTATAGGAAAGAAAGAAAGGATCCCGTTACACGCCCAACGAGGCATATTGGGAATATTGTGATAGGCCCATATTTTTTTACCATCGGCACACTAATGGTGATTTGGTCAGCATCACGCCGGCCGCCTTAATTTTCCCAGAGTTGCTCTGGTACCCAATTCATGAGGCTGGGTCGACCCGGAGCCGTTTGCGGTCTAAAAAATCCCACCTCAACTGGGGATTGAACCATGGACCACCGAGCTAGGAAGCTAGTGCACTAACCACAGCGCTACTTTATATATATATATATATATATTTGTAGAGATAAATTACAATAAGTTTCCCCTATATTTGTCAAACCTGGTCTTAGTGCTAACACAAAGAAAGCGCATGAAAAAAAAAAAAAAAAGCAAATTGAAAATAAATATTACATAGGCAGGCTATGGACATAGCATAAATAACAAACTAATTCGCAGCAGAGCTGGGAGACACAAACAAGAAAATAAAAACAAAACTTACAAATTAATAAAGAATGTTTGAGACGTAAACGTTTGGTGTGAGCAGTGTCTCATTAAATATACTTTGGTAATAAGTAAATAATTAATAATTGATGTAAATAATTTCTTTGGTAATACGCGATTCACACGACACAATACGGTTACATAGATCTATTTTTTTACAGTAGGGATTTTATCCATTCTATTTTTATGTTGTCCAGCCTGCCGACTTTTCTTTTTCTCACCATATTTATTGAGCTTATGAGAATAAATGGGCTTTCATTAATATATGATTGCCGTTTGTTGCCTATATTATCCTCAAATGATTCTCTTTCATACTGTGCCCATCTTTCTGATACATCCTTCTATTAGACACCCCCCCCCCCCCCCCCCATTCTCCTTCTTGATACAGCGTTCTCGTTTGCAAGCCTTTTAATTATTTTAATATTAATTTTATTCATTTCTTTGCGCATATCTCTTGAATTTTATTCCCATGTCTTATATTTCCTTGCAATTAATTTCTACTGTTATTTTTGTTGTCTACACATCGTTCTCATTTCCATGTCTATTGTTCTGCATTCTGGAGTGTTATTTATCTCTTTTTCTCAGTCCAGGGGTGACTCTGTGGTTACAAGTGGACACTTGTTAAGGCCATACTTGAAAAATCCACTCAGCGCTACGCTAGTGCACAACGGGCTGATCACCCGTTTGCCAGTCACTTCGATTACGGAAACAACAGCAAATGGGTTGATTTGCCGTTGCCCTAAAGACGCCACTATGCGTGATGGGAAACAATGGCAAAGAAAACCTATCTGCTGTTGCCCTAAGACGCCACTAGGCGTAATGGCCACTGACTGCTTTGACGGTCGGTGGCTAAGGACGGAAGAAGAAGAAGAAGAAGCTACGCTAGTGCGTCATCCATAAGCACTATAAACTTACAAGTTAATAAAGGTATTGTGAAATGTTTCCATTTGCGTATTACTTTTACTACATTTGTCAACCTCTCGAAATGGGTGAGAAGAGGCTTATATTATCAGCAGAATAGGAAAGAACATGATGAAAGGAAAACCCGGCTAAAACAAACACACAAAAAAGCAGCTGAGCCTTATCGCCTCAAGGGCGCATCATCATCATCATCCCCACAGTCAGTTATGACTGGGGTAGGCTACTACTGTACTATATTGATGGTATGCCCATGTTATGTTAACCATTTCTGTCATACGTGCAGATAAAAAAAAGTGTCAGATTTTTCCTGATCACCATAAACCAGTCGTGCTTAATATTTTAGAGGCCTCGTTTCCATTTAGAGCAGGTTTCCTTAACCTGGGTAGTCGCGGTAGCATAGTGGTTAGTGCACTGGCTTCCTAGCTCAGTGGTCTACGGTTCGATCCCCAGATGATGTGGGATTTTTTAAGGCCGCAAACGGCTCCTGGGTCGACCCAGCCCCAATTGGGTACCAGAGCAACTTCTGGGAAGGTTAAGGCGGCCGGCGTGATGTTGACCACATCACCCCTAGTGTGCCGATGGTCAACAAAATATGGGCCTAACACCATATTCCCAATATGCATCAATGGGCGTGCAACGAGATCCTTTACCTTTACTTTCCTTAACCTGTGGTTCATAGACCCCAAAGGGTATCTGTGAATGAATTATGTGTAAATAACATACAATGTAAACTGTAAAAGTTTTAATTATGAGTTTATGTACATTTTGTTTCTAAGAAGGGGCCCGTGGCCTTCACTGAACAATCAAAGTAGTCCCTGTAACAATCAAGGTCAAGGTTAAGAACCCCTTATTTAGAGCATCTTAAAAAGCCTGTCCTCACCATGATCTTCTATCTCGCCACATATGCCAGAAATGTGAAATAGCGGTAAAAGTATGTATCGTTACATGAAATTGAAAGAAAAATATTATATTTATATATTCAGTTTATGTATTGAGAGCGGGGAAAATGGGAAACTGGGCGCATGAATTAGGAGTGCTTTTAACAGTAATTTCCAGTGTTTTTGTCCCCCCCCCCCCCCCCCCCAGCTGTAGAGATGATGAAAATAATTCTTTTGAATGCACCCAGCACCAGTATTGGAAACTTTTAGAAGCAGATGAAAACTGAATGTGCAATATATCTGAAACTGAAGAATGATAGAGAAATGTTTTTCAAATTAAAAAAAAAAGTATAATGAATGTTAGAATACATGAAAATGTTACATTTGATACTAGATTAATGAGCAATCTGCTACTCTTTTCAGTTATGCTTGAGACAATGTTATTTTAAAAATGTGTATTAAGGTCGGTATTGAATTCACATTGTCAATGTTTTATGTTGTACAAATATATTTAAGTTTTGAGTATTGTGACGTGGGCTCTATTTTTATCTCGTTCTCTCCTCCCTCATTCCATTTATTTAAAGGTGTATAACTTGTATTCCTAAATTACACTTTTCCTGTCCCTCCTGACTTTTCACTAAACGATTTCAAGATTCCTGCATTCATAATTACTACAGGCATCGATTTCACTCATCCTTGCAAATGGCTTGCCAGTTGAAATTGAACAGGTCGCTGTTGTTCAAAGCATTAATGGGATGCTGCAGATGCGGTGGCTACTTCGCAGTAGTAGAGAATGTTATTAGTTTTCAAGCTCACGTTGTTCCCGGAAAAGTAATATATATCCCCGAGACAGAATTCAAATTAAAGGATTGTTCGGGATTCCATTAATTTAGTAATTTAAGTTGGAAAATGGTCACACACACAAATGGGCATGGGCTCCCATAAATCTGTCAGCCGTAAAATGGGATTTCGCTTTCTCTTAGTATTTCACAGAAAGAGAACTAACAAGCCCACGGCACAGCAATTTTAAACTTTGGTCATAAAAGAACCCATCTCACAGCGAAAGCAGCCAAAGTGCACAAGCCTTCCTATTTGCATAAGTACAGCCGAATGTTTCTATAGGGTAGTCTACACCAGAAGCTTCCGTCTTCATTGATGACGAGAAACCTGGATCAGGAAAAGAAAGCTCCAAACCACCTGAGATAGATCTGCACCTAACACGCAGCCTTTTTCCCTGGTTTTTTTAAACTGAACTGATCCCAATTTCTAGAAGTCCAAAATGATCAACAATCAGTAACTTTGTAGCCTGAACTGAAATGCAATTCTATAAATACTGTGATGAACTTTCTATCAGTAACTGTGTAGATAGGATTGAGCTGTAGTTACTTTGATTATATAAATATGACATTTTGTTTTCATTGTAATTTTCTAAAATCAAGATTAGTTTTACTGATCTTTCTTTGGTGTTACAATGATGTTTAATCCTGTATGTCATCTTTGATTGTATTTAATCAATGGGGGCTCGTTCCAATAACTTAGTACCATAGGGAATAGTGGCCTGGATACCTACTAGCTCTTAGTCTACTTAGAGGATTCTCAACTTGCTAAGAGATAGTTAATCTCCAGTATCCCTATAAATAGATCTGCCAGTGATTCTCACGATATTTTCTTCCTGCGGAACTTATACTTAACATTTTCTGTAGACTTTCATTGAACGAAACTTCAGTGAGAATAATTGGGCAGCTTTGGTACCTTTCATACTTTTATTAATTCTATCTGTCCATCATTTATCTAAACCTGCCACAAATATAAATTTTTTTTTGATGATTCGCTATCTAAAATATGTGGCATGTCGTTCCCCCCCCCCTTTCCAGGACGAGTTGTGCACTATCACGAGGTGCATAAACCATTAGCTAATAAGTTCTGCCCCAAGCGGAGAGCTAATGAACAATTTATGATTTGACTATGGACTCTGATGATAAACTATACAGTCATGCGCCGCTTAACGTCCACGATACGTTCTGTGAAATAGGACGTTATGCGATTTGGACGTTGTGCGAACACCATACTTTATACTTAGCAAAGTTAATGGGATACTGTAGTCTACCTGTATTGACTAAATAGCCAAGATACTGTGCAAATACGGTAATGTATTTTCGAAAGTTCACATTAAAATAACGATAGTAAGTACAGTTCAGTACATATATAGACCAGTAACATATGCGTTTATTATGACTATCAAGACATACGTACTGTTTTATAGGTTATATATGTACTGTATAATTAATTATACGCCTGGCATCGCAATAGCTTTGTACTATATACAAGAGACATGAGATACACGTGTTGCGTGCGGAAAGCTGTTGCTTTCGCTACGTCCGGTTACGTCCGCTTCGTCCTGTTCTCCGATCGGGATTTCTGAACTCTATTATAACTTTATGGGACCACGGACGTATATGTGGACGGACGTTGTCCGAACGGACGTTGTGCGGCGCATGACTGTAGTCCCAAATTTATACCATCACTAATTTTTTTCTCTTCTGAGATCAGAGAAATCGGCCAATAGACGCATACTTGCTTTTGGTACACTCTTCTGTCCAAAACCATAGCCAGCTGTATTTTAATGGTCCGATTCAGCGGGCTTATTGTTCGAAAGTCTGAACATTCTCAATGCAAATCATATTTTACATTATATTCAATAGGTGTTTGTTTGTTTGTTTTGTGTGGAACCTTTCACGTTATACAATTATTTAAAACAGTCTGAACTTTTATAAAAATCCCGAGTTTATGACATATGAAAATATGAACTGTTCTATGACATGACAATAGATGACAGAAGACAATGATGAGGATAGCATGACATGACAAGTATGACTTACATAGCATTACAGATAGCATGACATGACAAGTATGACTTACATAGCATTACAGATAAGCATAACATGACAAGTATGACTTACATAGCATTACAGATAGCATGACATGACAAGTATGGCTTACAAGCATTACACTGAGTTACTGTTTTTGTTTACACTTATATGAACAAAGACACAAACAGAGAGGGAAACCAGAGACATGTGAACAGTAAATAATTAACACACGTAGGGTTCGCAGGCACTCGTGAGAAACAAAAAAACGTTGAAAACTAGGCAATAGAAAAGTGGTGCTGAATTGGCAGTATGTTTAGTCATGATTCACTACCGTAGGAAGGCAATGGCGTTCGGATGATCCTGGGTCCTATTTCTCGGTAAGCATATCACTTCTGTTCACCCGTGTGTTGCTGGGGCCCGAAAGGTTAGCAAAGATTAGTAACACTGCACTCTACCTTGCGTGTCGTAAAAAGCGACTAAGGAAGGTTAGGCATGGGGCTGGTTACCCCATCCTGTATAAACGTTTACCACAAAAACTTCAGCAAGCAATATGGATAAGTCAAATACAGAATTGAAGTCGATTCAGCCGTTCAACACAGAAGTAGGTCCTCTGGAAAGGAGGCGCATGAAGCAACCCAGAGAAAGCCCAAAGGAGTCTAGGTTGCCGAATAACCTTATTTCGTCTAGAAAATCTCCACAACTGGCACCTGCAACGTTCGCACTCTAAACGAACAAGAGAAAACTTCACAGGTGGCAGCAGAAAGGAGGAATTACAGATTTGATATCTTGGGTCTCTGTGAGACAAGGTGGAAGAAACTGATCACATGAGACACGGCGTTTTCCTCAGAACACGAGAACGCTGGCGATGGATAGGACATACACTGAGGAAACCTGTTAATAGCTTTACAAGCCAGTCCTTGTTCTGGAATCCCCAGCGAAAAAGGCAGAGTTAGACCAAAAAACACACGGAGAAGGGAGCTGGAGATAGAAGTGAAGTTAATGAGAAAGACGTGGAAAGAGCTTGAGCTAATGGCACGTGACAGGAGGACTTGGCATGCGATTGGTAAAGGCCTATGATTCTTGAGGAGCTAAAGGTTATAGATTGTTCACTACTGTTACATTGTTCACTACTGTTACATTGTTCACTACTGTTACATTGTTCACTACTGTTACATTGTTCACTACTGTTACATTGTTCACTGCTGTTACATTGTTCACTGCTGTTACATTGTTCACTGCTGTTACATTGTTCACTACTGTTACATTGTTCACTACTGTTACATTGTTCACTACTGTTACTTTTCTGTTGTCTAGTTTTCTATTTCTTTATTTTCCACGAGTGCCTGCAGTTTACGCATTCGCGTTTATTATTTACTTTTTTCTGCATTGTGATTTTATTTAGGAGGTGAACATTAATAACAATAGAAGGGGATGAGGTTGAGCCTTGATAATGAACAACCGACAACTATCTGTGAACAACACTAAGTAATGTACTTTGTTTTGGGTACATTGTGTTAAAAATTTGGTAACAACGATTAGTGTCTCAATAAATACACTTGGAATATAAGTGTATTTACATAACAAAATATAAAAATAGTAAAGGTAGGTCAATAGTAGATACTGCCGTATGGGAGTGAAGTGTTAGAGACATCACAATACTAGTTCCAGCATCGAGAGGTGGGAGGTGATCAGTTCCCTTCCTCACTGCCTTTCCCTGTCCGAACAAAGAGTAGAGTAGGCACCTATTTACAACTAGGTAGACTGAAGAGTGTCGGTACCAGGCACTTCTTCCGCGAGAGACCAGCGCTCTAACCCCTCTGTCAATCGGACGCATTGACAAAATTTATAAACTGTATTTTCAATGCATTAAAAAAAAGAAATAATTGTTTTTTTAATATTTGTTTTAGTACTAGACAATGCCATTGTGTTTCCATCAACAAGAGGCAATTTACATAAGGCGACTTCATTCCAATCAAAAGATTTCAACCACATACATTTCTTTTGTTCCATTGATGTTTAAGGAACAACATACACAGTCTATGGTTCTCAAAGGCAATTTGGTTCAGAAAGTGAACTGTGATAACTTGGTAATTCATAGTTGTAAACTTGATTTTCATAAATTATGACCGCACTGTCACAAACAGACAGTCTTCGACTTTCATCGTACTTACGACGGTCATCCGATTAATCATGTTATATTATTTTAGATTTTTCTTTTCGACTACCGATGTTCAGTCGTAAAGTTTAACAACGACCGCAACATCTGCCGTACCATAACATTATATCACTGTAAACAAAAAGTAAAGTTAGATTTTAAAATATAAGAAAACATACCTAAAGCATTTAGCATTCATGCATGTTAATTGTTAACATATCTGTATGGCTCATATCGTACTTACATTTATGAAAGTATCATAACCGTGTCGTAAATCAAGGACAGTCTGTATACATAAATGCTGACAAAGAACACCGGGAAAATACGTGAAATATAAATCGAAATAAGTCTCAGTAAGTCAAAAACATGCGTACAAGTAAACTTCTAATTTGTCGTTATTAATATTTTTATCAAGTTCGCTACAAAAAAAAAAAAAAAAACAGAACATCGATCATTAGGCAAAAGCATTAACTGCACCGTGTGGTTCCAGATGGTCTTTGAAGAGACAAAGAAAGGACATGACTACTGCACCTTCGGTATGTCATACAAGGCGACTCATATGAGGTTGTGTATGAGGCTGGCAGCCTCACTATGTCAAACAAATTGTTACATAAACCACGGATGCTAACTGCAGGTATCTTGGCCGGACCAACTGCTGTGGTGATCTCATGCTCATGAAGGCATGCAAATGAAATGATGATGATGAAAACCAGTGATTGTTAGCTTAAACGTTATAATAAGTACCGGTATGCCCTTTTTTCAGCTGTTCACAGAATACATTTTTAGTTAAAATTAAAATTTTGCCTCGTTCAACCTACTAGACCTTGTGGTCACACTATGTTTACAGAATACAAATGCCCCTTGGACTATTAAAATAAAGTCTAAGAACTTGTTAGAACAATGGTTCTCAGTCTTTTTACGACGACCCAAATTTCACAGTTGGTGAAGCTAGCAACCCATGTACCAATTGACAAGTAAAAATTAATTAAAGGAATTCAGCAGCTTAAAACTTCGAGTAAGGAAAACGTAAGAAATCCATCACAATGTGTCAAGCCACCCATAGGCTGAAAACTTCGAGTAAGGAAAAACGTAAGAGATCCATCACAATGTGTCAAGCCACCCATAGGCTGAAAACTTCGAGTAAGGAAAAACGTAAGAGATCCATCACAATGTGTCAAGCCACCCATAGGCTGAACATGCGACAAACTTGGCTCAAGCATGTAATCTTCAGCTCCCTACTACGGTTCAATACATCAGTGGATGTGACGAATCAGTCGTGCACTTTTCATAACTCTCATTCGCTCCGGCAGTATCTCTTCATTTTTCTCATCGTCCTATTATTTGGCATATTTTATGCCATACATTCTTTTAGTGGGACGTATTTACGTTCCGCCAGGTGAACTGCGGTATTATCGTAACAATACCCAGTCATTATTACCGGTCAGCGGTAATACGTTTATCTCTTTGAGTCACCGGCCACCTTTGATAGGAGGCGATCTTCGTTGACACAATATGGTCTCGTACGAGGATGAATAGGAAGTCAATATTGTCCGCCTGAGAAATAAGTCTGGGGGATTTACACAAACGGGCGATAATGAGATAATCGTTTCACGGGACCATCCCGGTGTAAGATTATTGCCGATAACCTGTCTGGGGAAGACAATATTTGAAGGTAGCATCTGGACATCAAATAGTTTCCCAGATTTGTTTGTGAGTTGGCGGAAATATTACCGCATTATTTGAAAGAGGTCACGCGTTGGAATATTAAATGTAATATTTTAAACACGTGGGGGATATTTGAACTAAAACACCCCAACCCATATAGTGCTAAAGATCTCACCATTGGTTTGATTTGAGAGCCGGAATATGCTTTGGTTTTCATTGGCAAGTTTGCCGGGAAGTAGAATCTGAGATTTGAACTGACAATGAGAGATATAATATAGCGAAATTGGAGACACACATCACAGACAGCCTCGCAACTTCAAGCTAGCAACTCCCAAAAACCAGAAAGAGAAGGATCGGACCTAGAATTCCATAATTATAAGTGACAGATCGAGTATTTGGGCAATTTTGGAACTTACAAGTAAACCCGCATATATAAATACAAAGACTGGAAACTTAACAGGACCAGGACAGGTGGAAGTATTTGGGAAACATTAAAACTTAAAAAAAGAAAGCCCACATTTATAAATACAAGACTGGAGTCCTACGGAACTGGATCACCCGTCATAAGAGAATATTTCCAGACGAAGTGATTGTCGTGAAACATTCTAAATCCACATATATAAATTAAAAGGTAAATGTAAAGCCTAACACATAAATTCAATAAAAGGGAAAGAAGAATGGTAAAGAACAGTGCTGTCACAATGACTGTACTCGAGATCCCCCTTTTTTCTGCTTCGTCTGCATGTTCTCACGCTTTCACGTTTGATAGTAAAGCCTACAGCAGCATACACACGGTTCAAAACAATAAAACGTGTACTGTATTTCTTAGAAAACCTTGAGATAGACACACTGCGTAATGACCTAGATTAATATTCCATTAATTTCATTTTATACACTACGTTAACATAAACGAAAGGACAGATGGACTTAGGATAGGAAGAGAGAGGGCTGAACGGAGGAACGCCGGCAACACTAACACGCGTCTCGCGATATAAAATTAATGCCACCCCCAAGCGTAAGGCATGAAGCACTAACTTTTTCAAATAGACAGTGATAAAAAACACTACCAATACACGGTTAGGTTTTAAAAAACATGGTTAATGCTTATTAGGAAACATGACCCAATACTGTTTTATGTCTGAAATCCTGACATTAGTATGACAGAACAGTCGAAAAGGCAGGACAGGTGGCGGTTCTAAATCGATTAAAAAAAAACAGCACGACTATCCTAGAATACATATTTTGAACGCAGCCACTTAGCTCCATTAAATTTACATATTTGGGTTCCTTAGGACTTGCTGACAAAGAATATGTTAAGTGTTACGCAAATAGTCTAGGAATTAACAATTTATAGCCAAAAGAAAATAGTGAGGATGTCTGACAGCACCAAATCATAATCGCACAGTGGCATGTTTTGAAACCACCATTTTACGGGAAATAGGCCACCATGTTAAATCCGATTTGATTGGCGGGAAGTATATGTAAGACGAAACACGATTAGTTGGACTGCAAATACTAATTTTGGTTGTTAGGGGAAACGTAGGAAGAGTAAATTTTTTCAAAAGCTTTCGTAAACATGGTCCTATTGGCTAGACCCGTGGATATAGTCAATTAGGAGCGTCTGTTCAGTGCCACATTTTAAAATAAACTTACTAAGAAACAGTGCGTTGAGATCCAGCTCATATTTTTCTAAATAAAAGCCTGGGACAGAGGCAGATCGGAATTTGTGCCATAATTCATCGCCAGTCAACGTATTTGTTTATTATTTCCATGAATTGTGGTAAGATTGACATATTTGATATCGTTTTGATGAAAATTGAATGTGAATTGATAATTTATGTCTGTATATGTGTGTGGTTCAGTAGCAAACATGAGGCAAAGCCTAGATACTGCTCCAACCTGAACAAAACTTGTCGGAGAGAAGTATATCTGCATGGGATCGCCAAATAGTACACTGACACCTATCTTATTGACTAGAAGGAACTAATGCTGGAATTGCAGAGGCGTAGTGACCATTAAGGAGAAGAATACTGGTGTAAATTGTTTCAGATGGGGCTAGCAGTTGGCCTACCGCTCTGAACTCAGTGTTTGTTATGTATTGTGTTCAGTGTGGAAATAGATTATAAATTAGTTCTGAAGTAGGAGGTACAACCTTCTTGTTTCAGGGACCGTTGTCCTAACTTATTGAAGCAGCACCTGGTCTGAGTTTTGCTGAATCCAGAGGCTGATAGCATACCCCTTGGTCCAGATAGCGACCAGTGAGGTGTCTCAAGAACACAGTGAAGCAACCGAGCAGAGGAGACTGTTTCCTACCGCCATCACAGAAGATAAGATTCTGTGGCCAGAGCAGCTCATTATTTGTGCCCCCCCCCTCTAAAATTGACAGTATATTAATTAAGGAGGGACAATAAATTGTTTCAAATGACAGGAACTGTGAACTTTTCCCAATACTATTTCCACCATAAGCAAACACTTGAAGTCATGATGACAAACAACAACCAAGCTTGAACAAGCCAGTATTACCTCATAGTACTACATCACAACTTACACACATAGAATAATAATAATAGAATATGTCAATACAAAGATCATATCGATAAATTGTGTACATACAACGTGTAATTACATTTGATTGTGATTCCTGGTTCACTGAATCAGGATATCTATTATTGAAAGGAATTAATACATATATTTTTAAACTTTAACACTTGACTCAGTTAAGATAGTCTTATAGAGTGTTATATGTGTGTGAGTGTCACAGTGTTGTAAAGTGTTGTGGAATAAATTAAATTGTTTATCTGTCTGTTGTTGTTGTGACTTACACTTCATCATTATCATAACCCTAGACATTCAACGTAGTCATCACAATATTCCAGAATAATTCTGACTGAGGTATAAATGTGGTAGCAAGTAAGGTCGTCTGTAATACACCACACTTATTAGATACAGATACCTTCACAGCTGATCTCAGTCAGTACACTAAGTCCCCTATAAATATTTATATCATCCCACTTTACCACATATATTGGGGTCTCGCTCCCGGGATATTGAACTTTCTCCTATTATATGTATTGGGAATAATAAAAATTTAAAAGGTATCCTTGGGTGAAAATAAATAAGGCTGAGCTCTCAGTGCCTGTGGTTGTCCTTAGTTAATTAGTCATAGATAAAATTGTTTAGTTAAATATTTTATACATTTACCTGTTAGAAAATGGCAGACCTGGCCAAATTTCGGTCTGCTGCTGTGCAGACTGCTAAAGAGTTAAGAATGGACGGGCAAGTTATGATTGCCTATGTCACTACGGAATGTGACAAATATATTGAACGTGAAGAAAGAAGATTAGAAAAAGAGGCCGAAAGAAAATTAGAATCTGAAAGATTGGCCGAAGATAAGAGAATAGAGGCTGAAAAAGAAATTAAGAGGTTGCAGATTGAGGCTGAGGCTAAGAAATTGGAGGCAGAAAGAGAGGAAAAAAGATTGGCTGCAGAAAGGGAAGCCGAGGAAAGAAGACAGGCTGCAGAAAGGGAAGACAAGCGATTAGCTGCAGAAAGGGAAGCAGAAGATAAAAGATTACAAAGGGAACATGAGTTACGACTAAGGGAGTTTGAGTTTCAAGGCCATGCTCCTGAAAATGTGCCAGTCCCTTTACCTCCGATGCTAATGCTAGTCAGGGAGCCTCAACCTCAGCTATGAATTTTCATTTAGATCATTTTGTTGAGAAAGACGATGATATTGAGAGCTATCTAAATAGATATGAACTATTAGCTACCACGTATGGGTTAGAGAGAGAAAGGTGGAGCTTAAAGTTATCTCAAGGGCTTCGTGGGGCAGCTTATGAAGTTTTTGCCAAAATGAGCAGAGGTGATCAAGAAAATTATGACATGCTAAAGCAGGCTCTTTTGTTAAGATATGAAAAGAATGGAGAATTTTATAGAAAAAAATTTAGGAATGCTAAACTACTGTCAGGTGAAACCTATCACCAGTTCTTTGCGCGGTTAGAGACATACTTGGAGAAATGGACTTCTCTGGGGAAAACCCAAGATCTTAAGGAAATGATCCTTATAGAACAACTAAGAGAGTCCATGGCTCCAGACCTGAGAAAGTTTCTCATGGAACAAGGTGCAGAGAGACTGGGTGAGTTACTAAATGTTGCAGAAAGGTATCAAGCAGCTCAGGCAGAGGTATCAGGTAATAAAAAGAAACAGGTAGATAATTTTAAGGCACCACAGAACTTTAATAAATTTGATCCTAGAGATCATAACAAAGGTAAGCACCAGTTTGATAGGCCACGGTATGACAATAAAAATAAAACCCCACAATTCGATGAAAGGAAATCTGATGAAAGAAAATCTTTCAACCAAGGAAGGAGGTGGTGTAAAAATTGTAAGATGAACAATCATGACACTGACCATTGTTGAAGAAAACCTCCTCATTGTGCTGCTATGACATCTGGAAAGAAGGAAAAAAAGGTCAAACCTGCGGAACTACAGGAACCATACCACCCCCAGTGTGTGAAGATGTAATCTGTAATGGTGTCACCATAAGGTGTTTATATGATACAGGTTTAGATTGTGATTCTGTTGTGAGTTCTCACCTGGTGCAGGCAGATCAATACACCACAGAAACAGTGGAGATTAAAACTGCAACCAAGGATGTAGCTACCATGACACTTCCCGTTGCCCGGATAAAGGTGAAAACGCGATATGTGGAAGGAATCATAAAAGCAGCAGTGATAAATGAGCCAATCTACCCTCTGATATTGGGGTGTAGATATGTCTTCTTGGGGAATCCCAAGAGACCTGTGATATTGGCAACAGTGCAGACCAGATCACAGTCTAAAAAGGAGGAGGATAATCCAATAAATACTCATCCAGATGAGATGAGGAAGGCACAGGCGGAGGACAAAACACTCAAGCCGTGTTTCAAGAAGTTGCCCAAATCTCATACACCTCCAGGCAAGAGTGAATTTTATATGAAGAACAAGCTGATTTATAGGAAGGCTGGATCTGAATCCAATGGTCACGGACAGCTGGTCCTTCCCACTTCATATAGGACTAAAGTGTTGGAACTAGGGCATGCGATTCCCTTCAGTGGTCATATGGGGATCAGCGCAACAGGACAGCGTATAGCTTGTCACTATTTCTGGCCAGGGATAACTGAAGATATCAAACGATATGTAAATACCTGTCCAGAGTGCCAACGAGTAGCACCTAAGCATTGGACTGCACCAGCAACTCTGGGGGAAATGCCCATAGTGGGAACACCCTTTGAGAGAGTTGCCGTGGATCTTGTGGGACCTCTCACTCGAACTAAGAGGAGGAACAGCTACATTCTGACTCTGGTGGACACTTGTTCTATGTGGGGAGAGGCGGTAGCCCTGTCATCGATTGACTCTAAACATGTGGCAGAGGCATTACTCACAATTTTCACAAGGTTAGGATTTCCCAATCAAATCTTGACTGATAATGGCTCTCAGTTCAAGGGGAAACTAACAGAAGAAGTTTTCAGGATCTTCCAGGCCAAACACTTCCATTGTAGTGTGTACCATCCCCAAGGGAACGGCCAAGTGGAAAGATTTAATGGCACGTTGATGTCGATCCTGAGAAAGTTGGCACACGAAAAACCAGATACATGGGACTAGTACCTTCACGCCGCCCTCTTTGCTTATCGGGAGGTACCCCATAGTTCAACCGGTATGGCCCCGGCAACATTATTATTTGGAAGGCCAATAAAAGGTCCACTCGAAGCGCTGTTAAGAACGGGGACTGATGAAAAGGCAGAGGAAAATATTACATCCTCATACCAATATGTGAATGAGCTGACCACTCGTTTAAAAACTGGCTGGAAACTTGCCAATGAAAATTTGAGACAAGCCAGGAAGAAACATGCTGCCTATTACAACAGGAAAGCTAAAGACAGAGATTTGGCTGTGGGAGAGAAGGTACTGCTTCTTCTACCCGGTAGTCAGAATAAGTTACAAATTGGATGGCAAGGTCCATATACAGTTCTAGAGAAGGTGTCTAGAACCAATTATAAGATAGATAAGAAGGGGAAAGAAAAAATCTATCATGTGAATCTCCTGAAGAAATATTTGGAAAGAGAAAATCAGGAAGAGACACACTTGTTGACCTTGTCCATTGCCATGGAGATGAAAAAGGAACCACTTTCATCATTTGAATATCCATTACACCCCTGTGAGACAGCGGCACAGGTGAAAATCAGTACACATTTAACGAAAAATCAGAAAGAGAGAGTGCAACAGGTTCTAGATAATCATACAGAGGTGTTAACAGACCGACCGGGGCATACAAACTTATTGGAATATGATATGAAACTGATAGACCCCACACCTGTCTGTATGAAACCCTATTCGATTCCTTTTGCTAAGGAGAAAGCTTTGAAGGAAGAGATAGACTATTTGTTGAAGGAAGGAATTATTTCACACAGTGAATCTTCGTATAGTTCCAGTGTGGTGCTCTTAAGGAAACCCTCTGGAGAACATAGACTCTGTATAGATTACAGGAGACTGAATGCTATCACAGAAGGACAGGTGGATCCATTGCCGGATACAAATCAGTTGTTTGCCAGGCTAAATAAAGCTAAATATTTCTCAAAAGTGGATCTGAGTAAAGGATACTATCAGATTCCAGTAAAGCCTGAGGTTAGACCATACCTAGCTTTTAGTACCTCAGAGGGACACTATGAGTTTAACAGATTGCCATTTGGATTGAAGAATGCGCCTAGTGTCTTCTCTAGAATGATGAGAAAATTGTTGGATCCTCTGAATAACCCATGCATCACAAATTTCATGGATGATATCCTGATAGCAACAGAAACATTTGAGGAACACATTGACTCTCTGAACATGCTGTTTAATCGACTTAGAGAAGCGAATTTAACAGCCCGACCAACCAAATGTTGCGTTGGATGTAAAGAATTAGAATTCTTGGGACACACAGTCCATCAGGGAAACATGACCCCTGACCCCAAGAATTTAGAGAAACTAAAGAAAGCCCCGAAACCACAAACCAAGAAAGACGTGAGATCCTTTGTCTCATTATGTGGTTTCTACCAAAAGTATATCAAAAACTTTAATTCCATATGTGCACCGTTAACTGATTTGACACGTAAAGGAAATCCAGATCGAATTACATGGACACCACAATGTGAATTAGCTTACCAGGAATTGAAGGAAAAGCTCACAAGCAAACCTATTTTGAAATTACCTGACTTAAGTCAAGAATTCATTGTAAGAACGGATGCCAGTAATATCGGGTTAGGTGCGACCCTGTTACAGAAATCAGATGCACTGGATGGGGAATTAAGCCCAGTGGCATATGCTAGCAGAAAGTTGAATAAAGCTGAAACCAATTACTCAACTAGCGAAAAAAGAATGTCTTGCAGTAATATGGGCGATAAAGAAATTCAATATTTATCTGTATGGGAAGGCATTCAAGTTGCAAACGGATCACAAACCCTTGTCATTTCTAGCGCAGGCTAGACATGAAAATTCTAGGTTACTCAGATGGTCCTTACTTATGCAGCCATTTGAGTTTAGCATAGAGTATATTTCTGGAAAAACAAATCTGGGAGCGGATTTTTTAAGCCGCCATCCGTGTGATGAGAATCACCGTAAGCCCCAGAAATAATAATAAATTTCTCTATGTGTATATAGAATTATAGACTGACATATAACGTCTGTTTTAAGAGGGGAGAATTTGTCGTGAAACATTCTAAATCCACATATATAAATTAAAAGGTAAATGTAAAGCCTAACACATAAATTCAATAAAAGGGAAAGAAGAATGGTAAAGAACAGTGCTGTCACAATGACTGTACTCGAGATCCCCCTTTTTTCTGCTTCGTCTGCATGTTCTCACGCTTTCACGTTTGATAGTAAAGCCTACAGCAGCATACACACGGTTCAAAACAATAAAACGTGTACTGTATTTCTTAGAAAACCTTGAGATAGACACACTGCGTAATGACCTAGATTAATATTCCATTAATTTCATTTTATACACTACGTTAACATAAACGAAAGGACAGATGGACTTAGGATAGGAAGAGAGAGGGCTGAACGGAGGAACGCCGGCAACACTAACACGCGTCTCGCGATATAAAATTAATGCCACCCCCAAGCGTAAGGCATGAAGCACTAACTTTTTTCAAATAGACAGTGATAAAAAACACTACCAATACACGGTTAGGTTTTAAAAAACATGGTTAATGCTTATTAGGAAACATGACCCAATACTGTTTTATGTCTGAAATCCTGACATTAGTATGACAGAACAGTCGAAAAGGCAGGACAGGTGGCGGTTCTAAATCGATTAAAAAAAAATTAAAAAAAAATACACGACTATCCTAGAATACATATTTTGAACGCAGCCACTTAGCTCCATTAAATTTATATATTTGGGTTCCTTAGGACTTGCTGACAAAGAATATGTTAAGTGTTACGCAAATAGTCTAGGAATTAACAAATTATAGCCAAAAGAAAATAGTGAGGATGTCTGACAGCACCAAATCATAATCGCACAGTGGCATGTTTTGAAACCACCATTTTACGGGAAATAGGCCAACATGTTAAATCCGATTTGATTGGCGGGAAGTATATGTAAGACGAAACACGATTAGTCGGACTGCAAATACTAATTTTGGTTGTTAGGGGAAACGTAGGAAGAGTAAATTTTTTCAAAAGCTTTCGTAAACATGGTCCTATTGGCTAGACCCGTGGATATAGTCAATTAGGAGCGTCTGTTCAGTGCCACATTTTAAAATAAACTTACTAAGAAACAGTGCGTTGAGATCCAGCTCATATTTTTCTAAATAAAAGCCTGGGACAGAGGCAGATCGGAATTTGTGCCATAATTCATCGCCAGTCAACGTATTTGTTTATTATTTCCATGAATTGTGGTAAGATTGACATATTTGATATCTTTTTGATGAAAATTGAATGTGAATTGATAATTTATGTCTGTATATGTGTGTGGTTCAGTAGCAAACATGAGGCAAAGCCTAGATACTGCTCCAACCTGAACAAAACTTGTCGGAGAGAAGTATATCTGCATGGGATCGCCAAATAGTACACTGACACCTATCTTATTGACTAGAAGGAACTAATGCTGGAATTGCAGAGGCGTAGTAACCATTAAGGAGAAGAGTACTGGTGTAAATTGTTTCAGATGGGGCTAGCAGTTGGCCTACCGCTCTGAACTCAGTATTTGTTATGTATTGTGTTCAGTGTGGAAATAGATTAAAAATTAGTTCTGAAGTAGGAGGTACAACCTTCTTGTTTCAGGGACCGTTGTCCTAACTTATTGAAGCAGCACCTTGTCTGAGTTTTGCTGAATCCAGAGGCTGATAGCATACCCCTTGGTCCAGATAGCGACCAGTGATGTGTCTCAAGAACACAGTGAAGCAAGCGAGCAGAGGAGACTGTTTCCTACCGCCATCACAGAAGATAAGATTCTGTGGCCAGAGCAGCTCAATCCTATGTGCCCCCCCCCCCCCCCTCTAAAATTGACAGTATATTAATTAAAGAGGGACAATAAATTGTTTCAAATGACAGGAACTGTGAACTTTTCCCAATACTATTTCCACCATAAGCAAACACTTGAAGTCATGATGACAAACAACAACCAAGCTTGAACAAGCCAGTATTACCTCATAGTACTACATCACAACTTACACACATAGAATAATAATAATAGAATATGTCAATACAAAGATCATATCGATAAATTGTGTACATACAACGTGTAATTACATTTGATTGTGATTCCTGGTTCACTGTGTAGTTGAATCAGGATATCTATTATTGAAGGGAATTAATACATATATTTTTAAACTTTAACACTTGACTCAGTTAAGATAGTCTTATAGAGTGTTATATGTGTGTGAGTGTCACAGTGTTGTAAAGTGTTGTGGAATAAATTAAATTGTTTATCTGTCTGTTGTTGTTGTGACTTACACTTCATCATTATCATAACCCTAGACATTCAACGTAGTCATCACAATATTCCAGAATAATTCTGACTGAGGTATAAATGTGGTAGCAAGTAAGGTCATCTGTAATACACCACACTTATTAGATACAGATACCTTCACAGCTGATCTCAGTCATTACACTAAGTTCCCTATAAATATTTATATCATCCCACTTTACCACAGTGATTCACAGAACACCCGTCATAAGAGGAATTTCTCAGGCCAAGTGATTCGAAAGCATATAACCTAAATTGTTCATGTCCATTCTAACATGTGCGAGGAGATTGTAGATTCGCAAAATTTTAGGTTAAGTGTAACATTTATTTTACAAATGTAAATTTGATATGTTTTTCTTGCTATTTGGTTAATAATGAGGCTGGCAACCTCAACATATGAAAATACTTTATTCATGAATCACTACAGCAGGCGCTGGTGATTGAGTCTGGCTAGTCATACGGAAAACCGACAGCAGAGATGATCCCAGACTCCGACTGGAGCAGTGATGGGTGATGATTATATCACATGTGCCTCATTATTCTGTGAGATATATGTAACTTGTTAAAGTTAGTTCAGACACAAATCATTATTCGCGCTGTCCAGACACATTTTCCAAGTTTAATACCCAGAAGAGGACTTCTGATTTTTAATCATCTTCCTTGAGCTACGCTGTGCACTCAAGAATTTAATTCTTCTGAGAGATTAACATTGGTGGGTGGAGAGCGAGAGGATGCGCCTGTTGAGCTTCCAACTCAGTGTACTTAGCAGAGGCATTTGTTCTTTCTATTTTGTCTAAAACGTCGTTGTTAAAAGCTATCAGACTGTTTGAAGTACTGAAGTTCCTACGCCACTAGTGTGAGAGAACAGCATCAACACTGTCCGCCTACATTAGACAAGTGTGTGAAGAAGTGCACTGATCACCAGCTAAGTCCTGATTAAAAGGCATAAGCAAAACAGACTTTTATCACTCCCCTATTAAGTCTCTATGAAGACGCTTTCATCTAAAATGTCACAAATCTTTCCATATTTATTTTAAACTGTTAAAGCTAATTTACTATTAAATTTGTTACATGTTCTTTTAAAACTAAACAAACATAGTTGATTCAGTTATTACATGTATGAAAGCAAACGTAAGAGCATGACTGATATATACATTTAGACATATATTTACCTCTAAACAGAGCTATACCATTATAAGAGGATATTCGCTGAATTAACTCAGCTGGGGGCTTGAACGTGCTAAAAACCATTCCTTAAATCCTTCAGAAAAGGAGCCGGATCAGATATAAGTTAACAATTGTTCAGCCCAATGCAACATTGTTCTTGACTTCTGAAAATATCTTGTGAAATCTCCTCTAAGGTAGAAGCGTTATTACCCTTCTATCTACATCTCTGCCATGAGTAATCTTGTGCGAAGGTAGACACCTTTGACGACCCATTTAGATATTCTTGAGTTTTGGCCACTGTTGGACTACTACTGCAAAGCAGGGGAGGCAATCCGTGACAGTGGAACGAGAAATGCAAAGTTACGTAAGTCCTCATAGGTTCAGAATCATTTTGCTGGTTGGTTGGTTTTACTGTCTATGCACGCCACACCTTCAGATGCAATGTGCTTCACATACCAAACAGTTAAAAAAAAAACTGTTTAGTGCTATTTTATTTCGTTTATAAATGAACTAGATCAAAATTAGACAGCAAAAATATTTTGGCCATATAAAAAGACATAACACCTTACTGGAGACTATAAAAGCTGGCAGATTTGAAGGCAAATGTGCAAGAGGAAAACAGCGCTATAAGTGGGAAGATAACATCAAGAGATGGACAGGAAAGATTCTATCGTATGCCCCATCAAGACATGAGACAGAAGACGTTGGAGATACATGAAACCGACCTTCGATGTGAATGAAGATGGCACCTGATGTTGATGATTTAACTGACGTAGAATAATAGTTTTCAGTGCCACAAAAGATTAATCTACACCTTTCAGAACGGTAAAAACAGAAGGATTTAGTTCAGATTCTAAGACTGATATAAGGCAAGGTATTTTTTTCACACTATTATAAATGACGGTTGTGCAATATGTTCAATAGTCCTATAAAAGCATTCATTCGGTATACACAACTATTATTGAATAGTCAAGAACAAGTTGTTCTTCTCGGTGACTTCAACGCTATAGTGGGTGACGGTAATGATTCATGGCTTTTTCTGACCGCAGCTGAGGTTAAAAGATGTGCGCAAGAGAGACATGAAAACACTGGACAGCAACCCTGAGAGAATGAAGCTGCCGATCGCACACAGTGGCAATGCTCCCAATGGTGCCACCCCAATTTGGACAAAAAGAAGTTCTCACAACAAGCAGAAGAGGAAAGAACATGCCGAAAGGAACATCAGAAAAAAAAGCATCTGAAAGCGATCACCTCAGTGGCGTATTCCCATAGTCGGTTATAGTTGAAAGGATATCACCTCAGTGGCGCATTCCCATAGTCGGTTATGGCTGAAGGGATATCGCATCAGGGGCGCATTCCCATAGTCGGTTATGGCTGAAGGGATATCACCTCAGTGGCGCATTCCCATAATCGGTTATAGTTGAAAGGATATCACCTCAGTGGCGCATTCCCATAGTCGGTTATGGCTGAAGGGATATCGCATCAGGGGCGCATTCCCATAGTCGGTTATGGCTGAAGGGATATCACCTCAGTGGCGCATTCCCATAGTCGGTTATGGCTGAAAGGATATCACCTCAGTGGCGCATTCCCATAGTCGGTTATGGCTGAAAGGATATCACCTAAGTGGTGCATTCCCATAGTCGGTTATGGCTGAAAGGATATCACCTCAGTGGCGCATTCCCATAGTCGGTTATGGCTGAAGGGATATCACCTCAGTGGCGCATTCCCATAGTCGATTATGGCTGAAAGGATATCACCTCAGTGGCGCATTCCCATAGTCGGTTATGGCTGAAGGGGGCTACTGATTTAACAAAAAAGGTAGTAATTTTCTGTGCTTTAAAATCGTAATAAAACAACAATACTATACTCTGCATCAAGACAGCTAATAAACATAATTTTAATCTGTTTCCAGACTGTTTATCAAGACAGCTAATAAACATAATTCTTAATCTGTTTCTAGACTGTTTATCAAGACAGCTAATAAATATTAATTTAATCTGTTTCCAGACAGTTTATCAACACAGCTAATAAACATAGTTTTTAATCAGTTTCCACTCTGCTTCAAGACAGCTAATAAACATAATTTTAATCTGTTTCCAGATTGTTTATCAAGACAGCTAATAAACATATTTGTAATCTGTTTCCAGACTGTTTATGAAGACAGCTAATAAAGATAGTTTGAATCTGTTTCCAAACTGTTTATCACAACATCTAATAAACATAGATTGTATTCTCTTTCCAGATTGTTTATCAAGACAGCTAATAAACATAATTTAATCTGTTTCCAGACTGTTTATCAAGTCAGCTAATAAACATAGTTTTTAATCTGTTTCTAGACTGTATATCAAGACATCTAATAAACATAGTTTTTAATCCGTTTTAAACTGTTTGTCAAGACAGCTAATAAACATAGTTTTAACTTGTTTCTAGACTGTTTATCAAGACAGCTAATAAACACAGTTTTAATGTTTCTAGACTGTTTATCAAGACAGCTAATAAACATAGTTTTAACCTGTTTCCACACTGTTTATCAAGATAGCTAATAAACATAGTTTTTAACCTGTTTCTAGACTGTTTATCAAGACTGCTAATAAACATAGTTTTAATCTGTTTCCAGACTGTTGTAATCAGTAAAACAAGTTTATACCTTCTCACACTGTTACAAATAATTACTTGCTCTACATGGTCAATTAAAAAGTCACTCCTTATTTTTTTATCTATTTAATTTCTTCACTTCTAACGAACTAACTAATTTACATGAAACAATCATCAAGATAAAAATAACAATGCTATTTAAGTATATACGATCTTTGTCCCATTAACCTTATAGCGCAGTGTGAGATCCAATGGTACGACAAAGTCACAAATGTGGAACTGATGACAAGAACCAGACAAGTGCCAGTGGAACGAGTTGAGAAGAAGACGCTGGCGATGGATATGATACACATTGAGGAAACCTGTTGATAGCATTACAAGGCAGTCCTTGTTCTGGAATCCACAGGGAAAGAGAGGCAGAGGTAGACCAAAAACACATGGAGAAGAGAGCTGGAGACAGAAGTGAAAATGATGAGAAAAACATGGAAAGAATGAGCGGATGGCACGGGACAAGAGGACTTGGCATGTGTTTGTTGAAGGCCTATGCTCCTCGCGGAGCTAAAGGGTGTTGATTGAACAGTGTTAGATCCGGCTTTGAAATCACATGACTTCACAGCGGGCAGCATTTTATGCTGTATATTGTAACGTTAGGTTATTGGCCATTACAGATTTTATTGTAATTTATTTCCCTGGAAAAGGAACAAAACAAAAAACGTATAGGTCACATGGAAGCTTCTGCTGCTTGATTTAACATTTGTTTCGCATATATCCAATAGATACATCTGAAAATATAAAAAGTGAAAACTAGGGTGTGACTTTTCAATTACCCTGTATTTCTAGAAGGTAAACAAAAATAAATAAAAAATAAAATAAAAATTCCAAGACTGTTGCTAAACCAGGTTTGACTCTAGTTTCTTGTTAAACATCTGACAACTTCGCTTAACAAACTGTTGAAACATCTGAAGGTACTGTGAGTTTGGAGCTACCTGTATTTGTAATGTTAACATTTTGACCTTATTCGCTAAATTAAAAAAAGAAAATTACTTAAGACTGTACCTGCCTTTATATAAATTCAGCGTATGAAAGTACACAATGAAACATTAAACTTTTTTTTTTCAAAATATATCCAGGGCAGGAAAAAAATAAATTGTTATCCAGGTATCTAAATAGGTCAAAAGATGTTCATCTCCTCATGTTCCAGAGTTGGAATGAGTTCTCTGTTTGCCCCTCATAAATCCGGCTTGCCTCATCTGTCGCAGAGGAGCAGCTGCCGCCCCTGGCTGGGTCTCGGCTTCTCCGTCATTCTCTACTTCTTCCTCGGCGTCGCCTAGGTTACCGCTGTTATACTCGTACGCTGAATAGTTGAAGAGATTCTCGTGCGACTGCCTACCCTCGTCTGAGCCGCCCTCTTCTTCAGGTACAGGAATCAGCCTTCTTTGTGAGTCAAACTGCCCCTGGGGTCCGAATCTTCTCTGTGGTAACCCAGCAAATGGCCTGGACAGAAAGGTCAAGATTTGACTTAGAGGACAACATGAAGATTAATTACAGTCATCATTCATCATCATTTAAAAAAAAAAAAATTACCCTCGTTTTGGCGAGGCGTGTCCCGTTCAAGATTGTCGGTTATATTAGGGCGCACGTCCA